>JAOWBW010000158.1:37892-127875 GCA_026119855.1 Campanula takesimana | reverse complement strand
AAAGCTTGAACACGAACTTTGAAGATGATGATTTTCACCTCTAGCGGTATCCACACTTCGAACGATATCAAAGGAGCTTCTTTGATCTTGGTTGCTAGACCAATATTATGAAACACACTTTCACAATTTAATAAAGAACTATATGGAATTTATTTGTGAATTATTTTTTTCCTCAATCAATGATATCTTAGAACAAAATAAAATCTCTCCAAACTCTTTGGACTCACAAAAGCACTAGTCAATATGGTCGGCCGAATTGGTGTTTTTTAACACAATTAAGACCTATTTCAATAGGTAACTTGTGCCAAAAATCCATTCCTAATTGAATTAGGAATTTTTAATCGGCATACCGGGCGCCCGCATGGTCCTACCCAGGCGCCCGCTTATTGGGCAGAAAGTCCAATTCTTTTTCCGGCTTGTTCAGGCGCCCGCCTCGTGCAACCCAAGCGCCCGCTTGGTTGGACCAGGAGGACCAGAACTTTCCAGAAAATCATTGGAAGTCCTCCGACCCTAAATGCCAATATAGTCTTTTATTTAAGATTCGTTCTATTGTGTGTGACCCTAGGATTTAATACAGCGGAATTTAGCAATAAATTTTAAGAAACCCAAAGCCATGGATCCGTTCATATGATTAAATCAAATACAACATGATGAATAAAGGAAAAACTAACCCTTGATGGCTATCAAATTTTCTCTTGGTCTTTGGTGGAGATTTGAAGACTTGATCACGATCACAAAGCTTGAACACGAACTTTGAAGATGATGATTTTCACCCTCTAGCGGTATCCACACTTCGAACGAATATCAAAGGAGCTTCTTTGATCTTGGTTGCTAGACCAATATTATGAAACACACTTTCACAATTTAATAAAGAACTATATGGAATTTATTTGTGAATTATTTTGTTCCTCAATCAATGATATCTTAGAACAAAATAAAATCTCTCTCAAACTCTTTGAGACTCACAAAAGCACTAGTCAATATTGTCTGGCCGAATTGGTGTTTTTATACACAATTAAGACCTATTTCAAATAGGTAACTTGTGCCAAAAACCTTTCCTAATCGAATTAGGAATTTTCCAATCGGCATACCGGGCGCCCGCCTGGTCCTACCCAGGCGCCCGCTTATTTGGGCAGAAAGTCCAATTCTTTTTCCGGCTTGTTCAGGCGCCCGCCTGGTGCAACCCAAGCGCCCGCTTGGTTGACCAGGAGGCCAAAACTTTCCAGAAATTCCTTGGAAGTCCTCCGACCCTAAATGCCAATATAGTCCTTTTATTTAAGATTCGTTCTATTGTGTGTGACCCTCTAGGATTATACTAAGTTGGCAATGGGCTCAAACATGATCCCATAAGATATGATTAGGTTCTAGCAAACCGTCATACCTACCCAAATAGTATAACTAGATACAAGTTCGCATTCCTTTAGAATATGTCACAATCCCTTTGTCCACGATGTCATTGAACACAAGTCATGGTCAAACAGTCAACTTATTTTGTTCAATACTTTCTCGATTCCGAATATGTGATAATCCAAATGACATTGATCCAATCAATTCATTTGAGTCCGGTCGAACATTTCATCAACATCATTCCTACGAGAGGCCCAAGCTTGACATCTCTCCGTGGAGGGACAAATCCATTTAGCTTATTATTCTTCCCAACGGGAATCCGATTATGCCAATCATACCCTTTATAACTACCGTGTTAAGATAGCGTTTGAATATGTCAAACATAATGTTCATCAAGTGGAAGACTATAATAACTTCATGTCTAAGGATTCAAATGACATAACTAATATGAGATATATGTTCGACATAGACCATGACATAAATCTCATACAACGGGTCACGTCCAGTACTTTGTTCCAAACAAGTACCCATAAATCTAACATGATCATCCCATGATCATTTAGCCTTTATACTAGTGCTTAACAAGTACTAGGGATGGGGATTATTATAAGTAAACATGAACAACAATAATAATCAAAACATCTCTTTATTGATATGAAATAAATGATAACAATTACAACGTTTATTAAACGTGCCTAGGGCACCACTACCAACAATCTCCCACTTGCCCTAGGCCCAATCTCCCATGTATCTAATACCCATGGACCTAACATGACCATCATGTTTAGCTTGTGGAAGTCCTTTTGTTAGCGGGTCCGCAACATTGTCATCAGTAGGTACTCTGCATATGTTTACGTCTCCCCTATCAACGATCTCTCGAATGATATGAAAACGCCTAAGTATGTGTTTGGATTTCTGATGTGCTCTTGGTTCCTTTGCTTGAGCAATAGCACCATTATTATCGCAATAAAGGTCTATTGGATTAGCAATACTAGGAACCACTTCAAGTTCAGTTATGAACTTCTTAATCCAAACAGCTTCCTTTGCAGCATCCGATGCAGAAATATACTCAGCTTCTGTTGTAGAATCAGCGGTTGTACTTTGCTTGGAACTCTTCCAGCTTACAGCTCCACCATTTAACATAAAACACAAAACCCGATTGCGATCGGCTATCATCTTTGTCAGTTTGGAAGCTTGCATCCGTGTAAGCATTTACAACGAGATCATTTTCCATTCCTCCATAGACCAAAAACGAGTCTTTAGTTCTTCTCAAGTACTTAAGAATCGCTTTTACAGCTATCCAGTGATTTTCGCCAGGGTCGGATTGGTATCTACTTGTCATGCTCAAAGCATAAGATACATCCGGCCTGGTACAAATCATGGCATACATGATGGACCCAATTGCCGAAGCATATGGAACATCATTCATTTTCTCACGCTCATCGTTTGTCTTAGGACATTGAGTCTTGCTTAGAAAAACTCCATGTAACACGGGCAAGGTGCCTCTCTTAGAATTTTCCATACGGAATCTTCTAATGACCTTGTCAATGTATGTACTTTGGCTTAAACCAAGTAGCCTCCTTGATCTATCTCTATAGATCTTAATGCCAACTATATATGCAGCTTCACCCATATCTTTCATTGCAAAATACTTTCCTAACCAAGTCTTCACAGACTGAAGTGTAGGAATGTCGTTTCCAATGAGCAATATGTCATCCACATAAAAAAATAAGGTATAGCACTATACTCCCACTAATCTTTTGTATACACAAGGCTCATCTTCGTTCTTGATGAAACCAAACTCTTTGACCGATTCATCAAAACGGAGATTCCAACTCCTTGAAGCTTGCTTCAATCCATAGATGGATCTTTGCAATTTGCATACCTTAGAATCTTGTTCAAAACCTTCTGGTTGTGTCATATACACATCCTCTTGGAGTTTTCCATTCAGGAAAGCGGTTTTGACGTCCATCTGCCATATTTCATAGTCATGATATGCGGCAATGGCAAGCAAAATTCTTATAGACTTGATCATTGCTACGGGTGAAAATGTCTCATCATAGTCAACACCATGAACTTGCCTATAACCCTTCGCTACAAGCCTAGCTTTGTATGTATGCACCTTCCCATCCATGTCAGTCTTCTTCTTGAAGACCCATTTACATCCTATGGTTTTTACACCTTCGGGCGCATCAATCAAATTCCAAACTTGATTGTCTTGCATGGATTGTAATTCGGATTCCATGGCTCCAAGCCACTTGTCCGAATCAGGAGAAGACATCGCCTCTTGGTAGGTTGATGGTTCATCATTCTCAATTATTTCTACCTCATTACTATCCGTTACGAGAAATCCATATCTCTCGGGCTCGGATCGTAACCTACTAGATTTGCGAGATGCTTGTGTATTTTGAACAGGTTCCACAACTCCTTGTGGTTCTTGTTCTTGTTCCACTATTGGTTCAATGTTATTTTCTAGGTCTCGAATTTCTTCAAGATTTATTTTACTCCCACTGATTTCTGGAGAGAAACTCTTTCTCTAGAAAGACACCAGTTCGGGCAACAAACACTTTGTTGTCCTCTCGGTTGTAAAAGTAATATCCTTTAGTTTCCTTAGGATATCCCACGAAAATACATTTATCAGATTTGTGTGCTAGTTTGTCAGAGATAAGTCTCTTGACATAAACTTCGCAACCCCAAATCCTCATGAAAGATAAACTAGGTTTCTTTCCACTCCACATCTCATATGGAGTCTTTGTAACCGATTTAGTTGGAACTTGATTTAGTGTGAAAGCAGCAGTTTCTAGGGCGTAACCCCAAAAGGATATTGGAAGATCAACTTGACTCATCATTGATCGAACCATGTCTAACAAAGTCCGATTTCTCCTCTCAGACACACCATTCCATTGTGGTGTTCCGGGCGGAGTCAATTTTGAAACTATTCCCCAATTCTTTAGATGATCATCAAATTCTTGACTTAAGTATTCACCACCTCGATCTGATCGAAGTGCCTTTATACTTTTGCCAAGTTGTTTTCTACTTCATTTTGAAATATTCTAAATATCTCAAATGCTTCACTTTTATGTTTCATTAGGTAAACATACCCAAATCTACTATAATCATCAGTGAAGGTTATGAAGTATTGAAATCGTCCCCTAGCATTGCTACTTAATGGTCCGCATACATCGGAATGTATCAACCCCAATAAGTCGCTTGCCCTTTCACCCAACTTGGTAAAAGGTGTCTTAGTCATTTTTCCAAGAAGACACGACTCACAAGTATCATATGACTCTAAGTCACATGAACCCAAAAGTCCGTCCCCATGGAGTTTTGAGATACGCTTCTCATTAATATGACCAAGACGACAATGCCACAAATAAGTATGATTTACATCATTTGGTTTAGATTTCTTATTTACATGATAGACATTATTTTCATTCTTGACATCCAAGATATAAAGGCCATTAAATGAATTAGCAATACCATAGAGCACATCATTTAAATAAATAGAAAATTTCTTATTCTCAATAAGAAACTTAAAACCTTCATTATCCAAACAAGAAATTGAAATAATATTTCTGCTTAAATCCGGAACATAATAACAATTGTTCAAAACAAGAATTAATCCGAAAGGTAAAGTGACTTCATAAGTCCCTACGGCTAATGCAGCAACTCTTGCTCCATTCCCCACGCGTAGATCTACTTCACCTTTTTAAGCAGTCTCCTATTCTTTAGTCCCTGCACATTTAGACAAAGTGAGAACCACATCCGGTATCTAATACCCAAGAATCAGTGGTAGAAAGGAGAATATCTATCATATAGATACCTGAAGTCGACACAGCCTTGCTGCTCTTCTTCTTCTTTTGCTCTTCCAAGAAAGCCTTGCAATTACGTGTCCAATGACCAATTTCTTGACAATGGAAACGGATTGCATCCTTTTGTGAATCGGGTTTTGCCTCAGAAACCTTGGCAACCTTTGCCTTGCTTATCTTGGGTTTGACAACTTTTGCCTTACCCTTGCCTTTGGCACTAGGCTTCTTCCCATCATGAACCAAGAGCACGGGAGAACCTTTCTCCACAATTTTCATCTCTGCAGTTTTGAGCATCCCATGCAACTCAGAGAGGTTCTTATCCCTTCCATGCATGTTATAATTCATCACAAACTGATTATAACTTTTAGGCAATGAATTAAGAATGAGATCCGTGGCTAGCTCCAATGGGATTGGATAGCCAAGTTTCTCAGGTGCTCTACATAACCTTTCATTTTAAGAAAGTGAGGACTCACTTGTTGCCCTTCATTCATTTTACACGTAGTGAATGCAACAATGGTCTTGTACCTCTCTTGCCTAGCTTGCTCTTGAAACATGGTTCTCAACTTCACGCCTATCTCATAGGCTTCCAAATGTTCCAAACTTTGTTGGAGTTTCGAACACATAGCAGCAAGCATGAGACAACTTACATCTCTAGAATCATTACGATGTTTCTTGTAATTGTCTCTTTCTACCCTAGGGGCAGTAGGCGGTGGTTCAGCAGGGAGAGGCCCATCGAGAATGTACAACTTATCTTCTTGCCTAAGAACGATTCTTATGCTACGGATCCAATCCATAAAGTTAGTACCATTCTCTTCGAGCTTATCTTTCTCGAGGATCGATCGCAATGACATTGATTGAGTGTTATTAGCCATTATCTACAAATATGCAAAATTTCCAAAATTTAATAAGTACCAGTTTTTCATTAAAGAAACAAACAATGTATTTTTCAAACAAAACACTCCCAGTAAATTATATAACCTTCATATACATCCAATGTATAATATAATTTAAATGGGTTAAGATCCAACTTTAATTTAATTTCAAGTCCGCTAAGGTAGATTACACAAAATCAAATTAATTAGGTAGACAACTCTTGTCAATCATATCTCATATGACTCTTAGTTCCTTTTATGAGATTCTTTAAGAAATCCAATTTCAAAAAGCATGGTAAACCTCATCTTTGCCTAGGCCCAAAACTGTTTTGACGCCCAATTAAGTCTAACCATTTTAAACGCATAGTTAATGTGTCCCGCTAGGGCGTGCCCACATTATCTATCTTGCTCATACATAAATAAATTTAATGCATCTCGCTAGGGCGAATCTACATTAGAGTCACTTATGTACTAACATGTGTTTTAATTATGGCATGGCAATAAAAGACTTAAAACTTTCTTTGAAGGTTCATCACATATAGCATATAACACATTTATGAGCACATAATATAAACATGTTACACATCAAGTTTAGCCACTAAATTAATCCCATTAATTTAAGCATGATATTTATGTGTCATTAGTTTCTCTATAATTATGAGGATGAGACTATTCAACTTTGGTTATTATCTCCAAATCAAGACAACAAGAAGTGCGGTCGAACTAAGCCATTAGGCAACCACAATCCCGCACTAATTCAAGAAACCAAGAAGGTAGTCCATGTGGCCGAAACTAAGCAATAGATGGTCTCGATGAACGTAGGCCAATTGCATTCACAATTCCACATGGATCTCCAATCATTGAATCAAGAACTTTGTTTCTCAATTTTAGCAATTATGAACTCTTCATAATTCTAACTTCGTTTTATCTTTGAAACTTTGATTGCGATCAATTTTGGGAAACACAATCTCGATGAACGCAGATTAGCCATCCAAAACTTGAACCAATCTAGGAATCACAAGACTAAAACAAATAAGAAAATCAAACCCCAAAATCCACACACAAACCAACTACCCAAAACCCATTCCAGATCAACAAGTCTGGACTGGTTCTATTACTGGTTTTGTCGAATTTATCGAAAATTCCATATTCAGATTTTAACCAAAATCAGAACAAATTTTGACCACCGAGCGCCCGCCTGCAAAGGACCAGGCGCCCGCTTGAATGGCCAGAATAGTATAGAATTTTTAAGTTCGAAAATTTTGTCTCAAAATTATTTTTCCCCGATTATTAAAACTTTGATCCAATCAAAATCAATAATCGAAATAATTCAGAATCCACCATAATTTTTATTGCGATTGAATCGTGCGATTAAAGTTGCAAAACAATAAACCACTTAAAATCACAAAACACATAAGCATCATATATTCCAATATTCATATCATGCAAGGCACATAAACAATTTATATACACATAACATGATCCAAGTATTGAATTAATCAACATGAACGGGGCTCTGATACCACTGTTGGGTTTCGATCAAACATGCGCAGCGGAATTTAGCAATTAAAATTTTAAGAAACCCAAAGCCATGGATCCGTTCAAATGATTAAATCAAATACAACATGATGAATAAATGAAAAACTAACCCTTGATGGCTATCAAATTTTCTCTTGGTCTTTGGTGGAGATTTGAAGACTTGATCACGATCACAAAGCTTGAACACGAACTTTGAAGATGATGATTTTCACCCTCTAGCGGTATCCACACTTCGAACGAATATCAAAGGAGCTTCTTTGATCTTGGTTGCTAGACCAATATTATGAAACACACTTTCACAATTTAATAAAGAACTATATGGAATTTATTTGTGAATTATTTTGTTCCTCAATCAATGATATCTTAGAACAAAATAAAATCTCTCTCAAACTCTTTGAGACTCACAAAAGCACTAGTCAATATGGTCTGGCCGAATTGGTGTTTTTATACACAATTAAGACCTATTCCAAATAGGTAACTTGTGCCAAAACCTTTCCTAATCGAATTAGGAATTTTCCAATCGGCATACCAGGCGCCCGCCTGGTCCTACCCAGGCGCCCGCTGTTTGGGCAGAAAGTCCAATTCTTTTTCCGGCTTGTTCAGGCGCCCGCCTGGTGCAACCCAAGCGCCCGCTTGGTTGACCGGGACGCCCAGAACTTTCCAGAAATTCCTTGGAAGTCCTCCGACCCTAAATGCCAATATAGTCCTTTTATTTAAGATTCGTTCTATTGTGTGTGACCCTCTAGGATTATACTAAGTTGGCAATGGGTTCAAACATGATCCTATAAGATATGATCAGGTTCTAGCAAACCGTCATACCTACCCAAATAGTATAACTAGATACAAGTTCGCATTCCTTTAGAATATGTCACAATCCCTTTGTCCACGATGTCATTGAACACAAGTCATGGTCAAAGAGTCAACTTGTTTTGTTCAATACTTTCTCGATTCCGAATATGTTGATAATCCAAATGACATTGATCCAATCAATTCATTTGAGTCCGGCCGAACATTTCATCAACATCATTCCTACGAGAGGCCCAAGCTTGACATCTCTCCATGGAGGGACAAATCCATTTAGCTTATTATTCTTCCCAACGGGAATCCGATTATGCCAATCATACCGTTTATAACAACCGTGTTAAGATAGCGTTTGAATATGTCAAACATAATGTTCATCAAGTGGAAGACTATAATAACTTCATGTCTAAGGATTCAAATGACATAACTAATATGAGGTATATGTTCGACATAGACCATGACATAAATCTCATACAGCGGGTCACGTCCAGTACCTTGTTCCAAACAAGTACCCATAAATCTAACATGATCATCCCATGATCATTTAGCCTTTATACAAGTGCTTAACAAGTACTAGGGACGGGGATTATTATAAGTAAACATGAACAACAATAATAATCAAAACATCTCTTTATTGATATGAAATAAATGATAACAATTACAACGTTTATTAAACGTGCCTAGGGCACCACTATCAACATATACTAAGTTGGCAATGGGCTCAAACATGATTCCATAAGATATGATTAGGTTCTAGCAAACCGTCATACCTACCCAAATAGTATAACTAGATACAAGTTCGCATTCCTTTAGAATATGTCACAATCCCTTTGTCCACGATCTCATTGAACACAAGTCATGGTCAAACAGTCAACTTGTTTTGTTCAATACTTTCTCGATTCCGAATATATTGATAATCCAAATGCTATTGATCCAATAAATCCATTTGAGTCCGGCCGAACATTTCATCAACATCATTCCTTCGAGGGGCCCAAGCTTGACATCTCTCCGAGGAGGGACAAATCCATTTAGCTTATTATTCTTCCCTACGTGAATCCGATTATGCCAATCATACCCTTTATAACTACTCGGTTAAAAGTAGCGTTTGAATATGTCAAACATAATGTTCATCAAGTGGAAGACTATAATAACTTCATGTCTAAGGATTCAAATGACATGACTAATATGAGATATATGTTCGACATAGACCATGACATAAATCTCATAGAGCGGGTTATGTCCAGTACCTTGTTCCAAACAAGTACCCATAAATCTAACATGATCATCCCATGATCATTTAGCCTTTATACTAGTGCTTAACAAGTACTAGGGACGGAGATTATTATAAGTAAACATGACCAACAATAATAATCAAAACATCTCTTTATTGATATGAAATAAATGATAACAATTACAACGTTTATTAAACGTGCCTAGGGCACCACTACCAACAACGGAGCCAAACAACATTATTCAATGAAAGGCTAATATTAATAATCTTAACTGCATGTAACAAACACAGTTATCAATTCAAGGAATTATGGTCCTAGTTCAATCCGTCAATTCCAGAGTTTCAAACACCTTTTCAGGGTGTCACACCTTTTCAGGGTGTTAAGAGAATAAGAGACCTTACACCTTTTCAGGGTGTTAAGAGAATAAGAGACCTTACACTTTTTTAGGGTGCTCCCTTATTTAGTTATATCATGATAACCAAGCTACTTTCTCATGTAGCAATTTAAAAGTCTATGTTCTTTTCTATCAAACTAGACTTATTCGTAATTAGTCCTTTTCAATCAGACTAATCCAACCGCACCTATTTCAATTAGATACAGTTATAGTTCATAGTATTCTAGGTATAAGAATGCTTAAGGCAATTTCATTTTGTCGCGACCCCGGACCCCGTGGGCCCCGAGACCGCGAGCTGGACGTCGACTCTAAAACCAAAACTGACAAATACCGAAGTTAAAAATTCCATTTGACACCAAAAGGTAATGATCCAAAGTTTTACAAATCAAAGTTTGATAAAAACCAAATACAACTATCATAAACTTCCACAAGTTTATGCCCAACAAAATACAAATATACAATTCTTAAAGACGTCATTGTTTGGTACAACTACCCCAAAATGGTTACACATTTACATAATGGAATCCAACCTATATCAACCTTCCCCAAAAGAACGGATCCACACTCGACGTCCTCTTTGTCGTGATCAGCGAGACTAGTCCTTAGCACCTGGGGGGGGGGGTTAAGGAAAAACAAGGATAAAAGAAAGGGGGTGAGATAAATCTCAATAAGTTACTAATGCAACTACATGACATGCTATGATGCAAGAAGCAATAAGCAATAATAAATATCACATAGCACGTAGCATTTATCACATAACAGATAGCAGCAGAAATAAACACATAACAAAGGATATAGCCAAGGTTTTCCAAACTGGTACATCCAAATAAAGGATCGCTGCGCAGCTTCAATAATCAACAAATCATCATCTTCATAATAGCATGAAAGCCGAAGAGAAAACCCCGGTACCGGAACCAATAACCAAATGAAGTGTCACAAGGGACGGGAGACATGCCACAAAGTCATGCTCCAAGAAGCTAAAATGCACACAAAGGAGCTAGCTCTTCTCACATCCAAGGCCAATCTGGAGGAGGGTAATAATGGGGCAAAACAATGGTCAACATCATAATGGACTTGGCCGTGCCATCATAATGTTTCGCATCGCCCAAACACACACAAAATACCAGCTGGACTTTCACGTAAAGGCTAAGTAATAAAATACTAGCACGAAAAACAACAAAGGATTCCAAAGTAGGGAATCAATCCAAATAAATCACCACAAAGGTAAACCAATATAAACCGCACATCCAAGATGAACCACATTCCCAAAATGATACTTAATCCAATTCCAGGTCATATTATTCATATAAGAATCAATTCCAATCAATAAGTGTTCCACGGTGTTATCTTAAATTAATTAGAAGGGATAAACCTAAACTAGTTAAGCCTTAAGTCTTAAACTAAGCAAAAAGGTCAAATTCCTGGAACAGGGGGCGGGCGGGCGCCTGGAATGGGGCAGGCGGGCGCCTGAATGACCAGAAGGTCTGGCCATTAGAAAAGGGCATGTAGGCGGGCGCCTGGTCCACCACAGGCGGGCGCCTGGTCTACGGGCTGGGAGAAATTCCCAGCTGGGTTCATCAAATCTCCTTACCATTTTCATACCATTTTCATAACACTCAAAAATCAACACTCCCAACAAGGTTTCTAAGGTACCCAAACATCATTTAACTAGAAAGGGGATCTTAACAACACCCTTTATCAACCAAATTCAAGAATCAAAACCAACATTCAAGATTTTACCATTTTTGATCAAAACCCAAAATAAATTCCAAATAAATTGCAATCTCATTCAAACTTCAAATACAACAACAAAAGCATCATATGAACATGATATGAACATTTTAACATCAAAATGGGGGAAAAGTAACTTACTTGGATTTTCTCAAAGTTGATGGATTTCAAATATTTTTGATTCTACGCGATCCTATCGACGATCTAAACACATTTCACGTTTTAAGAAATGAGAGAAGATGAGAGGAAGAAGGAGTAAATGAAGAGAGAAGGAAGAGAATAAATGTTTACCTTTTCTTTTGGAGAGAGAGGAGAGATGGCTGGAAGATGGGGGAAGAGGAGTGAGGGAGGTGGAGTGTATGAGGGAGAAGGAGGTGTAGGGAGAGGGTAGGAGTATTATTTAAAAACTTACACAAAGACCCCCTCCTCTAATACTACCCAACTCAATACTCCCCACTAACAACTAAGACCCAAATAAAATGCTAAGCATAAATATTATAACACATAAAATGCACACATAATTATTTAAATAAATAATAATTTAAATAAATAAATAAGCAAATAATTAAATAATAATTATTTAATTACTAATAAAATAGAGCCTAGATTTCGGGTCGTGACATTCACTCCCTCTTAAAGAAAATTCGACCCGAATTTTAACGAGACTTACCTTAAGCAAAAAGCCACGGAAATTTCCTCTCGATCTCGTCACGAAGCTCCCACGTCGACTCCTCGATGTTATGATTCCTCCAAAGAACTCTAACCAATGAAATGCTTTTGCTCCTCAACTCTTGAACTTTAGAATCTAGGATCCGGACCGGTCGTTCCTCATACGTCATATCGGGCTCAATATCTTCCGGTATCCTCGGTAACACGTGAGACGGATCATGAACATACTTCCGAAGCATAGAAATGTGAAACACGTTGTGCAACCGGTCTAAGGATGGCGGTAATGCAAGACGATACGCTAGAAGTCCAACCTTTCCCACAATCTCAAACGGGCCAATAAACCTCGGAGCCAATTTGCCTTTCTTCCCAAACCTACGAATACCCACCTTTGGAGATACCTTCAAGAATACCAAATCACCGGTCTAAAAACTAAGATCTCGCCTTCGGTTGTCTGCGTAGCTCTTATGTCGACTCTGGGCTGTCTTCAATCTATCCCGGATAACTTTGACTTTCTCAACCGAATCCCGAAGCAAATCGATACCCACGATCCTCGCTTCACCAACCTCTTCCCAACAAATAGGCGATCTACACTTTCTTCCATACAAGGCCTCAAACGGTGCCATCTCGATACTAGCCTGATAACTGTTGTTGTAAGAGAACTCCACTAACGGTAGGTGCGAATCCCAAGAATCAGAAAAATCTATCGAACACGCTCGCAACATATCCTCCAAAATCTGAATAGTCCTCTCGGATTGACCGTCGGTCTGAGGATGAAAAGCTGTACTGAATCGCAAATCTGTACCCAAAGCTTACTGAAACGCCTTCCAGAATCTAGAAGTAAACCTCGGGTCTCGATCTGACACAATACTAACCGGAACCCCATGCAATCTCACAATCTCGTCGATATAAAGGGTCGAAAGCTTCTCCATCGAATATCTGATGTCAATAGGCAAGAAATGGGCACTCTTGGTCAATCTATCCACTATTACCCAAACACTGTCATACTTCCTACGGGTACGAGGCAGTCCCGTAATGAAATCCATAGTCACATGCTCCCATTTCCACTCGGGAATCTCTAACGGCTGAAGTAATCCCGCGGGTCTCTGATGCTCGGCTTTCACCTGCTGACACGTTAAACACTTCGAAACATACTCGGCTATTTCCCTTTTCATATTAATCCACCAAAATTGTTGCTTCAAATCCTGATACATCTTCGTACTACCCGGATGAATAGTATACCACGATTTGTGACCCTCATCAAGAACTCTCTGTTTAATTCCATCAACATCCGGAATACACAATCTTCCATGGAAAGTCAAAACTCCACTCGAACTCGATGAAAAATCCTCGAAGTTCTTTTCCTTCAATTTACCCATTATTTTCACCAACTCGGGATCCTCTTTCTGAGCTTCCTTTATCCTTTGATTTAGGGTCGGAGACACCCTAATATTCGCAAAAATAGCCCCATGTCTCGATTCACGAGGAGACCAATCTCGAACATCCTCAAGCATTTTCCATTCACGAACCATCATCGAAGCCACATAAGATTTTCTACTAATCGCATCGGCTACCACATTCGCCTTTCCCGGATGATAAGAAATCGTACAATCGTAATCCTTCAACAATTCCATCCATCGACGCTGTCGGTTGTTCAACTCTTTCGGGAGAAAAGGTACTTCAAAGTCTTGTGATCGGTAAAAATTTCAAACTTCGCCCCATAAAGGTAGTGCTTCCATTTGTGCAACGCAAAAACAATAGCCGCTAACTCCATATCATGAGTCGGGTAATTCTGTTCACTAGGGGTCAACTTCCTCGAAGCGTACGCAATTACTTTCCCATTCTGCATCAACACACAACCCAAACCCTCTTTCGAAGCATCACTATAAATCACTAGACCATCGCTCCCATTAGGCAAAGTCAAGATCGGTGCGGTAGTCAACCTCTTCTTCAATTCCTCGAAACTCTTGTCACATTTCTCGGTCCATACAAACGGAACATTCTTCCGGGTCAACTGAGTCATCGGTGTAGCAATCCTCGAAAACCCTTCAATAAATCTTCGGTAATAACCGGCTAAACCAAGAAAGCTACGAATCTCGGTCACTGACTCGGGTCTCTTCCAATCCACTATAGCTTCAATCTTTGAAGGATCCACAGAAATCCCATCTTTCGAAATCACATGACCCAGAAATGACACCTTCTCGAGCCAAAATTCGCATTTGCTAAACTTCGCAAATAATTTCTCCCTCGCAAGAACGGATAAAGCTGTCCTCAGATGTTGGTCATGCTCCTCTCGAGATTTCGAATAAACAAGAATGTCGTTGATGAAGACTACCACGAACGAATCAAGATACGGATGGAAAATCCGGTTCATCAAATCCATAAACACGGCCGGTGCGTTAGTCAACCCAAACGGCATAACCAAGAACTCATAATGACCATACCGAGTGCGAAAAGCAGTCTTCGGAAAATCCTCCGATCGAACCTTCAACTGATGGTACCCACTCCTCAAATCAAGTTTAGAGAAACCACGGACCCTTGAAGCTGATCAAATAAATCATCAATATGCGGTAGAGGATACTTGTTCTTCACCGTGACCTGATTCAACTTCCGGTAATCTATACACAATCTCAACGAACCATCTTTCTTCCGCACGAATAAAACCGGTGCTCCCCACGGGGAAACACTAGGGCGGATAAACCCTCGATCAAGCAACTCTTGCAATTGAACCTTTAATTCCTTCAACTCTGCGGGAGCTAACCTATAAGGCGCTTTCAAAATCGGAGCCGTACCCGGCAAAAGGTCTATACAAAATTCAATCTCACGATCGGGAGGCATATCATACTCGGTAGAGAAAACATCGGGAATTTCCCGAACTACCCGAACACTATCCAAACTAGGGGATTCTTTCCTAGTATCAAGAACACTAGCCAAAAACCCCTCACAACCACTATGCAATAATTTTCTCGCTTTCATAAAAGAAATTAAGCGAACCTTTCTACTCAGAGGACTAGCCTCAAACACAAATTTAGGCACATCGGGAATAGAAAAAGTAACAGTTTTCTTACGGCAGTCAACAGACGCATGAAACTTGCTCAACCAATCTATACCCAAAATGACATCAAAGTCTTGGATAGGAAGAACTACCAAATCCGCAGAAAGGACACGACCACAAATAACCACATCACAAGCACGAAAGACTCGATCGGAAATCAAGCATTCTCCTATAGGGGTCGACACCTCTAGCACGTACGGTAAAGACTCGAATGCAGCATTTAACATGGAATCAAATTGCACAGAAATGTATGAATGAGATGATCCTGGATCTACTAACGCTCGTGCGCTCACATTAGACACAGAAACAATACCTCCAATAACGGATGGATCATCGGTCGCTTGTTGTTGATTCATGGCATAAACCTTCCCTTGAACTTTGGGCTTCCCATTAGCATCCCTTTTCTGACCCTGATTAATACCAACTCCTGACCCGGATGCTTGACCTCTACCTTTCGGGCAATCTTTTACAAAGTGACCCATTTGACCACAATTGGTGCACCTTCCTTGCTTCTTCCAACAACGGTCTTCAGAATGACCTTCCTTTTGACAATACGAACAAAGCCTCCTAATTTGGCTCCCTTGGTTCCTGGAAGTGGTACCCGGGTTCCTTGGGATCGGTTGCCCTCGGAACTGAGATTGTCCCCCAAAGTTACCTCGGTTATCAATTCTTGGTTGTGACTTGCTCTGCGCTCCTTGCTTACTCGGGTTGGCCACCTCGGTCTTCCTTTTATGCTCCCCGATATCTTGCTCTATCAAATAGGCTCGGTCCACCGCATCTTGGAATGTCACAATCCGTTGAGCAATCAGTTGAGTACGGATAGAGGTCTTCAATCCCCGAATGAATCTCATAGCCTTTTGTTCCTCGGTCCTCACCAAATAGTCGCAATACCGGGCTAATTCTATGAACTTAGCCGAGTATTGTGCTATAGACAACACACCTTGCTCCAGGTTGAGTAGCTCGATCTCCTTTCGGTTTTGATCAACAACCGGAATGAAATGCTCCTTGAATTTGCGCACAAACAACTCCCACGCATACACCGTGTGAGTATCATCCCAACTAGCTTTAACACCCTTCCACCAATGCTCGGCGGCTCCCACAAGCTTGTAAGCCGCGAACCGGACCTTGTCCTCATCCGAACACCCAAATACATCATAAATCTTCTCCATAGACTCAATCCACAACTCAGCTTTCCGAACATCGGGTTCCCCATTGAATTCAACTGGTTTCAGTTTCAGAAATTGCTCCAATCCATAGCGGGGTGGAGCTTGTTCTACCCTCGGACCTTGATCATGTATGGCTTTCATGGCCGCCTCGAACATGCCTTGAAACATAGCACGTGCTTCTTCCCTTGTATCATTCTGATTCTGTGCACCACTAGTACCTCCTCTGTTTCTTCTTCCAGACATTTCGAGTAATTACCTGCATAAGACATCAACCGTTAATCACTCCGCACACTACTACCCACCTAGGTTATACTAGTCCACCTAGACTTATACTTAGAGCCAATGCCATAGCTCTGATACCAATTGTCGCGACCCCGGACCCCGCGGGCCCCGAGACCGCGAGCTGGACGTCGACTCTAAAACCAAAACTGACAAATACCGAAGTTAAAAATTCCATTTGACACCAAAAGGTAATGATCCAAAGTTTTACAAATCAAAGTTTGATAAAAACCAAATACAACTATCATAAACTTCCACTAGATTATGTCCAACAAAATACAAATATACAATTCTTAAAGACGTCATTGTTTGGTACAACTACCCCAAAATGGTTACACATTTACATAATGGAATCTAACCTATATCAACCTTCCCCAAAAGAACGGATCCACACTCGACGTCCTCTTTGTCGTGATCAGCGAGACTAATCCTTAGCGCCTGGGGGGGGTTAAGGAAAAACAAGGATAAAAGAAAGGGGGTGAGATAAATCTCAATAAGTTACTAATGCAACTACATGACATGCTATGATGCAAGAAGCAATAAGCAATAATAAATATCACATAGCACGTAGCATTTATCACATAACAGATAGCAGCGGAAATAAACACATAACAAAGGATATAGCCAAGGTTTTCCAAACTGGTACATCCAAATAAAGGATCGCTGCGCAGCTTCAATAATCAACAAATCATCATCTTCATAATAGCATGAAAGCCGAAGAGAAAACCCCAGTACCGGAACCAATAACCAAATGAAGTGTCACAAGGGACGGGAGACATGCCACAAAGTCATGCTCCAAGAAGCTAAAATGCACACAAAGGAGCTAGCTCTTCTCACATCTAAGGCCAATCTGGAGGAGGGTAATAATGGGGCAAAACAATGGTCAACATCATAATGGACTTGGCCGTGCCATCATAATGTTTCGCATCGCCCAAACACACACAAAATACCAGTTGGACTTTCACGTAAAGACTAAGTAATAAAATACTAGCACGACAAACAACAAAGGATTCCAAAGTAGGGAATCAATCCAAATAAATCACCACAAAGGTAAACCAATATAAACCGCACATCCAAGATGAACCACATTCCCAAAATGATACTTAATCCAATTCCAGGTCATATTTATTCATATAAGAATCAATTCCAATCAATAAAGTGTTCCACGGTGTTATCTTAAATTAATTAGAAGGGATAAACCTAAACTAGTTAAGCCTTAAGTTTTAAACCAAGCAAAAAGGTCAAATTCCTGGAACAGGGGGCGGGCGAGCGCCTGGAATGGGGCAAGCGGGCGCCTGAATGACCAGAAGGTCTGGCCATTAGAAAAGGGCATGTAGGCGGGCGCCTGGTCCACCACAGGCGGGCGCCTGGTCTACGGGCTGGGAGAAATTCCCAGCTGGGTTCTTCAAATCTCCTTACCATTTTCATACCATTTTCATAACACTCAAAAATCAACACTCCCAACAAGGTTTCTAAGGTACCCAAACATCATTTAACTAGAAAGGGGATCTTAACAACACCCTTTATCAACCAAATTCAAGAATCAAAACCAACATTCAAGATTTTACCATTTTTGATCAAAACCCAAAATAAATTCCAAATAAATTGCAATCTCATTCAAACTTCAAATACAACAACAAAAGCATCATATGAACATGATATGAACATTTTAACATCAAAATGGGGGAAAAGTAACTTACTTGGATTTTCTCAAAGTTGATGGATTTCAAATATTTTTGATTCTACGCGATCCTATCGACGATCTAAACACATTTCACGTTTTAAGAAATGAGAGAAGATGAGAGGAAGGAGTAAATGAAGAGAGAAGGAAGAGAAGAAATGTTTACCTTTTCTTTTGGAGAGAGAGAGAGAGATGGCTGGAAGATGGGGGAAGAGGAGTGAGGGAGGTGGAGTGTATGAGGGAGAAGGAGGTGTAGGGAGAGGGTAGGAGTATTATTTAAAAACTTACACAAAGACCCCCTCCTCTAATACTACCCAACTCAATACTCCCCACTAACAACTAAGACCCAAATAAAATGCTAAGCATAAATATTATAACACATAAAATGCACACATAATTATTTAAATAAATAATAATTTAAATAAATAAATAAGCAAATAATTAAATAATAATTATTTAATTACTAATAAAATAGAGCCTAGATTTCGGGTCGTGACACAATTCGTTTGGATACCCATTGAACAAAATACATCAAGGGTAAGATAATCAAAAGACGTTCAACAACATCAGAGTTCAAATGCTACGGACCATGGGTAGCTACACTTGAAAGAAATAAGGAAGATCCTACATAAAAGGATGAATCATCAAAGTACTTAAGGAACGTAATCCCTTACCTTGGCTTTGCGTTATTCTTCTTAGCAAACCTTGCGCAAGGATCTACAATCATGCACAAAATATTTCTTAGGACAAGTAATATTATTTTACTCCGTCCCCAAAATACTTTACTTTACTTTACTTCTTAGCCTTATGAGTTTATGTTCTTAAACCCCTTATTAAGGTTGATAGTCAATCTAGGGTTTGTTCTACCCATTAATTGCATTCCCAAAATACCTTCTTTGATTTACTAAAATACCCCTAGGGTTTCAATGTCTCCAATCTCAATTATTATGTTTTAGGATTTCATCAATCACATGAAAACACTATTCCCAGCTTAGTTCACTATTCACAGCGTAAATTACTATTCTCAGATTACTATTCACAACTCTTTAATCACAGATTACTATTCATTAATCCCATATTACTATTCATTAATCCAGATTACTATTCACAGCTTCTCAAACTCAGATTACTATTCACAGCTTTCGTACACACTGTTTTCACCTTTTAAAACACACACTCTGTACGCATAACACACACACGCACACACACTGCACGCATAACACACACACACACACACAGTACGCATAATACACACATACAGCATGCATAACACACACACAACATGCATAACACACACACACACGACACACACATACGCACTGCCCACCACACACGCACATAACACACACACACACACACACCATGATTATCAAGAACCCTAACCAAATCCCCCTCCCCTTTTAATTTCATTATAAAACCTAGTTCATCATAGTGGTTAGGGTTTCTAATCCATATTCAATATTAACTAGGTGACTAAACATAGAAGTCGGGGTTTAGGGAGAAGGGTTTTACCTTGGACAATCTCTTCTCTTCTTCTTCTTTCTCTCTTGCGCGACCTCTCTCCCTCTGCGCTCTCTGACTTGCGGTGCCCCTCTCTCTCCCTCTCTCTTCTTTTCTCTTTTGCGGTGGAATAATCATAGGGTTAGGGATTAAAAGGTTTATATACTTACTAGGGTTCTCCACTCCTAAAATAAAAAGGACTCCTAATCTTAATCGGGTTTTGACTAACTTGGGCCCAATGTTTTAATCCAACTCATTCTCTTAATAAATTAATTAAGCCCAACTTACAAAATAAAAAATTTTTAACCAAAAATAAAATAATTGGCCCAAAGTGGATGGTTATTACATTCTTTCCTCCTTAAAAGAGTTTGGTCCACCAAACTAAACGTACCTTAATCCAAAAATAACGCTGGGTATGCCTCTCGCATCTCGCTCTCAAGCTCCCACGTAGCTTCCCTTTCGGTATGATTGCTCCATTGCACTTTCACATAAGGGATCACTCTCTTCCTAAGGATTTGATCCTTCCGATCTACAATCTTTATGGGTTCTTCGTCGTAACTCAAATCAGCACGAACTCTTAGTTGTTTATACTCGATCACATGACTCGGATCATGAATGTACTTCCTTAACATCGACACATGGAACACATTTTGCACTCCAGCTAGCACAGGCGGTAAGGCTAACTTATAAGCTACCATCCCAACTCGTTCCAAAATCTCAAATGGTCCTATGTATCTCGGACTTAACTTCCCTCGAATACCGAACCTCATAACTCCCTTCGTTGGTGATATCTTCAGGAATACATGATCGCCTAGTTCAAATTCGAAATCACGCCTTCGACGGTCGGCATATGACTTTTGTCGACTTTGCGCAGTCAACAACCATTTCCAAATTTGTTGGACTTTATCCGCGGTTACTTGAACAAGTTCTGGTCCAGTTAATTTCCTCTCACCAACTTCATCCCAGCAAGTAGGTGATCTACACTTTCTCCCATATAATGCCTCGTATGGTGCCATTCCGATACTAGCATGATAACTATTGTTATACGCAAATTCTACTAGCGTTAGATGTTTGTCCCATGTCCCTTGCCAGTCCAACGACGTAGCTCTCAACATATCTTCTAGAGTCTGAATAGTCCTTTCTGACTGCCCATCCGTCTGTGGGTGAAAAGCGGTGCTCATTGTTAACTCCGTACCCAATGCTTGTTGTAGGCTCTTCCCAAATTTTGATGTAAACCTTGCATCTCGATCAGACACTATCGAAACAGGTATCCCATGAAATCTCACAATTTCGTCAATGTATAATATGGCCAATTTCTCCAACGAATCATTTACCTTAATTGCTAGAAAGTGAGCCGACTTCGTAAGCCTATCCACAATGACCCAAATTGCATTATAGCCCTTCATCGTCTTTGGTAATCCTACCACCAAATACATAGCTTTATGTTCCCACTTCCATTCTGGAATAGGTAATGACCGTAGTAATCCTGCCGGTCTCTGATGTTCACTTTTCACTTGTTGACACACCAAACACCTTGATACAAACTCGGCTATATCTCCCTTCATATTGTTCCACCAGAACGACTCTCTTAAGTTCCTATACATCTTCCTACTTCCAGGATGTATGGAAAATCTCAAACAATGAGCCTCCTTTAAGATTTCCCTCTTGATATCTTCATTATCCGGCACACATATTCTAGATTGGTACCTCAAGATTCCGTCTTCTCCCACACAAAAGTCCTTTGCCTTCCTTTTAGCGATACTCTCATGCACCTTCATTAATTCTTCATCAGTTCCTTGTGCTTCTTTAATCCTTTCCATAAGCGCTGGCCGAGCACTCAATTGAGCCAAATAACCCTTAACTTGTACCTCCATACTAGAGATCTTAATGTGATTCCACGCACTTTCCTCCTTAGAAATTAACGCTGCTAGTGTTCCACGATTCTTCCTACTCAGCACATTCGCCACCTTATTGGCCTTCCCAGGGTGGTAAAAAATCGTACAATCATAATCTTTCAATAACTCCAACCATCTTCTTTGCCTCATATTAAACTCCTTCTGAGTGAATATGTCACGACCCCAAATCCGGGCCCTATTTTAGTCATAAATTTGTAATTGTGTGCATTATATTTTCTTGCATCTCATTATTTATTTGATACATATGTGCTAGTTAGTTCATTTAGAAATGTGTCTAGCATCATTAGAATGTCCTTTGAATGAGCTAGAACTTAAGGGGAGCTTTAGTGTAAATTAGAGTGCAAGGGTTTAGATGTTCTTAGGCATTTTTTAGGGACTTGGGTGAATTTAGTTGGGGATAATGGAAAATCCCAGCTCATTTTTCTTGCCTAACTTTACTTTCCTCTTTTTCTTGTTCTTCTTGGTGAGCTTCAGAGAGAGAGAGGGAGAGAGAGAGAGAGAGACTCCACCCTTGACCTTCAAATTCACAACTCAATTCTTCACCATTTCTCAAATTGACTTTATCAAAGTGTTCCTTGTGTTGTGGAGATCTTATCTACCCAATTCATTCTTTATTTCATCAACCTTCAATTTGGAAGAGGAAGAAGAAGTTCCTCCACCATTCCCTTCAATTCATCCTCCAATCCAAGAAATAATTGCATCTAGTTGTTCCTTGTGAAGAGTAGACCAAGAGTAGCCAAGCAAATATTCATCTTCTTCAACATCTAGCCTGGAAGAAGTAAGTTACTACCCCTTTTTCCCTTTAGGATTGTTCATGCATTAATTTGGAGTTATTCTTAGTGGTTGCCTGTTGTTTGTGATGGGGTTTGATAACTACTTGGTGGTATTGTGTTGCTTGGTAAGGAGAAATGTTGTGGAAATAATCTTTGTATTGCTGGGTTCTTTGTAATTCTAGTAATGTGTGTACCTTAGGCTTAGGATGTAAGTACCCTCATTCACAAACTCAGGAAATCTGCAAAAATGGCTGAATTGCGCAAGGGGGCTCGCGCACCTTTTGGGAGGGGGCGTGCGCACTCTTATACCCCCTTTTGGCACTCTTCCTTCGGATCAAAGGGGGCGCGCGTACCCTCTTCTTTTGCAATTTGTCCGTTTTACGTTCAATCTTTTGGAGGCCATAACTTCTTCGTCCGGACTCCGTTTTAGGCATGTAAACTATTGTGGGAAAGCTCTTTTCGAATACTATGCAATGGTTTCATTGGATATATAATTATCTAGAAATATAAAATGGTTCTGTTCGACTTGATTAGATTCAATGCGTGGCTAGGCTTCGGGTTTTACCTTATGGCACTCCGATAGGTGTTTTAGGGCATGAAAGTATTGGAATGGTCTGTTTGTGATCAAGTTGAGATTGTGTAACCTTTTAGGTTCATTTTGATGTTGTTTCATCCCTATGATGTATTTGTGGGATTTCCAACTTTGAAATCCTTTTGTTTGATTATTTATTGCACAATGTTGTTGAACTCTTCATGAGAAATTTTATCATCTTTATGATATATTTGGCATGATTCCCTCTTTTGGAATTATGTACCGTTTGTGCAATAGTTTAGAAAAGTCCAGCTGGTATGTTGTGTCGAGCAGTGTTAGGGATTTTAATGGCACATGAGTCAAGTTCATTATAATGTCTCACTGGTCTCTGTTACCCACTAATTGGCCATAGTTGGGTCGGTCTTTTCCCATTGTGGAATTGTAGCCTTGTTTTGGGTTACGACTTTGTGTCGTATTCCCCCCGTTGTTGATTAATTTGTTTGGTTCCGGAACCCCTGCTTCATTTATTGAAGATGTTTGTTGACGCGGTTTGATGCGGTTTATTAAAGCTTCAGATATTATATCCTTATGGAAAACCTTGACTCAGTATGCTTTGAAATGTGTTTAATCCCGCTGTGTGACTATGTGCTACTTGTTTATTATCTTCTATGTTGTTATGCATATTGCCATGCCATGTAGTTGCATTAGTAATTTGCTGAGATTTATTCTCACCCCTTTCATTTTAAATTGTTTTCCTTAACCCCCCCAGGAAACAAGTGATTGTACATTGTGAGATCGCATGTGGCTGAGATCTATCGAGCAGGTTATCTACTTTGGGGTAGTTGCTCTACGGATCATGTATATATTTTTGTTATGAGGACGTTGGTTGTAGCGAGTTGCTTAAACTCTGTATTTTGGGTCGTATTGTATTATATTTGTGGAGTAGAGTTGTATGTATAACTCTCATAGGTTGTTTAATATTATGACCATTTGTCTATTAAGTGAATTTAGTATATATTTATGCAGGCTTCGGTATAGGGGTTGATTTTTAGAAAGGATAACGCGCCTGGTTCGAGGTACCAAATAGGACCCCAGAAATCGGGGCGTTACAGTTGGTATCAGAGCTATGGTTTTAGATCTGGAAAGGGATAGGAACTCTGATATTGAATAGGTTGGATACTCATATAGTACGATTTTGAACGATTAGGAAAACTAAGCTTTCTTTGAGGACAACTAGTTGCATTGGGTGTTGAGAATTTGTGGAAATAAGCCTAACGGATTTGTGAGATGGAGTTAAGATAGAATTCGAGGATGAGTTCCTTCTAAGGAGATTTTTTTTTTAATTTTAAGTAGTGATTATTTAATTTCTGGGACATTTATAGGAAATGGTTGTACTGGGCCAGTGGGGATTGCAAGAAGAATGATGATTATTTGGGCCTTTAGAGTAAAAAATATTTCGGGTTGGTCGTTCTCGGGATGGGATGAGAGACGGTGACAGGTTACTGAAATAGTGGAATTTATATATGAATATGGAAATGATGTTAAGGGGAATAATAGTAGAGAAAGTATTAAGCAGTACAATAATTGTAACTGGGAGTTGTACGAGCTCAATTATGGAGTTTTTGGGTAGAGCTCTGGTTTTGACGAACTGTTGGCGACTCGATTTTAGTTCTTTTGAGCTAGAACCATTGAGATTAAGAATGTAGGATATGGTTTGACCACTAGACTTGGACATAAGTACTGCACCGAGTTGTATAGTATGATTGATTGGTATTCGATTTATAGGATGTGAGTACTTGTGGTATGCCCATAATTATAATTTCATGGACTGTCTCTAAGCCTGGAGTGGGTTTTTGGCTTTAGTAGGTTAAATTATGAGTGTGATATTGACGTCGAGTGTTTCTTTATTTGTTGTTCGACTAGGCATAGTACTAGTGTTGTTAGGGTTAGTCCAATTGGGGTTAGATGGTTTATGAATAGAGAGTGCGAGTCTTTAAAGACTTAAGCATGTTTATTTTGTTGTGTCGTGCTATATAAGCATGTTTTCCTTTATTCTTTGGTCTTCGTGGAGGTATATTCACTACTAAGAGACTGCGGGATTGCTAAAGGTAGTTATAAGAAACTCGATAGAGTTGTGGGCGGTAACACCCTAGAAGTTATGCGTTGATGTAGTCATATCACCTATACGGGACTTTGATTTGATATGTAGTATGGTCGGGTTTCTATGTGTTATGTATTTTCTACTCACCACAATGGGTGGTACATATTCTTATGTCAGTATGCTTGATCTTGTATAGGAGCATAATAGATCTATATATGAAATTTATGTTCTGCATTGGAAGTCTGAAAACTGTTATCACAAGTTAGTGTTGAGTGTTTAGTTTACGTGATTGGTATTGGGATGTCTACACCAAAACTGGAGGACATATTCATCCTTTTGAGATCTTAGATATATATTTTCTACTGAATAGTATATAGTACCTGAGGAGAAACTTAGGTTAAATTGAGGAGTTATGGTGCAATGCTACAGTGTTGGTATCTAGATCAATATCCGCACGTCATCGGTCGAGTTAAGAGAATTAAAAAAAAATTCAACTTGAGAAATTACTTGATGAGAAATTTATCACGTTTAGGATATCTTCGTGGAGTGCATCAGTTTTGTTTGACATGAAGAAATATAAAAATTGATTGGGTAATATTAAGCATTTAGGATATGTTACATTGGAAGCTAGCATTGAGTTTTAAGGCGTTTTGAGTTTAAGCTATGGTTTGTGGCGATTGAAATCTTTGGTTTAGGATAGAGAGCCTCATTTAACCGATTTGAAATTCCTCTTATGTACCATTGGCAAAATTTATTGGTTCATAGGTTTATGACTAAGGGTTTTGACTCAAGATGGGTTATCTCATTAAATGAAAAGGGTCTGTTTTGAAATTTTGATGGAATAATTATTTTATATTTGAAGTATGGGTTTAAGTCGATAGTAGTTATTGATAATTGGTTAAATGGCTTATCCTTAAGTAATTGTTATGGAGTGAGCACCAGATGCATCATAGAACTCTAGTTATTTGATAAGTAAGTTTTATCTTGAAGGATTAAATTTATTAAATTGGGAAAGAGAGTAACAATTCATACTTTTGGATTCTAGAGAATGAAATTTATTGGACAGAGAGATTTTGTTTTGTGCTAGTTATTATTATGTGATCATTTTAATACATAAATGGAGTTGAGTTATAGCAATATGAGTATATTGGGAAGTAATAATCATTTAAGATTGTAGACGTGTTAAGTTAAGCGGACTAAGCATATTTTAAAGGGTTAAAATGTAATAACCCGAAAGATATTAAGGGCATTCTTGGGTTTTAGTTAGTTTTGATCAGTCCACATTTAAGGGAATTAATTAGTTAAATTTTGTTTGACTTCTATTATATGCAATTCTTTTCTTTTGGAGTTTCTTACTTGGGTTGAGGATTAGTAAATAAAGTTGGATATATATATTTGGGCTAATTAAGGGATACTATGTTTTGTTTTGAGTCATTTGATATATTATGCTTGCTAATTGGATCATTATGTTAGTAATACTACTGGGCAAAGGTATTATTATGATAGTAAATATAAATGTCAACGACTAAGTTGGCTGCCATTGGAGATTTAGAAATTGTTAATTTCTTTTGGGTATTTAAGCAAGGGTTTCTAACCTAAATTGGAATTTAGTGGAAATCTTTTGAAGGTAAAATTTAGATTGTTTAATTTTTTAATGGATTAATAGAGTATATGGAATTGTTTTGGTTTCAAAGTTTGGAATAGTGCAATGATATTATTATAATATGGATGGATTTAAGTGGACATTTTGTATTAGAATTTTGGGCTTACACTGTACCATTGGTTTAAGGTGTTAACTAAAGAAAAGACACTATACTTGAAATCCTTGGAGATAGTCACTTCGATGAAAAATTTTGGGAAGAAGAATTTCTTTAGCTTTTCACAATTTAAGGAGATGATTTAGCTTGTCGTGGTTTACGTTTAAGTAATGTTATTGTTTTAGATTTTGGGAAGCAAGACTAAGTGTACGGCTTACTAGTGGAAGTATATTTACACTACAATTAAGGTTGTGAATGAGACAAGTTTGTGATATCTCGAAAATTCGGTTTTAGGAACAATTTGGATTCCTTGATTCTTGGTATGGATTTTAGTTAGTAGTTGAGATAGTAATTGCAGAAGGTCATGTATGGAAATTATCATGTTGTAGATATTATTTAAGATTACTTTATTGTGGCTTAGAATGTGTAAATTGGTGACATATCTGGACTTCGGGTTCGTAAAATAGAGATCTTGAGTATGAGTGAGGGATTTTATGTTTGAAAGGAATCATCTTAGTATTTCTCAAAATGGTTTAACGGAAAGAATTAGGATTCCTGGTTGTATAGGGTGATTGGCACCAAAGTTTAAAAGAGAGAAATAGAATATCCCACTTGTTCGAGTAGAGTGGAGGAATCAACTTGGAAACTTCGGGAGGAGATGGAGCGGAAACATCCTTGGTTATTTGGTCTTTCGGGTAAGTTCACCTAAATTTCGGGACGAAATTTTCTTAAGGGGGAGTGACTGTCACGACCCCAAATCCGGGCCCTATTTTAGTCATAAATTTGTAATTGTGTGCATTATATTTTCTTGCATCTCATTATTTATTTGATACATATGTGCTAGTTAGTTCATTTAGAAATGTGTCTAGCATCATTAGAATGTCCTTTGAATGAGCTAGAACTTAAGGGGAGCTTTAGTGTAAATTAGAGTGCAAGGGTTTAGATGTTCTTAGGCATTTTTTAGGGACTTGGGTGAATTTAGTTGGGGATAATGGAAAATCCCAGCTCATTTTTCTTGCCTAACTTTACTTTCCTCTTTTTCTTGTTCTTCTTGGTGAGCTTCAGAGAGAGAGAGAGAGAGAGAGAGAGACTCCACCCTTGACCTTCAAATTCACAACTCAATTCTTCACCATTTCTCAAATTGACTTTATCAAAGTGTTCCTTGTGTTGTGGAGATCTTATCTACCCAATTCATTCTTTATTTCATCAACCTTCAATTTGGAAGAGGAAGAAGAAGTTCCTCCACCATTCCCTTCAATTCATCCTCCAATCCAAGAAATAATTGCATCTAGTTGTTCCTTGTGAAGAGTAGACCAAGAGTAGACAAGCAAAGATTCATCTTCTTCAACATCTAGCCTGGAAGAAGTAAGTTACTACCCCTTTTTCCCTTTAGGATTGTTCATGCATGTTGTTTGTGATGGGGTTTGATAACTACTTGGTGGTATTGTGTTGCTTGGTAAGGAGAAATGTTGTGGAAATAATCTTTGTATTGCTGGGTTCTTTATAATGCTAGTAATGTGTGTACCTTAGGCTTAGGATGTAAGTACCCTCATTCACAAACTCAGGAAATCTGCAAAAATGGCTGAATTGCGCAAGGGGGCGCGCGCACCTTTTAGGAGGGGGCGTGCGCACTCTTATACCCCCTTTTGGCACTCTTCCTTCTGATCAAAGGGGGGGCGCGTACCCTCTTCTTTTGCAATTTGTCCGTTTTACGATCAATCTTCTGGAGGCCATAACTTCTTCGTCCGGACTCCGTTTTAGACATGTAAACTATCGTTGGAAAGATATTTTCGAATACTATGCAATGGTTTTCTTGGATGTATAATTATCTAGAAAAATAAAATGGTTATATTCGACTTGATTAGATTCAATGCGTGGTTAGGATTCGGGTTTTACCTTATGGCACTCCGATAGGTGTTTTAGGGCACGAAATTATTGGAATGGTCCGTTTGTGATTAAGTTGAGATTGTGTAACCTTTTAGGTTCATTTTGATGTTGTTTCATCCCTATGATATATTTGTGGGATTTCCTACTTTGAAATCCTTTTGTTTGATTATTTATTGCACAATGTTGTTGAACTCTTCATGAGAAATTTAATCATCTTTATGATATATTTGGCATGATTAACTCTTTTGGAATTATGTACCGTTTGTGTAATAGTTTAGAAAAGTCCAGCTGGTATGTTGTGTCGGGCAGTGTTAGGGATTATAATGGCACACGAGTCAAGTTCATTATAATGTCTCACTGGTCTCTGTTACCTACTAATTGGCCATAGTTGGGTCGGTCTTTTCCCATTGTGGAATTGTAGCCTTGTTTTGGGTTACGACTTTGTGTCGTATTCCCCCCGTTGTTGATTAATTTGTTTGGTTCCGGAACCCCTGCTTCATTTATTGAAGATGTTTGTTGAAGCGGTTTGATGCGGTTTATTGAAGCTTCAGAGATTATATCCTTATGGAAAACCTTGACTCAGTATCCTTTGAAATGTGTTTAATCCCGCTGCGTGACTATGTGCTACTTTTTTATTATCTTTTATGTTGTTATGCATATTGCCATGCCATATAGTTGCATTGGTAACTTGCTGAGATTTATTCTCACCCCTTTCATTTCAAATTATTTTCCTTAAACCCCCCCCCCAGGAAGCAAGTGATAGTACGTTGTGAGATCGCATGTGGCTGAGATCTATCGAGCAGGTTATCTACTTTTAGGTAGTTGCTCTACGGAGCATGTATATATTTTTGTTATAAGGACGTTGGTTGTAGCGAGTTGCTTAAACTCTATATTTTGGGTTGTATTGTATTATATTTGTGGAGTAGAGTTGTATGTATAACTCTCATAGGTTGTTTAATATTATGACCATTAGTCGATTAAGTGAATTTAGTATATATTTATGCAGGCTTCGGTATCAGGGTTGATTTTTAGCAAGGATAACACGCCTGGTTCGAGGTACCAAATAGGACCCCAGAAATCGGGGCGTTACAGAATATATACTTAAGACTCTTATGACCAGTGTAAATCTGACATGTCACCCCATACAAATAGTGTCTCCAAATCTTCAACGCAAATACTACTGCAGCTAACTCTAGATCATGGGTTGGATAATTCTTCTCATGGTTCTTCAACTGCCTAGATGCGTAGGCTATAACCTTATCATTTTGCATCAGCACGCAGCCCAATCCTTTCAGTGAAGCATCACTATATATTACGAATCCGTCCGATCCAGATGGTAAAGCAAGGACTGGTGCAGACACCAATCGCCGCTTCAATTCCTCAAAACTCCTTTCGCACTCCTCTGACCAAACAAATTTTGCTCATTTCTGAGTTAACCTCGTCAATGGCACTGACAACTTCGAGAAGCCTTCTACGAATCTCCTATAGTAGCCAGCCAACCCTAAGAAACTTCTTATCTCACTTGCCGAAGTTGGTCTCTCCCACTCCACAATAGCTTCTATCTTTGCTGGATCTACGGCAATCCCATCTTTTGACACTACATGCCCTAAGAATGCCACCTTTTCCAACCAAAATTCACATTTCTTAAACTTAGCATATAACTTTTGTTCTCTTAAGATCTGTAGTACTAGCTTCAAATGTTCTTCATGTTCTTCCTTGGTTTCCGAATACACCAAAATGTCATCAATGAATACAATTACGCACTTATCTAAGAACTCTCGAAATATTCTATTCATAAGCTCCATAAATGTTGCCGGTGTGTTAGTTAACCCAAACGGCATCACTACGAACTCATAATGTCCATACCTCTTTCTAAAGGCCGTCTTAGATATATCTTCCTTCTTTACTCTCAATTGATGGTAACCATGTCGCGACCCCGACCCCGCGGGCCAAGAGCACGCGAACTGGACGTCGACTTAGTACACAAATACCAAAATACTGAAGATAAAAATTGCATTTTATACCAAAGGATGATAGTACAAGTTTTGTAAATTCAAGCTTGACAACAACAAAATATAACTAGCATAAGCTCCACAAGCTTATACCCCAAAATATAAAATACACAATTCTTAATGACGTCAATGTTTGGTGACACTATCTCAAAGGTTATACATTTAAATAATGCAAACCGAAACAACCTTCCCAAAAGCTACTGCCACACTCGATGTCCTTCTCGTGATCAGCGAGTACTAATCCTTTCCTCCTTGGGGGGGGGGGGTTAAGGAAAAACAAAGATAAAAGAAAGGGATGAGATAAATCTCAATAAGTTACTAATGCAACTACACGGCATGCTATGATGCGATAAACAATAATAAATCACATATAGCACACAGCAATAGCAGTTAACAGATAGCAGCGGAAATAAACAAATAACAAAGGATATTAGCCAAGGTTTCCCAACTGATAGAACCAAATAAAGGATCGCTGCGCAGCTTTAACAATCAACCAATTAACATCTTCATAGTAGCATTAAAGCTGAAGAGAAAACCCCGGTACCGGAACCATAACAAAGTAATATGTCACAAAGGACAGGGGAAATGACACAAAGTCATACCCAAAAAGTTAGCTAGACTACTTCCGAAGGAAGCTAGCTCATCCCAAACAAGGCCAATCTGGATGAGGAAATAAGGACCAATGGGCGATGCTATACTGGACTTGGCTTGTGCCATTATAGCATTATCCATTGCCTGACTCGAACACAAATAACCAGCTGGACTTTCAAATAAATGCTAAGTAATAAATACTAGCTTAAATAAACAACTAATGATTCCAAAGTAGGGAACCATTCCAAATAAATCACCACAAGGGTAAACCAATCCAAACAACACATCAAAGATGTCCAACATTCCCAAAACGATACTTAATCAAATTTCATAACATATTTATTCACAAAGGAACCAATTCCAATTAATAAAGTGTTCCAAGATGTTAACTTAAATTAATTAGAATAATAAAACTTAAACTAAGGGACCAACCTAGTCTTAAACAAGCAAAAGGCAGATTTCCAGAAACAGGGGGCGGGCGGGCGCTCGCTAGGGGTCAGACGGGCGCTCATTTGATCAAAAGGTTGGCAACAGGAAAATGGCTAGGTAGGCGGGCGCCTGGCTCAACCCGGGCGGGCGCCTGGTCGACGAACTGGGTAGGATTTTCCAGCTGGGTTCTTCAAATTTTCAAACCATTTTCATACCATTTCCAAAATACCCAAAATTAACACTTCCAACAAATTTAACAAGGTACCCAAACAACATCTAGGCTTAAGAGGGACCAAAACAACATCATCTATCAACCCAAACCAAGATTAAATCCCATCAATCAATAATGAAAAGCCTTTATCAAAATATCACAAAATGGATAATCAATCAAACACTTCAAAACCCAACCAAAAATCAATGTATATCATCTAAATCATCATATGAACATAGAATGAGCATTTTAACTTAAAAATGGGGGAAAGTAAACTTACTTGGAATTTATGAAAGATGACGGAATTCGAATATTTTTGGCTCTACACGATCCTATCGACGATCTAAACACATTTCATCAAATGAGCACTAAGAAATAGAGGGAGGAAGATGACTAAAATGAGGAAAGAGGGAGGGGAGGGAGTTTACCTTTCCTTGGAAGAGAGAGAGATATACAGGGAGATGAGAGTAGGGTGAGGAAGAGAGTGAGGGAGAAGGAAGAGTAGGGAGGGAGTAGGAGATGATTATTTAAAAAGTTACACTAAGGCCCCTCCTCATCTACCTAGGACAAATAAACCCAAATAACTATTCTACCAATTTAATCCCCTAGTTCATACTTAACACAAAAATCAACCAAATAATGCTAGACACACATTAACATTATGAGATATAAAATGCGCACATAAATAAATAATCAAATAAATAAATAAATAATTATTTATTAATAAAATAGAGACGGGTTTTTGGGTCGTGACATTTACTCCTCCTTAAAGAAAATTCGACCTGAATTTTAAAGGTGCTTACCCGAAACAAAGAGCCACGGATACTTCCGTTCCATCTCTTCTCGCAGCTCCCACGTTGATTCCTCGACATTGTGATTCCTCCATAGCACTCTAACCAACGCAATTCTTTTATTCCTCAACTCTTGGATTTTAGTATCTAGAATCCGAACCAGTCGTTCCTCATATGACATGTCAGGCTCTATATCCCCGGGTACCATCGGTAACACGTGTGATGGATCATGCAAATACTTCCGAAGCATAGAAACATGGAAAACATTATGCAACCGGTCAAGAGAAGATGGCAATGCGAGTCGATAAGAAAGAAGTCCCACTTTTTCCAAAATCTCAAACGGTCCAATAAACCTCGGAGCCAATTTACCCTTCTTCCCAAACCTTTTAATACCAACCTTCGGAGACACCTTCAAGAACACAAAATCTCTGGTCTGAAAATTAAGATCACGTCTTCGGTGGTCCGCATAGCTCTTATGTCGACTCTGGGCGGTCTTCAATCGATCCTGAATAACTTTGACTTTCTCAACTGAACTCTGAACCAGATTGATACCCCATATCTTCGCTTCCCCGATTTCATCCTAACAGATAGGTGATCTACACTTTCTCCCATATAAAGCCTCGTAGGGAGCCATCTCGATACTAGCCTGATAACTGTTAATATAAGAAAACTCCACTAGAGGTAAATGAACATCCCAAGAATCAGAAAAGTCTATCGAACAAGCTCGCAACATATCCTCTAAAATCTGAATAGTCCTCTCGGATTGGCCGTCAGTCTGAGGGTGAAAAGCTGTACTGAATCTCAAATTGGTACCCAAAGCTTCCTGTAACGCTTTCCAGAATCTAGAAGTAAACCTCGGATCACGATCCGACACAATGCTAGCCGGGACCCCATGCAATCTCACAACCTCATTCATATAAAGGGTTGCAAGTTTCTCCATCGAGTATCTGATATCAATCGGTAAGAAATGAGCAGACTTGGTCAGTCTATCCACGATTACCCAAACACTGTCAAACTTCCTACGGGTATGAGGTAGTCCCGTAACAAAATCCATAGTCACATGTTCCCATTTCCACTCCGAAATCTCTAATGGATGAAGTAGTCCTGCGGGTCTCTGATGATCGTCTTTGACCTGCTGACAAGTTAGACACTTCGATACATACTCAGCTATTTCTCTCTTCATGTTGTTCCACCAAAATTGTTGTTTCAGATCTTGGTATATCTTCGTACTACCCAGATGAATAGTATATCTCGATTTATGACCCTCATCTAAAACTTGCCTCTTTATTCCATCAACGTCGGGTACACACAACCGTCCATGAAAAGTCAATACTCCAACCGGACTGATAGAAAAATCCTCAAAGTTTTTCTCTTTCATTTTACCCATTATTTTCACTAACTCAGGATCTTCTTTCTGAGCTTCCTTTATTCTCTGAATTAGGGTTGGAGATACCCTAATATTCGCAAAAATAGCCCCATGTCTCGATTCACGAGGGAACCAATCTCGAACATCCTCAAGCATTTTCCACTCTCGAGCCATCATCGAAGCCATATAAGATTTTCTACTAATCGCATCGGCTACTACATTTGCATTCTCGGGATGATAGGATATCTTACAATCATAGTCCTTCAAAAGTTCCATCCATCGACGCTGCCGGTTATTAAGTTCCTTCTAAGAGAAAAGATACTTCAAACTCTTGTGATCCGTGAAAATCTCAAATTTCGCTCCGTAAAGGTAGTGCTTCCACTTCTGAAGAGCAAATACGATAGCTGCCAATTCCATATCGTAAGTAGGATAATTTTATTCACTCGGGCTCAACTTCCTCGAAGCATACGCGATCACTTTCCCATTCTGCATTAAAACACAACCCAAGCCTTCCTTCGATGCATCACTATAAATCACTAAGTCCTCGTTCCCATTTGGTAATGCAAGAATCGATGCAGTAGTCAACCTCTTCTTCAATTCTTCAAAACTGTTGTTACATTTTTCAGTCCACTCAAACGGAACATTCTTTCGGGTCAACTGAGTCATCGGTGTAGCAATCCGTGAAAAACCTTCTATAAACCTCCTGTAATATCCGGCTATCCCCAGAAAACTTCTGATCTCAGTCACTGTCTTGGGTCTCTTCCAATCAACAATAGCTTCTATCTTCGAAGGATCCACAGAAATCCCATCTTTAGAAATAACATGCCCCAGAAACGAAACTTTCTCGAGCCAAAATTCACACTTACTAAACTTCGCGAACAACTGTTCCTTTGCAAGAACTAATAAAACTGTCCTCAGATATTGCTCGTGTTCCTCTCGAGATTTAGAATAGACAAGGATATCATCGATGAAAACCACTACAAACGAGTCAAGATAAGGATGGAAGATTCGGTTCATCAAATCCATAAACACGGCCGGTGCATTAGTCAACCCAAACGGCATAACCAAGAATTCATAATGACCATAACGAGTTCAAAAAGCAGTCTTCGGAATATCATCCGATCGAATCTTCAGTTGATGGTACCCACTCCTCAAATCAAGTTTAGAAAATACTACCGACCCTTGAAGTTGATCGAATAATTCATCAATATGCGGTAGAGGATATTTGTTCTTCACCGTTACCTGATTCAACTTTCGGTAATCAATACATGTAACGACACGAAAACCCGCCTCTATTTTCGTAGTAATAAATATTTAATTATTTATTTATTTCTTATTTATTTAAATTATTTATTTATTTAAATAATTATGTGTGCATTTTGTGTTTCATAATATTTTTTTTTCCTAGCATTTAATTGGTTATTTGTGCTAGTGTAGAGTGTTAGGTCCTAGTTGTTAGAGGGGAGTATAAGAGAATTGTGTTGGAGGGGCCCTAAGTGTAACATTTTTAAAAATATCACCTCCTTCCTCCCTTCCTTCTCCCTCACTCTCTCATTTCCCAGTCATCTCTCTCTCTCTCCAAGAAAAAGGGTAAGTTTTTCTTACTCCCTTCTCTCTTCATTTTCACCCTCTTCCTCTCATCTTTTCTTATAGCTCATTTGATGAAATGTGTTTAGATCGTCGATAGGATCGCGTGGAACCAAAAATATTCGAATTCCGTCTCATTTCATTATTTCCAGGTAAGTTGCTTTTCCCCTATTTTTATGCTAAAGTGTTCATTTCATTTTTATATAATGCTTTAGTTGATACATATGATGTTGGGTTGAGTTTGGGATTTATTTGGAATTTATTTTGAATTTTTGGTTAAAAATGGTTATTGTTAAATGTTGGTTTAAATCTTGGTTTGGGGTTGTTAAATGATGATATTTAGGTCCCCTCTAAGCTCATAAGTTGTCCTAGTTCATTTGTTAGGTTCACTTTGAGAGTTGATATTGAAGATTTTGGTTTGGTATGAAAATGGTGGAATTTTGGTGTTCTTGCCCGAATTGAAGAACCCAGAAGAAATCTGGGTTTTGGCCGAAATCCCTAGGGGGCGCGCGCACCCTTTAGGCGCGAGCGCGCGCACCCTCCCTTGATCAACTTAGAAAACCTTCTGATGCTATAGGGCGTGCGCACCCTTTTCACGCGAGCGCGCGCACCCTCCCCTGGCCTTTTTGCAAAAACCATCTGATCCTCCAGGGCGCGCGTACCCTTTCTGCGCGGGCGTGCACCCCCTCCGCTGTACTAGTCCTGAGCTTCATCCTCTTGTACTCTTCGTAGACAATCTTCGATAGGCCATAACTTCTTCGTCCGGACTCCATTTTGGACGTGTAAACTATCGTTGGAAAGCTCTTTTCGAGTACTATGAAATGATTCTATTGGCCGCATAGTTCCAGATTAGAATGACTGTCTTTTCGTTGAGGTTTAAGATCAAGGTGTAGTCTCAGTCTAGGTTCTGTAGTACTATTCTAGTTGACTTAGTTGGGCACCGTGGAACACTTTAATAATTGAAACTGGCTCCTTTGTGAACAATGGTGTTAGGTAATTTGATCAAGTGTTGTTTGGGAATGTTTGGGTATCTTATGATGTGTTCGTGACAGATCCAATCGAATTGATTTCGGATACGACTTGGTCTAGGTTTTAGGTGATATCCTATAGTACCTAGAGGGTTGTCGTGGAACACCTAAGTGTTGAGTTTGGTCTGTTTTGATCATGTATGAATAGGTGTAACCTTTTGGGTTCATTCGAGTGTTAAGAATTGGTTCGTTGATGAACGGAGGTAAAGCGTGAATTGGCAATTGGGTACCTACGGTTTGATTAACCTTAAGGTGTATTCATTATGATTTCCTACTTTGGAATTCCAGGTGTGATGAGATGGTTGAGTTCATAGTCCTAGTATATCTTTACGAGTAAATGTTTAGGGTCATTTTGGTAATAGTCATTGTGCTATTTGTGAGCGACCGTTTGGGTTGTGCTCTTTATGATTGACTTGTGGGTATCATATTTAGGATGTATTTGGTACGTGCCTTATCTTGGAAATCATGTTTTAACGGTCAATGTTGTTGGGCTCTCTCTGTGAGCAATCTCGTTTATCGTGTTGGACTCTTTTATGAGAAACTTCTTGTGTTCGTTGTTGTTGAACTCTTCATGAGTAATCGTTTGCATCTTTATGGTGATTAATTGGTGTGGTTCCCTACTTTGGAACCTTTGGTTGTTTATCGAGCTAGTATTTATTACCTAGCATTTATTTGAAAGTCCAGCTGGTTACTTGTGTTCGAGTCAGGCAATGGATAATGTTATAATGGCACGAGCCAAGTCCAGTATAGCATCGCCCATTGGTCCTTCTTTCCCCTTCCAGATTGGCCTTGGTTGGGATGAGCTATCTCCCTTTGGTGAGTATTCTAGCTAGACGTTTTGGGTTTTGACTTTGTGTCATTTCCCCTGTCCTTTGTGAAATGTTTCATTGTTATGGTTCCGGTACCGGGGTTGTGATCTTCAGCTATTATGCTACTTTGAAGATGGTTTGATTGGTTGATTGGTTAAAGCTGCGCAGCGATTGTTCTATTGGTTTGGTAAAACCTTGGCTCAGTATCCTTTGTAACGTGTTTATTTCAGTCTTATGTGCTGCATTATGAGTTAGTTGTTATTTCCAACTGGTATGGGACAGTTGGTGATAGGGAGCTTTCTCATTTGTTGATTATGTGATTTACTTGTTCAGTTATATTGTCGATTTGCATGATATTATGCCATGTAGCTGCATTAGTAACTTACTGAGATTTTATCTCACCCCGTTTCTTTTATCTCTGTTTTTTCCTTAACCCCCCCCAGGAAAACAAGTGGTAGCGTTGTGAGGTCCGTTGTAGCGGGAATCTTCTGAGCAGGTTGATCGCATTTGGGATAGTTGCTCTTCGGAGCCTTTATGCATATTATTGTGGGTTCGTAGTCGTTCAGAGTTTTGTATATACGGTTGTACTTTGGGTATTTTGTTAATAGTTGTTCTTGCTTCCGCGTTTGTTTCTAGTCTCCGAGTTATAATCTCGTTGAGGTATTGTTTGTTGGTATCGGTTTATAGTTGAATTCACGCGCCCGGTTTGGTATTTTGCATTTTGGAGATGTACATTATGTAAATTTTATGTTTATGGATTTTTGGAATTTCCGGGGCGCGACAGTACACAACCTCAACGAACCGTCTTTCTTTCTCACAAACAAAACCGGTGCTCCCCACGGGGAAACACTAGGTCGAATAAACCCTCTATCGAGCAACTCCTACAACTGAACATTCAATTCTTTCAACTCTGCCGGGGCCATTCTATAAGGTGCTTTCGAAATCGGAGCTGTACCTGGTAGAAGATCTATACAGAACTCTATCTCTCGATCGGGCGGCATATCATAGTCAGAAGAGAAAACGTCAGGAAATTCTCTAACCACCCGAACACTTTCCAAACCGGGTGATTCTTTCTTGGTATCATGCACACTAGCCAAGTAACCCTCACAACCACGATGTAATAATTTTCTCGCCTTCACATAAGAAATTAAACGAATTTTTCTACTCAAAGGACTAGCCTCAAAAACAAACTTAGGCACATTGGGAATAGAAAAGTAACAACTTTCTTACGACAATCAACAGAAGCATGAAACTTGCTCAACCAATCCATACCCAAAATAACATCAAAATCTTGAATCGGAAGGACTACCAAGTCCGCACACAAGACACGAACACATATAAGCACATCACAATCACGAAATACTCTATCGATCACCAAACATTCTCCTATAGGGTCGACACCTCTAGCACATAAGGTAAAGACTCAAATGCAGCATTTAGCAAAGACGCAAATTGCACATATATGTAAGAATGCGATGATCCTGGATCTACTAACGCACGAGCGCTCACATTAGACACAGAAACAATACCTCCAATAACGGAAGGATCATCGGTAGCTTGTTGTTGATTCATGGCAAAAACCCTTCCTTGGACCTTGGGCTTCCCCGCAGCATCTCTTTTCTGACCCTGAGAAGAACCAGCTCCAGACCCTGATGGTTGGCCTATGAACCTCGGGCAATCTTTCGCAAAATGCCCCAATTGGCCACAATTAATACACTTCCCTTGCTTCTTCCAACACCGGTCCTCTGAATGGCCTTCCCTCTGACAATAGGTGCATATCCTCCTATTTTGGTTCCCCGGAGTAGTACCCGGATTCCTTGGTACGGTTTGTCCTTTAAACTGAGATGGTCCTCCCGAATTACTTCGGTTATCTGAACGCTGATGTGGTTGTGACTTGGTATGACTTCCTTGCTTACCCGTGTTCGCGACCTCGGTCTTCCTCTTATGTTCCCCAATGTCTTGCTCGATTAGGTATACACGATCCACGGCATCCCGGAATGTCAGAATCCTTTGAGCTATAAGCTGAGTCCGGATAGATGTCTTCAACCCTCGGATGAACCTCATTGCTTTCTCCTCATCCGTCCTCACAAGATAGTCACAGTACCTGGCTAATTCTGTAAACTTAGCCGAGTACTGAGCCACGGACAACAAGCCTTGATCCAAATTGAGAAGCTCGATCTCCTTCCGGTTCTGATCAACCACCGGAATAAAATGCTCTTTGAATTTCCGCACAAACAATTCCCAGGCATACGGTGTATTAGTCTCGTCCCAACATGCTTTAATCCCTTTCCACCAATGCTCGGCGGCACCCACAAGCTTATAGGCCGCAAATCAGACCTTATCCTCACCAGTGCAACCAAAGACATCGTAAATTTTCTCCATTGATTCTATCCATAGCTCGGCCTTCTTCACATCGGGTTCCCCATTATACTCCACCGGTTTCAGTTTCAAGAATTGCTCCAAACCGTAATGGGGTGGTGGTGCTTTCTCTACTCTCGGTCCTTGGTCAAGAATAGCCTTCATGGCCGCCTCAAACATACCCTGAAACATTGCACGGGCTTCATCTCTTGTTTCATTCTGATTTGAAGTTCCGGCGTTACCTTCACCACTTCTTCTTCTTGCCATGTTGAACAAATACCTGCATAAAACATCAACCGTTACTCACTCCGAACACAACTACCCTCCTAGGTCATTCTAGTCCACCTATACTTAAACTTAGAGCTAAACCATAGCTCTGATACCAACTGTCGCGACCCCGACCCCGCGGGCCAAGAGCACGCGAACTAGACGTCGACTTAGTACACAAATACCAAAATACTGAAGATAAAAATTCCATTTTATACCAAAGGATGATAGTACAAGTTTTGTAAATTCAAGCTTGACAACAAAAAAATATAACTAGCATAAGCTCCACAAGCTTATACCCCAAAATACAAAATACACAATTCTTAATGACGTCAATGTTTGGTGACACTATCCCAAAGGTTATACATTTAAATAATGCAAACCAAAACAACCTTCCCAAAAGATACTGCCACACTCGACGTCCTTCTCGTGATCAGCGAGTACTAATCCTTTCCTCCTGGGGGGGGGGGGTTTAAGGAAAAACAAAGATAAAAGAAAGGGGGTGAGATAAATCTCAATAAGTTACTAATGCAACTACACGGCATGCTATGATCCAATAAACAATAATAAATCACATATAGCACACAGCAATAGCAGTTAACAGATAGCAGCGGAAATAAACAAATAACAAAGTATATTAGCCAAGGTTTCCCAACTGATAGAACCAAATAAAGGATCGCTGCGCAGCTTCAACAATCAACCAATCAACATCTTCATAGTAGTATAAAAGCTGAAGAGAAAACCCCGGTACCGGAACCATAACAAAGTAATATGTCACAAAGGACAGGGGAAATGACACAAAGTCATACCCAAAAATTTAGCTAGACTACTTCCGAAGGAAGGTAGCTCATCCCAACCAAGGCCAATCTGGATGAGGAATTAAGGACCAATGGGCGATGCTATACTGGACTTGGCTTGTGCCATTATAGTATTATCCATTGCCTGACTCGAACACAAATAACCAGCTGGACTTTCAAATAAATGCTAAGTAATAAATACTAGCTTAAATAAACAACTAATGATTCCAAAGTAGGGAACCATACCAAATAAATCACCACAAGGGTAAACCAATCCAAACAACACATCAAAGATGTCCAACATTCCTAAAACGATACTTAATCAAATTTCATAACATATTTATTCACAAAGGAACCAATTCCAATTAATAAAGTGTTCCACGATGTTAACTTAAATTAATTAGAATAATAAAACTTAAACTAAGGGAGCAACCTAGTCTTAAACAAGCAAAAGGCAGATTTCCAGAAACAAGGGGGCGGGCGGGCGCTCGCTAGGGGTCAGGCGGGCGCTCATTTGATCAGAAGGTTGGCAACAGGAAAATGGCCAGGTAGGCGGGCGCCTGGTCGACGAACTGGGTAGGATTTTCCAGCTGGGTTCTTCAAATTTTCAAACCATTTTCATACCATTTCCAAAATACCCAAAATCAACACTTCCAACAAATTTAACAAGGTACCCAAACAACATCTAGGCTTAAGAGGGACCAAAACAGCATCATCTATCAACCCAAACCAAGATTAAATCCCATCAATCAATAATGAAGTCTTTATCAAAATATCACAAAATGGATAATCAATCAAACACTTCAAAACCCAACCAAAAATCAATGTATATCATCTAAATCATCATATGAACATACAATGAGCATTTTAACATAAAAATGGGGAAAAGTAAACTTACTTGGAATTTATGAAAGATGACGGAATTCGAATATTTTTGGCTCTACACGATCCTATCGACGATCTAAACACATTTCATCAAATGAGCACTAAGAAATAGAGGGAGGAAGATGACTAAAATGAGGAAAGAGGGAGGGGAGGGAGTTTACCTTTCCTTGGAAGAGAGAGAGAGATATACAGGGAGATGAGAGTAGGGTGAGGAAGAGAGTGAGGGAGAAGGAAGAGTAGGGAGGGAGTAGGAGATGATTATGTAAAAAGTTACACTAAGGCCCCTCCTCATCTACCTTGGACAAATAAACCCAAATAACCCTTTGTTGGGTATGCTTATTACTTAACCCTCCTACATTTGTTAGAATTGATTGATACCATCACCTATAAGTATTTTTATGGACTTTAGGACCTCATGTAAAGAAGTTTTTAAACTTCATTTTTTAGCCAAGTCCTTTTTATAGTATAGGCTTAGATTATAGGACTTGAAGCTTTAAAGATCGAATATTTCCCAAGCAGGATTCATTTCACTGCGCAGGATGTTCTCTGTGCAGGTCGCCACTGCGCATAGATATCTAGCGCAGCCCTTGACCCTGCTCAATTTTCTAGATCTTACTTCCTAAACTCTCAAGAGATCTATGTGACCAAGCATGGTGCGCATGCTGCTCATGCGCTAAATCCATGCGCGCCGGCAATGCGCATGCATTTGTGCGCGGACACAACCTTGGTCAAGTTCCTCATCTCCTGATCTCACATTCTAGAAGCTTGGAAAGCGTCAAGACAAGCTACGCTTTTTGGATTGAGTAAGAATGCTGAGGTGTGCACAAACGACAAAATAAGCACACTCAGCAAAACCATTGGTGGAGACACGCTTCAAAGAAATATCTCAAGTGAAGACAACTGTCAACCTTCTAGAAGAAGCTTTTGAAATTGGTCTTCATGCTCAGTCTCCAACGGCTCTAAATCACCTGCGCACCAATCATATTGTGCCAGGTCATCATCTTTGATCAGAGCCCCAACGGCTATAAAGGACAGCTGCGCGCCAATCACTTTGTGCCAGCTCATTGTCCTTGCTCAGAGCTCCAACGGCTATATTCAAGCTCTCAGCTATAAATAGCCTGCTCTTCTTCATTTCCAAGATGCCCTTTTATCGGCCCTTTTATCAAGCCCCTCTTGTTGGCCATTATGCTTCAATGCTCGAGTTTCATGCTTCACTGAGAAACCATGAAGATTTGAAGACTCCTGCTTAGTATTTCCAGATTCTTTAGAACAGCCTTCTAGATCTTCAAACCTTCAAAACTCCTGCTCATATCACAAAGCCTATATCACCAGAATTCTTGGTGCTCTTCATCTTTCATATTTATAGAGCCCAGAATTTCTGTCACACACACACCTCTTGAAGCTTTGATCATTTTGATCTAACTTCTTGAGATACACCGGTTTAGTCTAGGATTTGTTCTTCATAGATAATAGATCTTGAGTTAGTATTGAGCTCAAATGTTGTAATTTGTAATACTCTCTCATATAATAAGATCTCCATTAGAAAATCCAAGACTAACCATCTTGGTAGAGGATGTAGATCTTTCATCGATCGAACCTCTCCAAATAGCGTGTTCATTATATTTACTGCATATTTCCTGCTTAACTATTTATGAACTGCTTTGTTTGATCTTTCAGATTGCTACACTCTGATGTTGTAATTGTTATTGCTCATTTGCCTTAGAATCCTTTTTGCGCCACTCTTTAGCCTCATTCTTAGCGCGTGCGTTTTTATCTCTGCGCAGTATACCCTGCGCAGAGCTGCTTTAAATTTCCGCTGTGCATTTCACACTCTTACTGCGCGCTATACTTAGCAAAAATAAGAGTTGTGCGCATCTGCCATTGAATTGCAAAGGGGTTTGAAAATATTTTTTAAAACGCTATTCACCCCCCCCCCTTTAGCGATTTTCACACCCTTGTTGCCCTTTAGGGACCAACAAGTGGTATCAGAGCGAACACCTTCATAAAACATGTTTCTGTTTTTCAAGCTTAACAGCTTGGGTGCCGATTCAATATGGCTTCAAAATCTAGGGCAATGGCTAACTTTTCACATGTTCCTGCGCCTGCTCAAACCTCAGATCAAATTCAGAAAGTTCTCCAAACTTGGTGGATCCTCAAGCAAAGATTCGTATTCTCTCTCATAGAAACTCAAAGAAAGATGACTTGGTCTGCTATAACTGCAGAAAGCCAGGACATTTCGTTTCAAAATGCCTACTTCAAAATTTGAGTATAAGGAAAAGCAACCCTGCGCACAAAGCATCAAAGCAGTGTAGAATGGTTGCTGAAGAGAACTGCGCAGAAAAGGAGCTAAGGACTCGGAGACTTGACACTGAAGACAACGATGCTGACTCTGAGAATAGACTGCTCTGCTTAGTGGAAAATGCTGACAATGATTCAAAAGTTGTTTCTGAAATGGAACCTGAGCATGTGCCAAGGAAAATCAAAGAAAGATCCCTTCACTCCAGTGGAAACGGGACACCTTCACCAAGCAGACAGAATGACAAGCATCTATCTGCCATAGCTAACCTGACAGAAGCTGCGTCATCACCAACTCCGCAGCCGCGCAAGGAATCTCTTAAAGTGTGCCAATCTTAAGTGATAACTCTGCTGTAGAGCGCAAGTCAATGTTTCAACAAGCAGAAAAGATCTACTTCAGTGCGCATTCTCAAGCTCAGTTGGTTTCAACAGTGGATTCTAGACACTACTGGAGATGTCAACACTCTTAAAGATGTGCATGAAGGAAGAGATCGCTCAGTAATATATGGTGACAACAACAAAGGGCACATAATTGGATTTAGACTAATCATAAAAGACAGTCTCAAGCAACCTGCTCTCCATGTCATAATTATGAGATAAAGGTATGGAATGCCATATCACTTCAACGCACTGTTTCATCAAGAATGGCGTTTCTGGACTAACTTTGCTCATAAGGACTCGTAAGACCAATTTTTATATTATTGATCTTACCGCTATAATTTCTATTTACTAATCCTTGTTTTGTAGCAATGAACCTAAGTGAAAGTAGCTAGCAATGGTGTAAGCACCATGCCAGCTTTGTAAGCAGCCTGAGCAGTTTTCCTCTAGCAAAGATTGCTCCAATGTCAAAACGCTTACATCCGCTTCACCTCATATGTTTGGACCGCTCTCTATCGCGAAGCTTTGGACCAACTTGTGGTATCTCTATGATATCCTGGCTGCTCTCCTTCTAAATCTCCAAACATAGAAGACATCAATAGAGTTCGACACTTCAATGAAACAGAATTTATGAACAACGATGTCGCTAAATATTGTGAGAACCAACAAATGGTATTCTTCACAATTTCTCTGCTGCTGGAGTTTCGCAATAAAATGGCGTTGGGGAAAGAATCGCTCGTTGATTGAGGATGGATAAACAATGATATTAGAAGCAGTACTTCTAAATGTATTTCTGGGAAAAAGCTGTCATCGGTGCATGCTTTACTCAGAATAAGATCCCTCATCAACAAAGCCTACATCAATACTCCATACGATCTATGGAAAGAGAGAAAGCGCCCAACATTGCTTTCTTCATGCTCTTTGGCTGCAAACGTCATAGAGGTAAATTCGACGCCAAAGCAGATGAAGGTATTCTCGTTGGGTATGCCAATCATTCTATAAGCTTTTCATGATCATAATAAGATAAATCTCTAGTTATTTTAAGTATCTGTACATGTTACTTTTTGATGAGCATTCTCTCCTTGAGCCACATTTGGCTCCAAATGATTCTGATGCCTTTGCTGAGCTTTTTAGACAGGTGCGCAGTAATTCTATTCCTGCGCAGAATATAGATCAAGCAGATTTAGAATCAGTCCATCTCATGCGCATACTCCAAATACTGCGCCTGAAGTTACAACTCCTGATGCGCAAACACCTCCTCCTGCGCATGACGTTTCTCCACTTCAACAAATCATCTTTGATGATCGTGATACTTGTAACGACCCCAAAAATCCGTTTTATTTATTTTATAATTATTTTATATTTTTGAGAATTTTAAATTTAAAATTATGTGTGCATTTTATGTGTTGCATAATATTTCATAATTTGCACATCCTGATTTATTATTTGTGTTAGTTAAAGTGTTAGTAGTAACATTTGTTGTGGAAGTTAAGTTGAGTTAGTTGACACTTAGGGTTCAAAGTGTAACTTTAAAAGTTTGGGGGTTTAGGTGTTCAAGGTAAAAGTTGAGGGGCCTAATTGAAACTTTTAAAATATCAACACATAGTTATCCCTTTCTTCCTCTCTCCCTGCGTTAACTACACACTCACCATCATTTCCCAAAATTACTTTTGTCTGAGAAACCTCCATTGTTGAGAAAGAAAGAAAAGGTAAGATTTTGTTTTGTTAATTTTCCCTATTTTAATCTATTACTCCATTTTTAAATCTAAAAATATATAAATGTTCAGGGTGTTGAGTAGGCCACATCTACCGAACAATATAATTTTCTTGACTCGTTTCCGAAAAATAGGTAAGTTACTAATCCCCCCTTTAAATGTTAAAATGGTCATAAGTATGCTATATATGCTTTATATGTTATAAAATAATGTTTTGGGTATACTTTTATACATACTTGTAATTTTGGGACGGAGGGAGTAGTAATAACTTTTTATATACTTGTTATTTGTGGGAAGTGGGTATATGGGGATAGTAGTTTTGGCTTTGGGGAAGTATGAGAGGATGCAACATTATATATGCTTTATATATTATACTCCTACTCGTGGGACGGTAAAATAATATCTTTAATAAATGTTAAATAAATGTATTATAAAATTATACTATTACTTATGGGACGGGGAAAGAAGTGAAAGTATCCTAAAGTAGGTAAAATATTACTCCTGTATTACGTATGATACTGGATTTTGCTAGCTAGGTAACAGGTTCTAATGTTTATGGTAGTTTACTTATTGCTAATATTGTACCTTATGTTATACGGTCTATCAGTTAGAATTTGAGTTAGTTTCTAAACCTATCATCAGAGTTTCTTGGTTTTAAAGAGGGGCTGGGGTTGAGCTTGTAGATTTGGAAAAAAGTTATATTGTTAATGTTGAACTCCTTGCATTGATTACCAAAACATTGGGACAGTTGATAGCTCTTCTTGAAAATTACTTACTATCTCCAAGGAAAAGTCGTCGTTACCATGTACAGTACATAGCTTGTTAGTATTAGGAAGGCTATCGAAGTTGGTGTTTGTATTGTGCTTGGGCTGAAATTGTAGCCTTTGTGAAGGTTGAAAATGTTGAGTGTTGATAATGTTAGTATTTTGGGTTGGTGAGATGAAGGGAGTATATTGTTTTCAGCCAAAATGTGATTTCTGGGCTGATTACACGACTCGTGTAGGGGTACACGAGTCGTGTAAGGGGAGATTCTGAAGGAGTGTTTTTCTACACGAGTCGTGTACTGTTACACGACTTGTGTAAAAGTTGTTACACGAGTCGTGTAGTGGTACACGAGTCGTGTAAGAGCCCAAATTCTGAACTTGTGTATTTTTACGTAAAATCTTCTGGAGGTCATAACTTCTTCATCCGGACTCCGTTTTAGTCGTGTAAACTATCGTTGGAAAGCTCTTCTCGAGTACTACACGATGGGTTGGTTTATTGAGTTGGGTTTTGATTGTTATAGTACGGAAATCCAGTAGGTGTTTAGTACTAACAAAAGTATCCATGTTTCATTATGGTAGAGTTGGTCTTTTGTGATCAAGTTTGAATTAATGTGACTGCGTGGATGGATTGTGTGATGACTTAATGTCAATATGGTGCATACTATTATGAAAACGTGTTTACTTCTCTATGATGAGCTTGTGTGGTTCCCTACTTTGGAATCATACCCCGTTTGTTGTTTAAGCAAGTTTTCTTTGCTTCGGTTGTGTCTAAAGTCCAGCTGGTACTTTTGTGTGTGTTGGGCAGTGATAGGGATTATAATGGTCTCCGAGCCAAGTACATTATAAGGCTCCTATCATTGGTTTCCCATTTTTAACCCCCTTCCTTAGGCCAAAGGTTGGGCACTTTGGGTTATGACTTTGTGTCATTTTCCCCCCGTTGTTGTTGTTGTTGTTTGGTTCCGGAACCCGTTTCAGCTCTTCGATGCTGCTCAGTTGATGCCTCTCAGATGGCTATTGTTTGGTTTGAGAACCTTGGCTCAGTATCCACGTATGAGTGTTTATTTCCGCTTTATGTGTTGCATGATGAGTTGGTCGTTATTTCCAACCGGTATGGGACGGTTGGCGATAGGGAGCCTCTCATGTTATGTGCTATGTGTTATACGCTTATTTGTTAATATTGTTTCTTCATGATCTTCATATCAGCATGTAATGTAGTTGCATTTTAGTAACTTACTGAGATTTATTCTCACCCCTTATTTGTTTACCGTTTTAGATAAGAAGGAGTCCAGGGAATAGGTCACAGCACAGGGAGGACGTTGGTAAAGAGATCTTTGGTAAGACTTTTGGGAAGTGATATGTATAAAGGATACATTATGTAAATGTAATACCTTTAGGGTAGTGTAACCGTGACTCAGTTAATTGTATCATCTCTTTTAGTAGGTGTTCGGGTTTGTAAATTTTTAAGTAAAGTTTGTTATAGCCAGGTGGCTAAGTACTCATTTGAGAAAGTTGGTTTTGTGACTTAAAGTCATGTTTTGGTAACGTTTTGGTTGTGTGAACCTTTTAAGAAAATATATTTCGAAAAATTTTCTTAGAGTTGCTTTACGACGTCTTCCTCGCGTGTCCCGGGCGTGGGGCCAAGTAGGACCACGGGTCGGGGCGCGACAGTTGGTATCAGAGCTAGGTTGTAAATGGTCTAGAATGACTAAATGACCTAAGGGGGTAGTTGTGTATAGGGTAAGTAACGTTGAGAGTTTTATGCAGGTACTTATTGAAAATGGTTGGCACCGAAGGGAATCAGTCAGGGCCTTCAGGGTCGGGTAACGCTAGAGAAGAAGTTCGAGCATTGTTCCAAGGTATGTTTGAAGCTGTCATGAAAATCATCGACGATATAGAGGAGCATAAAACCAAGATTGAAACCTCAGATGTGACAAAACGAGGAGAACAGGTAAAACTGCAACCCCAGCGTGGAGATAGTAGAGAATATCAAGGAACACCTTCGCAAGCTAGGGCATCTTTTCAAGGTCCGCATAATAGAGGAACTCGAAGTAAACGAGTATGTAACTACTGTCAAAGGATGGGACATTTAGAAGAAAAATGTTGGAAAAAAAAAAGCAAGGCAAATGTTTGAGTTGTGGTCAGTTGGGTCACTTTCAGAAGAGTTGCTTTAGATTTAAGAATCAGTTATCGGGAAGTGCAGCTGGGTCATCTCGGGGCCAAAAGAGGGATGCTTTAGGAAAGGTTAAGGTGCAAGATCGTGTTTCTTCCATCAATCAACAACAGATTTCAGATTCTTCTAATGTGACTGGAGGTATAATTTCTATGTCTAGTTTGAGAGCACACACACTTATAGACCCTGGCTCTTCGCATACTTGTGTGTTTGTGCATTGTGCTTCTTGATGGTATGTGTCTTCTGAGTCTTTACCTTATGTGTTAGATGTGTCTTCCTAAGGGGGAGTGTTAGACGACCGATAAAGTGTCGTATACTTGTGATGTGCGTATTCATGGGCATGTTTTATTTGCCGGTTTAGTGATGTTGTCATCACAAGATTTTGATGTTATGGTGGTGGAATTTTATATGCTAGTGTGTTTTAGTTAAGCATGGTATATATATGTGTTTAGCTTTCATGCTATTTAGGCATTAAGAAATTTGTAAATTGTTGTTGCAAGCTTGTGCCTGGTAGTTAGTTTATGGAGTTAGTAGTGAAAAATTTGCATTTAAATTTAAAGATATCTTTTCCTTGTGAGATTTTAAATTTATTTCCCTTGAGTGGTACTTGTTCTTGAGGAGAACCTTGGGTGATCTTGAGTGGTTGGGTGCTATGTTTGAGCAACATCAGAGATCAGTAATTGTTTAGTGATTGATTTGAAGTGATTATCATTTGTTGAGAATTTTAGTTGAGTATATTTCAAAGATGGCTTTTATATCGGGTATGGACATCATGAATGGTGGTTATATAGTTTGAATTCTTATCTGCTTCAGTGGTATTGTTGGATACGTTGAATTGTATAAGTAATCCTAGTCTGAGTTCTTTGAGAGCGGTAGCAGTTTGTAAAATCAGGGTAGAATGTCTTCATGTTAGAGGATATATTATTTTGAGGAAAGTTTCAACTCAGGCATAGGGTTGAGGATTTATTGATGGATTTCTAAGGTAGCTACACTGTTAACTGCATAGCACAGAAAGATGCACTATCTCGATGGATTGGTAAGGGTGAACGAGTTTAATTGTTGCGAGTGTTAATTGATGAATCGAGAGTTGATGACAACTTCAGTATTGATATTGCTTAATGGATTTAACTAGTACTACAGTTATCTAGAGGATATGATTAGTGTTACTAATTTCTAGTGGATATGTCAAGCTTACCCTTATAGTGGATTTGATAAATTCATTATTCATAGAGATGCCTTAAAGAGTGATTGAGATGTTCATTGCTTCAGGATGGTACGGTAACAATGTGTGCTTTGAGAAGATTGATTCCTTATCAACAAAATTATCCTACCCATAAATTGAGATTTATTGCGATTATACATCCATTGCATTAGTGAATGACTTTGATGGAGTTAGATTTGAAGTGTTTACCATATTATATTATCGGGAAAGGTATTGTGTTAGAGGATTCATTGACTTATAGTTCATGGGTGATAAAACTAAATGGGGAATGTTAGAGGAATTAATACTTTGGAGTCTTCGTGAGTTGAGACATGGTGTGACTTTGCGATTGTGAAAGCTTTAAATTTTTACTTTATTGAATAATATCAACTATCGAAAACTACTCGTGGAATGAATAATGACAGACAATAAGATTTTGTTCGTGGCTAGTGATGGACTTTTAACTTCTATAGCAGAGTATGTAGTCAACACTTAGTGGAATTAAACATGTATAACGGAGTTCAACTATAGATACTTGAAGGGATACACAAGACCAATTTAATTATGAATCCAAGTAGAAGTAAAGTATTGAGATAAATTCGAGGAGTTACCTTTAATTGTTTGATGCGAGGAATTCTAAGTATTCAACTAAGTCCTTGAGTTGTGAATAATTTGGAAGTAAATTATCAGTTGTCAGTTATTTGTTCAGAAGATAGTTCGATTTCATGGGATGTCTACGAGCATGGTATTAAATATGGGTTCTTCATTTACATCTTGATTTTGGCAGGCATTTCTGAAGGCCTGGGGTTCGGAATTGAGACTTAGTATGACTTTCACCCTCAGTCAGATGGTCAGTTAGAAATAACCATTCAGATTCTTGAGAACTTGTTTAGTTGATTCTAAGAATTCGAGGGATATACCTTTACTTCTCGTGGAATTGTTTAATATGTCAGTTCTTTTGAGATTTTGGAAAGAGCTAGAGGTTGAGTTTATCGTCTTGTGTTACTTCCTTCTCTCGACGAGGTTGATAACGAGTTCCATGTGTTGATGCCACGCAATTGTGTTTATGATTCTTCTCCGATATGTCTAAAGTTTTAGAGGATATTGAACTCAGTGTGAAGCTTCGGGATTGGAATGAAAAGAAGTATCCTGGGTTGTTTGAGGGTTGAGGTAAGCAATCCTAAATTCGGGTCGAATTTTCTTTAAGGGGGAGTGATTGTAACGACCCCAAAAATCCGTTTTATTTATTTTATAATTATTTTATATTTTTGAGAATTTTAAATTTAAAATTATGTGTGCATTTTATGTGTTGCATAATATTTCATAATTTGCACATCCTGATTTATTATTTGTGTTAGTTAAAGTGTTAGTAGTAACATTTGTTGTGGAAGTTAAGTTGAGTTAGTTGACACTTAGGGTTCAAAGTGTAACTTTAAAAGTTTGGGGGTTTAGGTGTTCAAGGTAAAAGTTGAGGGGCCTAATTGAAACTTTTAAAATATCAACACATAGTTATCCCTTTCTTCCTCTCTCCCTGCGTTAACTACACACTCACCATCATTTCCCAAAATTACTTTTGTCTGAGAAACCTCCATTGTTGAGAAAGAAAGAAAAGGTAAGATTTTGTTTTGTTAATTTTCCCTATTTTAATCTATTACTCCATTTTTAAATCTAAAAATATATAAATGTTCAGGGTGTTGAGTAGGCCACATCTACCGAACAATATAATTTTCTTGACTCGTTTCCGAAAAATAGGTAAGTTACTAATCCCCCCTTTAAATGTTAAAATGGTCATAAGTATGCTATATATGCTTTATATGTTATAAAATAATGTTTTGGGTATACTTTTATACATACTTGTAATTTTGGGACGGAGGGAGTAGTAATAACTTTTTATATACTTGTTATTTGTGGGAAGTGGGTATATGGGGATAGTAGTTTTGGCTTTGGGGAAGTATGAGAGGATGCAACATTATATATGCTTTATATATTATACTCCTACTCGTGGGACGGTAAAATAATATCTTTAATAAATGTTAAATAAATGTATTATAAAATTATACTATTACTTATGGGACGGGGAAAGAAGTGAAAGTATCCTAAAGTAGGTAAAATATTACTCCTGTATTACGTATGATACTGGATTTTGCTAGCTAGGTAACAGGTTCTAATGTTTATGGTAGTTTACTTATTGCTAATATTGTACCTTATGTTATACGGTCTATCAGTTAGAATTTGAGTTAGTTTCTAAACCTATCATCAGAGTTTCTTGGTTTTAAAGAGGGGCTGGGGTTGAGCTTGTAGATTTGGAAAAAAGTTATATTGTTAATGTTGAACTCCTTGCATTGATTACCAAAACATTGGGACAGTTGATAGCTCTTCTTGAAAATTACTTACTATCTCCAAGGAAAAGTCGTCGTTACCATGTACAGTACATAGCTTGTTAGTATTAGGAAGGCTATCGAAGTTGGTGTTTGTATTGTGCTTGGGCTGAAATTGTAGCCTTGTGAAGGTTGAAAATGTTGAGTGTTGATAATGTTAGTATTTTGGGTTGGTGAGATGAAGGGAGTATATTGTTTTCAGCCAAAATGTGATTTCTGGGCTGATTACACGACTCGTGTAGGGGTACACGAGTCGTGTAAGGGGAGATTCTGAAGGAGTGTTTTTCTACACGAGTCGTGTACTGTTACACGACTTGTGTAAAAGTTGTTACACGAGTCGTGTAGTGGTACACGAGTCGTGTAAGAGCCCAAATTCTGAACTTGTGTATTTTTACGTAAAATCTTCCGGAGGTCATAACTTCTTCATCCGGACTCCGTTTTAGTCGTGTAAACTATCGTTGGAAAGCTCTTCTCGAGTACTACACGATGGGTTGGTTTATTGAGTTGGGTTTTGATTGTTATAGTACGGAAATCCAGTAGGTGTTTAGTACTAACAAAAGTATCCATGTTTCATTATGGTAGAGTTGGTCTTTTGTGATCAAGTTTGAATTAATGTGACTGCGTGGATGGATTGTGTGATGACTTAATGTCAATATGGTGCATACTATTATGAAAACGTGTTTACTTCTCTATGATGAGCTTGTGTGGTTCCCTACTTTGGAATCATACCCCGTTTGTTGTTTAAGCAAGTTTTCTTTGCTTCGGTTGTGTCTAAAGTCCAGCTGGTACTTTTGTGTGTGTTGGGCAGTGATAGGGATTATAATGGTCTCCGAGCCAAGTACATTATAAGGCTCCTATCATTGGTTTCCCATTTTTAACCCCCTTCCTTAGGCCAAAGGTTGGGCACTTTGGGTTATGACTTTGTGTCATTTTCCCCCCGTTGTTGTTGTTGTTGTTTGGTTCCGGAACCCGTTTCAGCTCTTCGATGCTGCTCAGTTGATGCCTCTCAGATGGCTATTGTTTGGTTTGAGAACCTTGGCTCAGTATCCACGTATGAGTGTTTATTTCCGCTTTATGTGTTGCATGATGAGTTGGTCGTTATTTCCAACCGGTATGGGACGGTTGGCGATAGGGAGCCTCTCATGTTATGTGCTATGTGTTATACGCTTATTTGTTAATATTGTTTCTTCATGATCTTCATATCAGCATGTAATGTAGTTGCATTTTAGTAACTTACTGAGATTTATTCTCACCCCTTATTTGTTTACCGTTTTAGATAAGAAGGAGTCCAGGGAATAGGTCACAGCACAGGGAGGACGTTGGTAAAGAGATCTTTGGTAAGACTTTTGGGAAGTGATATGTATAAAGGATACATTATGTAAATGTAATACCTTTAGGGTAGTGTAACCGTGACTCAGTTAATTGTATCATCTCTTTTAGTAGGTGTTCGGGTTTGTAAATTTTTAAGTAAAGTTTGTTATAGCCAGGTGGCTAAGTACTCATTTGAGAAAGTTGGTTTTGTGACTTAAAGTCATGTTTTGGTAACGTTTTGGTTGTGTGAACCTTTTTAAGAAAATATATTTCGAAAAATTTTCTTAGAGTTGCTTTACGACGTCTTCCTCGCGTGTCCCGGGCGTGGGGCCAAGTAGGACCACGGGTCGGGGCGCGACAATACTGAAGCAAATGAAATACCCATTGATCTTCGTATTCCTATCATCTTAATGTAGGGGTTCGTACATCGAGAGCATTAAACTTTGCGGTGTAGCATTCGTTTATCTCTCATGTCGGATCAAAGAAGATTTATAGAGTGCTTCATGTTTTAAGCTGGATCGATGCTATGCAAGAAGTGCAAGAAAAGCTCATCCAATATTTAGCGTTTCAATGGGTGTTCGGAAACAAGATGGATAAGAATGGAAGCATCACAGAATCAAAGCAAGAAAGCTTTGTATGGTCTTAAGCAAGCTCCAATAGCATGGTACGATACGCTATCAAAATTCCTACTAGAGAAAGGCTTCAAACGTGGTAAAATCGATACAACTCTTTTTATTGCTAAGTATAATGATCACTCTTTACTTTTTCAAATTTTTGTCAATGATATTATATTTTGTTCTACTAATGAGTCACTTTGTAAGCGCTTTGAAAAGATAAAGAAAAGCAAGTTTGAGACGAGCATGATGGAGAAATCACCTTTTTCCTCGGGCTTAAAATCAATTGAATGATGGCATCTTCATCACATCAAGCCAAGTACACAAGGGACTTAATCAAGAAGTTTGGACTTGAATGCTAAAGTATACGACACTCCAATGGCCACCAGCAACAAATTTAACAGACTTAAAAGGTAAAGTTGATCAGACTATATCAAGGTATGATTAACTCTCCTTCATCTTATGCTAGTTGGCCAAGATATTATGTTGACTGGATCTGTGCGCACTATCATGCTAATTCTTCTGAAGCGCACATAATTGCTTTAAAATATATTAGATATACTTTTAGCTCTGTTAACCTTGGACTTTGGTATACCAAAGATTCGAACTTTAAACTTATAGGTTATTCAGATGCGGACTACGCATCGTGCACAATTGACAGGAAGAGCACAAGTGGAACTTGTCATTTCCTTAGAAATCGACTTGTTGCATGGGCAAGCAAGAAGCAAGCTGCTATGTCCATCTCCACTACTGAAGCAGAACATATTGTTGCTGAAAGCTGCTGCCAAATCTTATGGATGAAGCAACAACCTGTGGACTATGGGATTCATGAAGAGAATTATCCAATTCTCTGCGATAATATGTCCACCATAGCAGTTTCCAATCCTTCCAAGCACTATTACCAAGATCATCAACATCTAATATCATCTCCTCAAGAATTAACAAGTGATCCCTTGAAAGGAGAAATGGGTATGCTTAATCTTAGCTAACTTGTCCATATGATTTATTGATACTAATGTATTTGCTTGATAAGTGTGCAAAATAGGTTAAGTTTCATGCGCCATGCGCAACACCTGCGCAAACATATGTCTGCGCATGAAACAACAGTTCTGAGATTTATAGAATCTCTGCGCTATCAATGCCCTGCGCATGACTATCCATGCGCAAATCATCGTGGACCGCAGGTAAGTGTTCTATTCATTAGATTTTGCACATAGGTCCTTGACTGAAAAGTCAACGCTGAGTCACAAGGGTACTTGTGTAAATTATATTTTCCCGTGCTTTTATTTTTGAATTTTCTTGGGAAATTACCTTTTTACCCCTGCGCATGTCCCATTGTCATTTAATGCAAACTGCAATTCATGACAGCGCACCTTGCGAATGTCTGCTCACCATTTAATAAGGAAGGTGATGCGACAGCCGTCAGCCTCTTTTCGCTGAAACACACGCGCGCAAAGACTGCACACGCGCGTCCCCCATTCGGCCACGTCACCCTGCTAACGTGCGCCCGTCCTTTCACTGACTCACCATTTATGAGGAAGTTGACTTGACAGTGACCGGCTTAGGACTTCACACGCACACGCGCGCATAGGGCTGCGCACGCGCGTTCCCTTTTGTGACACGTGGTATCGCTATCCTGCGCCACTGCACATTTTCTTAAACTTTTCTTAGCTATCGTGCGCCTAACATCTCTTTCCCTACTTAAACCGTTTCTCTCTCTACTTCTCTCTTCCCTCTAAATTCTCTCTCACTCTCTTTCTAACCTCTGCTCTAAACCCTCATTTCTAATCTCCTGTTCTTTATCTTCAATCTCAACCTTTCTTCTCTCAAAACCATTTCAATGGCGCCTAAGAAAACCAAAACTCAACCAGAAATCATCATCTCCGACTCTTCTTCGCACTCCAATCCTGGGAAATCTCACGAAGAAGAAGTAGAACGACAATCAAGGCATCCCACCGTCAAAGACATGGTATGTTTCACTATAACTCCTTATTTTTTCCGCCATTGTTGTTCTTGGAGGTCTCAAGACTCCCTTTTTCGATTTCTCCCTTATTTGTTGATCATTTTTGAAATCGATCGTTGCGTTGTGTTCGTATTTGCCTGATCTATTCTTTCATATAGTTTATTTCATGATCAATGGTCGTTACATGTGTTTTTCGTCAATTTATGTGCTTCGTAACTTCCTTGGCTGACGAACCGTTTTTCTGAATTTCTGAGTTTGTTTTAATGTCGTTGACCATACTTTTTACATGGTTGACTTCGTCCTATTCATGCTGTCATTTCGATGTACTTTTTGTTGAATTTTGTCAACTTTTGTTTTTCTGTGTTCTTGGGTGTTTTTCATGTTCTTATATATTCTTTCTTATTATTTTATTTGGTCTATTGTTATATCCCCAAGTATCTGTGTTCTGCGCATAGTTTCCTGCGCATAGCTTTTCGGCGCATATAGTCTTATCTATTTCTCTGCGCACACTTCTTTACTAGTACTTATTTTCTGTGCGCACGATCCCTCTCTGCGTATGCATTCTTATTTTATGCGCACCCTCTTCCTATTTTCTGCGCATAAACATTTTCGCTTATCATGGAACTTGTGCCAAGGTATATCTGCATTACTTGCAAATGCGCACAGCTCCATAAGCAATAGGTTGTCTAATTCTATCTATTATTTTACGCAGGGACACGTTTACTTCATACCAGGCTAGGAACTTATTCAGGCAGATCTTTCTTTGGATGCAATTGGTCGTCGTCTACTTCACCTTCTCAGCTCCTCCGGCATTCTTCCCTTATTCACTCTTGAGCAATCCTTCATAGTACCTGCGCTGGTAGATGAATTCTTCAAGACAGCAAGAGTTGTTCCTGCACAACTTGAAGGCAAGACAACGGAAATGATCATGGCCACCGTTCAGCGCATTGATGTAATGGTTCACCCCAACCACATTCGCAGCCTCCTAAACTTCAACGTTGATAGTTCTTCAGTCAACTATGATGAGGCTCATCAAAATGCGCTTGCACAGAAGCTCATTGGCATTCCTTCTCTTAACAAGAAGTGGCCGATGTATAACAGAAAGGAATTTGGTGAGGTGATGTATCACCTGTGCACCCTAATTGGAGATTCCCTCAACTGCAAGAATGGAAATAATGGACATTTCATCTCAAAGTAGTGGGAATACTACGCAGCCATCTTCAACGAAGATCAACTCGACTGGCCGCAGATTATCTTCAATGAGATTGTGAAGGGAATGACCAGCTATGAGAAGAAGCTGAACGCAGGGAAGACCAAATACCGAACTCACTGCAGACTGCTAACCAAACTCTTATTGACTTATGGTGAACTGGCCACCTATGTTGAAGAAAAGTCAATCAAGAAGCAGCCTTGCGACGCAAAGTACTACTCCAGAGTACACCTCCAGAATTTGCGCAGTGAGATAGGTAACGCTGATTACTATGAAATCTGGCTGTCTGATTCCGCTCCCAACAAGGAACCCTGGATAGGCCCAATTCCTGTGGCCAAGTCCAAGAAGAGTGCAGGAAGATCTACAACTGATGCTGCGCAAGAGACCGCAGAAGAAGCGTATAATCGCAAGGGGAAGGGCATTGCTCCGCCAAGTAGCAAAAAGCTCAAGGATATTCCTTTGGTTCAATCCACCAAAGGGATTTCATTCAAAGAGGCAGATCCTTCCAGCAATCCAGCTCCTGCTCCCTCTAAGCCAACCACAATGAAGCGCAAGGCTGATTTTCGTGGTGATTCAGACGATACTGCAGTTGAGGGGGAGCAGATGCACAAAGCCTCTCAAGAATCCATCCCCAGTGCTGATATCGCACATATCTCCTCTCGTCTCAAGCAGAAGGTGCGCAGCAGCGCTCAAGGATTGAAGAAGCGCCGCACTAGTTCCGCAGCCACTGAAAGTAGTGATCTTTCTCCAGTTCAACCTTCACCTTCAGCCCCTGAGACTCCTCCTTCCTCTTCAGCTAAGCTGCGCCAGATCGTGCAAAGCTTGCATTCTGTTCAAGCGAATCAAGTCGCTACGCAGCTGCAGCTAAATCAACTCCTTACTGCTCAAACTGCTTTATTGTATCGTCTTGATATGCAGCGTTTGGAGATTGATACCATTAAGGGGGAGAAACCTGTCAAGGAGGAAGCAAAGGCAAGGGAGGCTAAGGAAATCACAGAGAGTGCTAAGACGGAGGCAAAGGAAAGTCCATCTGAGCCTGCGCAAGAAAAAGTTCCTATCACTTTGGATCATCTTATCCTGGACTCCCTGAGAACCATCAGCGCCCAGCTCAAAAATATCTGCGCACAACTCAAAAATGTGTGCACCCTTGGAGCGCTTGATGGTGGACTCAGGGACATACTGAAAAAGCTCAAGAAAACCCTCGTAGATGGGTTACATAGAGGATTTGATGATCTTCAAGCTCAGATGGAGGCTCAGATGGAGAAGATTGAACAAGGAGGCTCTGCGCATAATATTGAAGAAGTGCGTAGATGCATTGCTAAGTCCATGACAGATTTTTCTTCTGCGTTCAACGACAAAATGGACTACGCAATGCTAGACATTCAAGCCAGCGTCAACACTCAGCGCCTCCATACCGACTCAAGATTAGAAGCTACGCAAACTGCCATCCTGATGGACAGCAGAGCAAAGTTCAGAGAGCTAGTGGATGACAATGCTGACATGCACAGAGGAATGAACACTTATATTGGTAAAGCTGTTGAGTTCCAGGACAAATTTCAAAATTTATAGGTGGAACTCATGAACAAATTCAACAGCCTTCAAAATGAGATGCGCGAAGCCCTGCAACGGATCAACATAGATTAGATTTCCTTTGTAAGTATTTTGTTATTTTTGGAACATTTTGATTCTTGTTGCGCACAGTATGTTTTATGCGCTTTTATTTCGTGCGCTTTTTGTTTTTGTGCGCACCTCTTTTGTTTTTTTTTCCTCTTTAAAACTTGTACTCTATAACAGTCAATCCTTCAAAGTTTTAATGAGAAGAATGCATCATTTAGCTTTCACAAAACCTTGTTCAATTCAAACAATTCGTTTGTGGAACATTGAATGCATTATTACTTAAACTCATGCGCTTAATCTTTACTGCTCATGTCTTCTACGCATGATGTTTAAACATTCAGTTTAAACGCATACTTAAAACTTCATCTCACATTATTTGTATGCTCTGAATGATATTTCTATCTTTCCTATCTTGTAAGTTTTTAATCTTTTGAATAGATTAGAAATCTATAGCACTGGCTAGTGTGTGCATTGACTTGAGGCATGATTTACCATTCACATTTTTATGGACATGTTATTATCAAGTACAAAGAATTGCCTTTGCTATAGTAGGTAATGGCATCAATCATTTAGGGGGAGATTGTTGGGTATGCTTATTACTTAATCCTCCTACATTTGTTAGAATTGATTGATACTATCACCTATAAGTGTTTTTATGGACTTTAGGACCTCATGTAAAGAAGTTTTTAAACTTCATTTTTTAGCCAAGTCCTTTTTATAGTATAGGCTTAGATTATAGGACTTGAAGCTTTAAAGATCGAATATTTCCCAAGCAGGATTCATTTCACTGCGCAGGTCGCCACTACGCATAGATATCTAGCGCAGCCCTTGACCCTGCTCAATTTTCTAGATCTTACTTCCTAAACTCTCAGGAGATCTTTGTGACAAAGCATGGTGCGCATGCTGCTCATGCGCTAAATCCATGCGCGCCGGCAATGCGCATGCCTTTGTGCGCGGACACAACCTTGGTCAAGTTCCTCATCTCTTGATCTCACATTCTAGAAGCTTGGAAAGCGTCAAGACAAGCTACGATTTTTGGATTGAGTAAGAATGCTGAGGTGTGCACAAACGACAAAATAAGCACACTCAGCAAAACCATTGGTGGAGACACGCTTCAAAGAAATATCTCAAGTGAAGACAGCTGTCAACCTTCTAGAAGAAGCTTTTGAAATTGGTCTTCATGCTCAGTCTCCAACGGCTCTAAATCACCTGCGCACCAATCATATTGTGCCAGGTCATCATCTTTGATCAGAGCCCCAACGGCTATAAAGGACAGCTGCGCGCCAATCACTTTGTGCCAGCTCATTGTCCTTGCTCAGAGCTCCAACGGCTATATTCAAGCTCTCAGCTATAAATAGCCTGCTCTTCTTCATTTCCAAGATGCCCTTCTATCGGCCCTTTTATCAAGCCCCTCTTGTTGGCCATTATGCTTCAATGCTCGAGTTTCATGCTTCACTGAGAAACCATGAAGATCTGAAGACTGCTGCTTAGTATTTCCAGATTCTTTAGAACAGCCTTCTAGATCTTCAAACCTTCAAAACTCCTGCTCATATCACAAAGCCTATATCACCAGAATTCTTGGTGCTCTTCATCTTTCATATTTATAGAGCCCAGAATTTCTGTCACACACACACCTCTTGAAGCTTTGATCATTTTGATCTAACTTCTTGAGATACACCGGTTTAGTCTAGGATTTGTTCTTCATAGATAATAGATCTTGAGTTAGTATTGAGCTCAAATGTTGTAATTTGTAATACTCTCTCATATAATAAGATCTCCATTAGAAAATCCAAGACTAACTATCTTGGTAGAGGATGTAGATCTTTCATCGATCGAACCTCTCCAAATAGCGTGTTCATTATATTTACTGCATATTTCCTGCTTAACTATTTATGAACTGCTTTGTTTGATCTTTCAGATTGCTACACTCTGATGTTGTAATTGTTATTGATCATTTGCCTTAGAATCCTTTTTGCGCCACTCTTTAGCCTCATTCTTAGCGCGTGCGTTTTTATCTCTGCGCAGTATACCCTGCGCAGAGCTGCTTTAAATTTCCGCTGTGCATTTCACACTCTTACAGCGCGCTATACTTAGCCAAAATAAGAGTTGTGCGCATCTGCCATTGAATTGCAAAAGGGTTTGAAAATATTTTTTAAAACGCTATTCACCCCCCCCCCTCTAGCGATTTTCACACCCTTGTTGCCCTTTAGGGACCAACACCCTTCTACCAATTTAATCCCCTACTTCACACTTAACACAAAAATCAACCAAATAATGCTAGACACACATTAACATTATGAGATATAAAATGCGCACATAAATAAATAATCATATAAATAAATAAATAATTAATTATTTATTAATAAAATAGAGACGGGTTTTCGGGTCGTGACAAACCAGACCTCAATTCTATCTTCGAAAAGTAGCTCGCTCCACGAAGCTGGTCGAACAAATCATCTATTCTAGGAAACGGGTATTGGTTTCTTACCGTCACACGGTTCATTTCACGATAGTCGATACATAACCTCATCGACCCATCCTTCTTTTTCACAAATAATACTGGTGCACCCCATAGTGATACACTCGGCCTAATCAACCCTTTATCATATAATTCTTGCAATTTCTCCTTCAATTCCATCAATTCTGCTGGAGCCATTCTATATGGTGCCTTCGATATTGGTGTAGTCTCTGGTACTAGATCGATAGAAAATTCTACTTCCCTTTCAGGCGGTATCCCTGGTAAATCTTCCGGAAATACATCCTTGAAATCCTTTACCACAGAAAGCGATTCGATCGTTACTTCCTTCTGGTTCGTAGTACTCAAGTATGCCAGAAATCCTTCACACCCTTTTCTCAATAGTTTGCGAGCCTTTATTACCGATATAAGGTTCGATCGGGTCCTAAATTTTTGTCCCTCGAAAACAATACGCTTCCTCAGATGACAATCTGAAGTGGACTTCCTTCTTAAAGCAATCTACATGGGCATGGTATGCGGCTAACCAATCCATTCCTAAGATCACATCGAACTCATCAATCTCCAAGCTAATGAGGTTAACTTCAAATTCCTTTCCGTCCAATTCCAAGGGACAATTTTTATATACCGATGTAATAGGGATTGAATCTTTAGTTAAAGTATCTACTACTAAAGAGCTTTCTAATGCCTCAGGAGTAAATTTCATTTTCTTAGCTAAGCGAGTACTTATTACAGAATGTGTAGCACCAGTATCAATCAATGCACGAACATTACGAGAGTATAATTGGATCGTACCTGCCACGAGATCATTTGTGGCTCTAGCATCCTTAGCTGTCATGGTGAATATGCGTCCATTACCTCCGCCTTTTCCCTTGTTGTCATTCCTTGCTCCTTGAATTTTGGCATCCTTCTTGGGTTCTGGACATTTCCAATGTGGATGCCCCACCTTGTCGCAGTTGTAACACTTCCTTTCCTTATACCAGCATTCCTCAGTCTTATGTTTCCCATTGCACACTTGGCACTTTTTATTAGAACCTTGTCCTTTAGTATCGACTCCCTTGCCATCCTTACGGTTTCCTTGACCTTTATTCGGGTACTTATTAGCAGCATTATTCTTCTCGCGATCATCGGCAGCCTTACGCTTATTGCCCTCATCCAGGTTCCAGTTTCCCTTGGTTGGCTCTTTGTCAGTAGATTTCTGTTTCTCCTCCTTCTTCCTACGGTAACTTTCCGCCTCTATTTCCACAATTCTGGCCCTATCCAACACTTGGTCATATGTTGGTAGCATCAATCGGGTGATTCTATAGCGGATTCTGTCGCTCAGTCCAAGCTCAAACTTCCGGGCCTTCTGCTCTTCATTGTCGAAAAATGCTGGAGCAAATTACAATAACTCAGTGAACTTTTCACAATAATCATCCACAGTCATCTTTCCTTAGGTCAGCATCATGAACTCTGCCACTCGAGCATTTCGGACACTCAATGGGTAATACTTCTCGTAAAACACACGTTTGAACCTATCCCACGTGAATTCAGCATCCCCACGTGAAACAGCCGCTCTTTTCTCAGCCTCCCACCACTTTAAGGCCTGCCCTTTCAGCATAAAAGTGGCAAACACCACCTTCCTCTTAGTTGTGCATTCCAGGGTCTCAAATATCTTCTCCATGTCTTTTACCCAATGCTCGGGCTTCTCCTTATTCGTACCAGAAAATGATTCTGGATTTCTCTTTTGGAATACTTCTAACGGATCTCTCAATGGAACTTGCGGAGCTTGTTGCTGCGGTTGAGCTAAAGTCGCCATAACTTGACCAATCCCAGCCACTGTTTGGTTTAAGATTTGCAGCAAATTTGCCATGTTAGGATCAGCTTGACCATTGTTGTTTCCAGCGTTCCTTCTATTACCTCTTCTAGACATCTGGTTAAAATCACACTCTTATTAGTATCATGGGTGAACGCTATCACTCACGCCACACAAGCATTGCTACTATGCTTAATACTTTTACAAAAAGGTAGTCCCCAAAAGATGAAACTTTCTTATAAGATCATTTCACTAGACCTCTATGTAGATACCCCGGGGGACCACGGCTTGGCTAGAGCGCGTGAATTATCCTAGGATGTCTAACTTGTTTTAGATTGTTTAGAGTCGCCACCCATGTTTTTAAAGGAACATAAGAAAAACCTAGAAATAGCCTAATTTATGTACAAAACCAGAGATTCGGGAGAGAAGGGTTCGGGGGTTAGGTGACGGAGTGGGAAGTACTTAAACACCCACTCCGCCCCGCTTATGCGGGTCTTGCTACTATTGGTGTTCTAATGCTAAATGTCCTTCAATTTATTAACAGTGCTAACAATTATAATGTAAAGAAAAAGGGGAAGAAAAGAGAATTGTTTTATTTATAAATTTATGCTAAACAATTACATTAAGAAATGTATAGGAAATTAAAGTAGAGATTAAAATGTAGGGAGATAACCTTAACCAACTTTAATGTAGTAAAGTGGTCATTTGGTCATGTCCCAATTGATGGGGATTGCATACTAGTAAGACTAGAATAAAAGAGAAGAAGAATAAAAGTACCTTTAGAAAAGAGGACTTTAGACTTTGACTTGAAGATGGTGTTGTTTGTAGAGAAATGGTTGTGCAACACTTTGTGTAGTGTTTGTTTGTAGGGAAAATGTGTTGAGAGAACTTGTGTATAGTTCTTGTAGGGAAGATGAAGTTGGTCCAAAGAGTGTAAAAAGAGTCCCTTTCTAAGGTAGAAGATGATGGTTTTTATAGGTAAAAAAGAGAGGGAAAGGTTGGAGGGAAATTGGTCAATCCATGTGAGATGGAATTGACCAATAGAAAATAAGATAAATAAAATAATAAATGAAAGAAAATAAAAGAAAATCAAATAAAATAAAAATGAATTATTTTGTTTTAAAGAGATGGCTAGAATAATGGGATTGGAGGTTATAAAACTAAGGGGGGTGAATGTGGATGAGAAAAGAAGTCTTTTGTGATCAAGAAAGAGATGTTGCAAATAAGAAAAGGGAGGGAAATAAGGTGCAATCCGTTACTGCCAAAATGGGAAGCGCGCGAGTCCCGCTTTTGGGGCGAGACGCGCGCGCAGCCCGTTAACAGTTCCGGAAGCGCCCGCGGCAGAAAAGGACAGAATGACAGAATGACCCTAAAAGTTAACTCTGTTATGCAGTTTAGTCCAAAACTAACGGAATCAGTTAGGAACTTTACCGAAGTAACAGAAATTAACGAAAATGAGTTAAATAAAAATACTTTGTATGCAATCAAAGTAAGAGGTCCAAGGCGGGGTGTCTACAGAGCCCCTCCGCGACGTGGATTGCAAAGCAAAACGCGTCGACGAAAGTAAAAACACCCGCCGAGGACATTGATAAAGAAAAAGAAAGAAAAGATAGCAAAGACTCGATGAAAGCAGTAATTTGAAATTGCTAGAGATAGGGGTGCGCTCCCTGTGTGAGCGTCTTTTGTTGATAGAGGGGGGTGGCATGATCCGTTGGTAAACCTGCCGGCTGAATCCGTTGAGTGAGGCCGTTAGTGAACCTTTGAATGAGGCCGTTAGTGAACCTTCGAGGAGGCCGTTAGTGAACCTTTGAATGAGGCCGTTAGTGAACCTTGAGGCCGTTAATGAACCCTTGAATGAGGCCGTTAGTGAACCTTTGAGGAGGCCGTTAGTGAACTTTCGAGGCCGTTGGTGAACCCTTGAATGAGGCCGTTAGTGAACCTTGAGGCCGTTAGTGAACCTTTGAAGAGGCCGTTAGTGAACCTTTGAGGAGGCCGTTAGTGAACCTTTGAAGAGGCCGTTAGTGAACCTTTGAATGAGGCCGTTAGTGAACCTTTGAGTAGGCCGTTAGTGAACCTTTGAGGAGGCCGTTAGTGAGCCTTTTGACGAATCCGTTAGTGAAATCCGTTGATGAGGCCGTTAGTGAACCTTCGAGGCAGTTAGTGAACCTTTGTTGACGAATCTGTTAGTGAAATCCGTTGATAAGGCCGTTAGTGAACCTTCGAGGCCGTTAGTGAACCTTTGTTGACGAATCCGTTAGTGAAATCTGTTTGATGAGGCCGTTAGTGAACCTTCGAATGAGGCCGTTAGTGAACCTTTGTTGACGAATCCGTTAGTGAAATCCATTTGATGAGGCCGTTGGTGAACCTTCGAATGAGGCCGTTAGTGAACCTTTGCTGACGAATCCGTTAGTCAAATCCGTTGATGAGGCCGTTAGTGAACCTTTGTTGATGAATCCGTTGGTGAATCCGTTTGATGAGGCCGTTAGTGAACCTTTGACGAATCCGTTAGTGAAATCCGTTGATGAGGCCGTTAGTGAACCTTTGTTGACGAATCCATTAGTGAAATCCGTTTGATGAGGCCGTTAGTGAACCTTCGAATGAGGCCGTTAGTGAACCTTTGCTGACGAATCCGTTAGTGAAATCCGTTGATTAGGCCGTTAGTGAACCTTCGAGGCCGTTAGTGTACCTTTGTTGACGAATTGCTGCTTTGAAGCTATGTGCTGTTTGGCGTTGCAGTTGACTTTTGTGGGGATGCGGGCATGGTTGACTGTGGACCATTTTCTGCTGGGGATGAAGTGCCTCGAGTTGCAGATGCTATTTGATTTCGAGGTGGTACCTGTTATGTGCTTTGCAGGTATATGTGCTAGTGCAAGAAGATGCATGAAGTGTGAAATGAAGAGAGAAATTGTGCTCGTGGTGCAATGTGATTTGAAAGCAGTTTTGCATGAGAGAGAGATTTGCAAGAATGAAGAAATTGCTTTTGTGTGCTGTGTGATTTTGAGGACAGCCTCGGATGCATTCATACCTTCACTTACCATTGCCGCTTGACTGGAGATGGATTGCCGAAGGATGTTGATACTCTTGATGAAGATGATGAACTGCCGTTGCCTTTGTTGAGATGACATTCTGAATGATGGGTTGGTCGTGCCAAAGGCTGCCTATGTATCCTTTGAAGGGAATCAGACCAGCGTAGTTCAAGGATGATGGAGAATGCTGGAGGAGAAGCTAGGAGCAAAGCAAAGTAAAGCACATACTTTTGCACATAGAAGGAGAAAAAGAAAAAGAAAAATCTTTTTTTTTTTTTTTTTTTTTTTTTTTTAGATTAGAAAGGAAAGAATATGCACACATGTGAGGAAAAGATCTTTTTTTTTTAGTTCGTGGGTGAACCATTTTAACCATTGTGTGCTTGTGAAGCCAACCCAAGATCAAGTCATGTTCAGTCGAAGTCTGGATTGCCTCGCTTGAATTCTGTTGTCGCCGGTGTGCCCAACGAAGATTGATGTCTAGCCCCAAGAGATTTGTCGATTATGGGGCTTCAAAAGGCTTTTGATGCCGAGGTGAGGGGTTGCTGATTGTAAAGCCCCTAGAATGCCTTTTGATGCCAAATTTTGAGGGACTTGCATAGCTCCAAGATAAATCAGCTCTTGGCCCATTCGAGTAAATCGCCCTTTGTTGTTGTAGTGAGCAAGCCCCAAGAGGAGATCGTTGATTCCAAGCTTCGAGAGATTGCAAAGCCCCAAGTGTCGTGGGCTTATAGATGGCGGGATGTGAAGACATTTCATTGTAAAGCCCCAAATTATCTCGTGATTGGCTCGGCATTGAGAGCGGATGTACCGTTTGGTAGAATTCTTGATAGAGATCTCCTTCTTGATCTTACTGGGGAGATAAATGGCCTCATTGTGGTCGATACCCAAATGGCTGAGGGCTTATGTCAAAGGATGCAGTAATGTCTTGCGGTGCCGTCGAGGTCGCGGAGGATAAGGTCTTGGCGTGATAAAGTCTCAAATGAGTGTGCTTGCTTGACTCTTCTTGAGTTAAACTAATGACGGATCTTCGGATGCAACTAGTGCTGTGGCCCAACTTTATCTGAGCTGCACCTTGTGCTTTTGATCTTGGAGAAGGGGGTGCTGAATTGCAGAAACATTGGGATTGGCTGTGGCATTTCCCGCTATAACCCTGTTTTGATTAGAGTTTAGCATATTGAATCTTTTTCCTTTTGTCTAAGACTTCCTTCAAAATCTCGCTGTGAGTTCTAACAAAAGTCATCAACTTCATTCATAACATCAGAGTCTTCATTTAAAACCAAGAGGCCTTTGACTTGAAGTGTTGAGAGACCCTTGAATCTTGATTGTTCTCATGGAGCCATAAGACTACTCCACATTGCACTTGCTCGAGTATTGTTGCCCAAAAGACTGTCGGTCGCGAAGCCCTAATACTGCCCTTTGCTTGAATTACTGTAATGCCGTAGCCCAAAAGATTGTAGATTGCGAAGCCCGTTGAGACCTTCGGTGCCGAATTGAGGAAGCTTCCAATGTTGCACATGACTTGGCTGGGGATACTGCTGGGGAGTTAATTGATGTTTGCCGAGGAAGCCTTTAAGACTTGATCGTAGCCCCTAGAGTGCCATCATTGATTGCGAGAAAGGTCCATCCTTGATTGGGGGAACGAGCACGGGCACACGTGACAAGAGGGCTTTTTGATATCCCTTTTGAGAGACTTTGAGGATAGTCTCACACATTTTTTTCGAGAATAGCCCCTAGGGCTTGTTGATTGTCAAAACAAGCCCTTGTTCTCGGGTCATATAGCCCCTAGGGCGTCACCATTTGTTGAGCAAAGCAAGAGTGACCCATCCTCGTGCGAGGAAAAAAACATGAGAGGACATGGCAAGAGCTACTCCATTTCTCAGGAGCCTTTCGGCGTACTTTAGAAGCACATACTTGAAGAAGCTTTGAAAACTGAGACACATGTTGTTGCTATTTGCTGCCCAAGCCAATTGACTAGCTATGGGTTATTTGTGCAACCTCGTGCCCTTTTGTGATGGGCTCGTTCCCAGATGGGTCTTGGTTACCACGGGCCTTCTTTTCATGAACCCAAGAATGCACACTGTTGGAGAATGATACCAATAACCCAAGACAACCTTTGATGGTGCCATATCTTGTCGAGCTTTTTGCAATCCCAAAGTTGACTCGGTGGGGAATTGACTTGCTGAGTAGATCCAATGTAGAGCTCGTGTAGTTGTCTTCTTTAGAGGCCATAGATCTCCATTTCTCTTTCCCTTCTCTCTCTCACTCTCTCATTTTATTTTTATGATGCACCCTGTTTTTTGCCTAGACCGCCCTTTCGGGTTTTCAATCTAGCGGGCATCTCTTTTGCGTCTTCATTTTCGACACGATTAATGAGGAAGTGTGCATTGACTCTAGCTGGGGATGAGAGACATGTGATTTTGCGGTGGAGACCTCTTGTCACTAAAGGTGAGTGACATTGACTTGATTAGGGAAGTGTCCCTAGTATTGACTTCATGTATTTGACCGTTTTTTGAATGACTCATGAAGGCAAGTAAGTCATTAAGAGAGAAGAGAAGGAAAGCCCCAATTTGATTGCAAGAAATTGGGAGTGTGCAGAAAGAATAGAAGACCCTAGACTCGACAAGGAGCGCGAAATGATTCCAAATCTAAGAAAGTTGTTCAATCTTTTTGGTGATTAATTCATTGGCAAATGAATCGTACAAAGATGTCTTGACAAGTTCGAGATGAAGGCCGATCACCATAACGCGCTAGGGCTAAACATATCTTCTTTCTTGCATGAGACCGGACCCGAAGGTTGCCTATGTTCCTCCAGTGTAGAGGCTCAGGTCACCGTAGTTCTTGTGGATCCTCCTTTTGATGTGAGGATTTGTTGCTTCGTCATGATTTGTTGTTGATGTCGGTTCGTCGTTCATTGGTGGAATGATGTTGTTGTGAACTTCTTTGAATGAGGGGGATTTTTTTTTTTTTTTTTTTTTATCCCCCTTTGAAAACTTTGCTTGATGTCTCCATGGTTGTTGCTCCACCTTTCTTTGTCGCTTGATGTCTTGGATTTGATGTTGTCGCCTTCGTCACGATGTTTAGCCCCTAGGCGTTCAAGTGATGGCCTTCGTTCCAAAACTCGTTTAGACATCTTTTCATCATTTTGCCAAGAATTAGATTGAACAACTTGGAAGAGTGTATGAGGACAAGAACGACTTTTTTTATTCGATGATAAGACTCGACACTTAACATGGGACGAGAGAAAACATTGATGCACGCTAAAGAGGACTTTTGACTCCTTTTTTTTTTTTTTTTTTTTAAATCCTATTTTCTAAGTAGAGAAAGAGAAACGAAGATTGCTGTCGTAGTCCCCATTGTCGTTGTAGGCTTCCATGTCACTACATTCGTCCATGTCATTGCTCAGATTGCTCGGGAACCCTTCATCGTTGAAGCTTGTCTCGTAGGAAGACTCGGCCATTTCTCGGAGCAAATTGTCGACTCTAATTCCCGCATCATACATGCTTGCAAAATCGGAGTGAAAAGCCCCACTAAGATTAGTGCGGTAGTCCATTTTCAAACACTTCAAGAAGATGTCCATTTGTTCCTTCTTGGAAGGCCTATCAACCATCTCGGCTAGCTTGTCGTTCCAACGGCGATAGAAGCCCCCAAATGATTCATCACCCATTTGCACGGTGCTCTCCAATTCTTTCTTGGTGGGACGGAACATGGAGTTGCCTTGGTATTGTGACTTAAAGGCAAGCATAGCGGCATCCCAATTGAGGCGGGTGGAAATCGGAAGAACCATGTACCAATCTTTTGCGACCCCATCGAGAGTAAGCGAGAAGCATTGTGCCATTATTTGAGGAGACACTTTCTTCGGCAGCATGGCCCAAATGTAGGAGTCGACATGAGCGTCGGGGCAAGAGGTGCCTTTGAACTTGCCAATATCGGGCATCTTGAATTTTTTGGGAAGAGCCTCCATTGTGTTCATGAGGAGGGAAGCTTGATGGAGATCGGTGCTCGGGCCCTTGTGCAAATTTAGCCCACTAAGCCTTTGGTCAATGTAGGACATGAGAGTGTTGACCAAACCGGTATCAATGCTTTGGACCTTTCCGTCATTCGTGAGCCCCTTTAATCGGATCTTGAGTTGAGCAACTTCTTTCTCGTGGACCGTTTTCACATGCTTGTAACGAGCTCGCCATAGATCATCCTTGCGGCGGACATTCTCGGCTAGTGTATCAACTTGCTCTTTCAATGCTTCCACCATGCGGAATAACCCTTCGTTGGACACGGGAATGCCGTTGTCGTTGCCATTTGAAGCCATTGGACATATGGAGAGACACGGTTGATCTTAGGATGGCCCCACAAACACCTTTTGAGTAAAGTAACTTCACCCACAACAAAGGAAAAAGACTCAACCACATAAAGAAAAAGACTATTTTTTTTTTATTTACAAAGTCGGAAGGACGGAGTCCTTTTTGGGGTTTCTAGAAAAATAGTGGAATCGTCACACTAGTATATAGACCTTCTCGCGGTCCCATATACCCATCGGATTCCACCACGTTTGTGATACCTACATGCGACGGGATTTAAACTAAATTAATGTAGTAAATCATACATGCGGGGACGGATTTTTATTTTCGTCCAAAATGCCCACTTTTGGGGACGGAGTTTTATTTCGTCCATTGCAACAAGTTGGTATGTATGATTTGAAGACATTAGTTTAGGGAAATCTCGATACATGAAAAACCGACTTGAGTCACGGAGTGTTAGACCCTAGACTAGAATTGTGTGGCTTGTGCTCGGCTAAAGAGAGGCTTAAAGGTCACCCCCGGCATGTAGTCTTGAACTAGGCCACGGGCTGAGGTTGACCGCTTCGAAAGAGTCAAGGTCGGGTGGAGCTTGAAACTTTCTAGGACGGGCCTCGATGGGTTTGGGGTTGGACTTGTGCGACTAGATAGTGAGCAATTGATAAGAATATGTGCATGTAGTGTGAGGTCTAACAAGTGACAAAATGTTTTTTTTTTCACAGAAAGAAAAAAAGGAAACAAATAAGCACGTATTTACAACTCCCGAATCACCCGTGTGACCGGTAAAAATAAACAAAAAGTATAAGAAATTGTATGCAGGCCCGGTGCCCACACAGTGTCATTCTGCTCTGTTCTGCTTTCTGTGCACTGTTCTGTTTCTGGAAAATTGCCCAAAAGCGCGCGCCTCAGGGAAGTGATGTGGGAAGCGCGCGCATTGCGCAATGAATATGGGAGGCGCGCGCATCTGGGGTACCTGTCAGAATGTTAGAAGAAACTGCGGACTCAGGGGATTGCCCTGGTCCCAAATTATGTAATTTTCCCCTGCAGAAACTTGTTAGCAGAGAAACATGGAATGGAAGGACAAGAAGGAAGACGGGAAAATGTGTAGTGTTTGTTTGTAGGGAAAATGTGTTGAGAGAACTTGTGTATAGTTCTTGTAGGGAAGATGAAGTTGGTCCAAAGAGTGTAAAAAGAGTCCCTTTCTAAGGTAGAAGATGATGGTTTTTATAGGTAAAAAAGAGAGGGAAAGGTTGGAGGGAAATTGGTCAATCCATGTGAGATGGAATTGATCAATAGAAAATAAGATAAATAAAATAATAAATGAAAGAAAATAAAAGAAAATCAAATAAAATAAAAATGAATTATTTTGTTTTAAAGAGATGGCTAGAATAATGGGATTGGAGGTTATAAAACTAGGGGGGTTGAATGTGGATGAGAAAAGAAGTCTTTTGTGATCAAGAAAGAGATGTTGCAAATAAGAAAAGGGAGGGAAATAAGGTGCAATCCGTTACTGCCAAAATGGGAAGCGCGCGAGTCCCGCTTTTGGGGCGAGACGCGCGCGCAGCCCGTTAACAGTTCCGGAAGCGCCCGCGGCAGAAAATGACAGAATGACAGAATGACCCTAAAAGTTAACTCTGTTATGCAGTTTAGTCCAAAACTAACGGAATCAGTTAGGAACTTAACCGAAGTAACAGAAATTAACGAAAATGAGTTAAATAAAAATACTTTGTATGCAATCAAAGTGAGAGGTCCAAGGCGGGGTGTCTACACTCTAGTCATTTCATTAGACAGTTTTTGTTTTTTTTAAGGAGCCATTTCACTAGACTTTTACTTAGTACTCATAGGTCGATTTACTAGACCCACTTTCATTCATATTTGGCTGTCTTACTAAGCCGATTACCTTTATACTTAACCGTTTCAATAGGTTATTGTCATTCTTGTTTTGATCATTTCAATAGTTCGGGATTAACTTTACATGGTCGTTTCAATAAGCCATTTATACTTTTACTCTTGACCGTTTCAATAGGTCCCTTGTTTCGATCATTTCACTAGACCAAAACTTATTTCACTTGGCCGTTTCAATAAGCCCATTCTACTTATGGTCCTTTCATTTGACCATTACTTCTTTGTTCTATCTAGTTCACATGTCATGAAATTTAAGAACCACATAATTAATAAAACCATTTGCTAAAATAACTCATAAACTTTATTAAGAGGGTCTTTCTAAAAATAAAGAATCAAAACAAAAGTTTCTAGCATACTTTAAACTAGAACTAACTATCATTACTATGAAATGAATAAAATAACTCTATGACTCAATTTCAATCATGGTTGACTTTCCTAGGTCCTCCCCTAGGTCTTCCACTCGGTGCTCTTGGTGCTTTCCTTGAGCCTCTTGGCCTCACCCTTGGCCTACGAACCGGTACCTCTTCCAGTTCATCCTCATCCTCAATCACGATAGGGGCGGCTTCACTGCCTTCCACTATAATATCGATTTCCACTGGTTCCTCTACAGCTTCTGCTTCAGCCACTACGTTTTCTTCTATTGGAGCTGCAATGACTGGAGGGTTTCCTTGAATAGGGTTTTCGGCCATCTGTGCCCTTAATTTCTTTAATTCATAGAAATGTAAGCGTCCTTCATTTGCCACTAATTCAGTATACTCTTCATTAGCAATTAACTTCTCTCGGGTTTCTTCTAGTTCTCTCTTAACTTCCTTAAATGCATTGTTGGCAAACAACAATCTTCCCATGACGTTCTTCGTCCTTGCCCTTTCATTTTCTATCTTCGTTAATAGTCCCTTAGTTCCACGAGTATACCTCTGAATCAACCTCTTCCTCAGGATGTTGTGTTTGTCCATTTCCTACAATTAGACCAAAATCATTATTAGTATCACACACTTAAAGTTATATAACAATTATCTTCAAACATAAGAAGAAATGAAGCTTCAAAAGAATTATCTTAGGTTCTCTCCAAAAATAGTAAGTTTCCTTATTTGGAAATTTCCCAACTTAGAAAGTTTCCTAAATTAGCAAGTTTCCTTAAATAACTAGTTTGACTTCAAGCAACCCTAGTCTTCCCAAAACGCTCAAATCAAACCTATTCAATATCAGAGTTCCTATCCCTTAAGCTCTAATCCCATAGCTCTGATACCAACTGTCACGACCCGAAATATAGGCTCTATTTTATTAGTGACTAAATGATTTTTATTTAATTATTTGCTTAATTATTTATTTAAATTATTATTTATTTAAATAATTATGTGTGCAATTTATGTGTTATAATAATTATGCCTAGCATTATTGGGTCTTAATTGTTAGTAGGGAGTGTAGTATTTATGTGTAGTGTGAGAGAGGGGGCCTAAGTGTAAACCTTTTGAAATCATTTCCCTACTCCCTCCCTCCCTACTCCTTCCCTCACCTCCCCCATCCTTGCACTCCACCCCCCCATTCTCCTCCCAACAAACTCACTCTCTCTCTCTCCTCCATTGGTAAGTTTTCTTCCTCTTCCTTCTCTCTTCATTTAAACCTTCTTCCTCTCATCTTCTCTCACTTCTTAAAACTTGAACATTGTTTTGATCGTCGATAGGATCGCGTAGAACCAAAAAGAATCGAATTCCGTCAACTTTCATTATTTTCAAGTAAGTTACTTTTCCCCCATTTTGTTGCTAAAATGTTCATATCATGTTTATATGATGTTTGGTGTGTTATTTTTGAAGTTTGATTGAGTTTTGAATTTATTTTGAATTTATTTGAGTTCTTGGGAAGAAATGGTGAAATCTTGAATGTGGGAATTTGATCTTGGTCTTGATTGATTAAAGGGTGTTACTTAGGTCCCCTTTTTGGTTAAATGAGGTTTGGATACCTTAGGAATCGTTTTGGGAGTGTTGATTTTGGGTGTTATGATTTTGGTAGGAAAAGGGTAAGGAAATGTGAAGAACCCAGCTGGGAATTCTTCCCAGCCCGTAGACCAGGCGCCCGCCTGACCCTTCCCAGGCGCCCGCCTACTCCCACTTTTTCTAGCGCCTGACTTTCTGGAAATTCATGCGCGCGCCTGCACTGGCCCAGGCGCCCGCCCACCCCCTGTTACAGGAATTTGACCTTTTTGCTTGTTTAAACCAAATGGCTTAACTAGTTTAGGTTTAATCCTTCTAGTTAACTTAAGATAACACCGTGGAACACTTTATTGTGTGGATTTGATTCTTTTGTGAATAAATATGATGTGAAATTTATTTAAGTACCGTTTTGGTATTGTAGTTCATCTTTGATGTACTGTTTGCATTGGTTGACCTTTGTGGTAACTTAATTTGATTGGTTCCCTACTTTGGAACCTTAAGTTGTTCATTCATGCTAAATTATTATTACTTAGCATTTATTTGGAAGCCCAACTGGCATACTTGTTGCATCGGGCGATGGGAAAGATTATAATGGCAAAGCCAAGTCCATTATAATGTTGACCATTGTTTTGCCCCCTTCTATACCCCTTCTCCAGATTGGCCTTGGAAAGGATAAGTCAGCGTTCCTTTGTGAATGTATCTGGCTAACGGGCATGACTTTGTGTCATGGTCCTTGTCCCTTGTGACACTTTTATGGTTATTGGTTCCGGTACCGGGGTTCTCTCTTCGGCTTTCATGCTATTATGAAGATGATGATTTGTTGATTATTGAAGCTGCGCAGCGATCCTTTATTTGGATGTTCCGGTTTGGAAAACCTTGGCTATATCCTTTGTTATGTGTTTAATTCCGCTGCTATCTGTTATGTGATAAATGTTATGTGCTATGTGATATTATTATTGCTTATTGTATATTGCATCATAGCATGTCATGTAGTTGCATTAGTAACTTATTGAGATTTATCTCACCCCCTTTTCTTTTATCTTTGTTTTTCCTTAACCCCCCCCCAGGTGCTAAGGATTAGTCTCGCTGATCACGAGAAAGAGGGCGTCGAGTATGGATCCATTCTTTTGGGGAAGATTGTTATAGGTTGGTTTACATTATGTAAATGTGTAACCATTTTGGGATAGTTGTACCAAACAATGACGTCACTAAGATTTGTATATTTGTATTTTGTTGGGCTTAAACTTGTGGAAGTTTATGATAGTTGTAATTGGTTTTCTTCAAACTTGGATTTGTAAAACTTTGGATCATTACCTTTTGGTATTAAATGAAATTTTTAACTTCGGTATTTCATAGTTTTGGTTTTAGAGTCGACGTCCAGCTCGCGGTCTCGGGCCCGCGGGGTCCGGGGTCGCGACAGTTGGTATCAGAGCCTGGTTTTAGCTCTAAGTATAAGTCTAGGTGGATTAGTATGACCTAGGTGGGTAGTAGTGTGCGGAGTGATTAACGGTTGATGTTTTATGCAGGTAATTACTCGAAATGTCTGGAAGAAGAAACAGAGGAGGTACTAGTGGGTCACAGAATCAGAATGATACAAGGGAAGAAGCACGTGCCATGTTTCAAGGCATGTTCGAGGCGGCCATGAAGTCCATACATGATCAAGGTCCGAGGGTAGAACAAGCACCACCCCGTTATGGTTTGGAGCAATTCTTGAAGTTGAAACCGGTTGAATTCAATGGGGAGCCCGATGTAAGAAAGGCCGAGTTGTGGATTGAGTCGATGGAGAAGATTTATGATGTATTTGGGTGTTCGGATGAGGACAAGGTCCGGTTTGTGGCTTACAAGCTTGTGGGAGCCGCCGAGCATTGGTGGAAAGGTGTTAAAGCTACTTGGGATGATACTTACACGGTGTATGCGTGGGAGTTGTTCGTGCGCAAATTCAAGGAGCATTTCATTCCGGTTGTTGATCAAAACCGAAAGGAGATCGAGCTACTCAACTTGGAGCAAGGTGTGTTGTCTATAGCACAATACTCGGCTAAGTTCATAGAATTAGCCCGGTATTGCGACTATTTGGTGAGGACCGAGGAACAAAAGGCTATGAGATTCATTCGGGGATTGAAGACCTCCATCCGTACTCAACTTATTGCTTAACGGATTGTGACATTCCAAGATGCGGTGGACCGAGCCTATTTGATAGAGCAAGATATTGGGGAACATAAGAGGAAGACCGAGGTGGCCAACCCGAGTAAGCAAGGAGCGCAGAGGAAGTCACAACCAAGGATCGAAAATCGAGGTAACTTTGGGGAACAATCTCAGTCCCGAGGGCAACCGATCCCAAGGAACCCGGGTACCACTTCCGGGAACCAAGGGAGCCAAATTAGGAAGCCTTGTACCTTTTGTCAGAAGGTAGGCCATTCAGAGGATAGGTGTTGGAAAAAGCAAGGCAAATGCACCAATTGTGGTGAAATGGGGCACTTTGCGAGAGAGTGCACGAGGCACCGAGGTCAGTCATCCGGGTCAGGAGTTGGTATTAATCAGGGTCAGAAAAGGGATGCCGCAGGAAAGCCCAAAGTTCAAGGGAAGGTTTATGCCATGAATCAACAACAAGCTACCGATGATCCATCCGTTATTGGAGGTATTGTTTCTGTGTCTAATGTGAGCGCACGAGCATTAGTAGATCCAGGATCATCTCATTCATACATTTCTGTGCAATTTGCTTCCATGTTAAATGCTGCATTCGAGTCTTTACCGTACGTGCTAGAGGTGTCGACCCCTATAGGAGAATGCTTGATTTCTGATCGAGTCTTTCGTGCTTGTGATGTGGTTATTTGTGGTCGAGTCCTTTGTGCGGATTTGGTAGTTCTTCCTATCCAAGACTTTGATGTCATTTTGGGTATGGATTGGTTGAGCAAGTTTCATGCTTCCGTTGATTGCCGTAAGAAAACTGTTACGTTTTCTGTTCCCGATGTGCCTAAATTTGTGTTTGAGGCTAGTCCTCTGAGTAGAAAGGTTCGCTTAATTTCTTATTTGAAAGCGAGAAAATTATTGCATAGTGGTTGTGAGGGGTATTTGGCTAGTGTTCTTGATACTAGGAAGGAATCCCCTAGTTTGGATAGTGTTCGGGTAGTTCGGGAATTTCCCGATGTTTTCTCTACCGAGTATGATATGCCTCCCGATCGTGATATTGAGTTTTGTATAGATCTTTTGCCGGGTACGGCTCCGATTTCGAAAGCACCTTATAGGTTAGCTCCCGCAGAGTTGAAGGAATTGAAGGTTCAGTTGCAAGAGTTGCTTGATCGAGGGTTATTCGCCCTAGTGTTTCCCCGTGGGGAGCACCGGTTTTATTCGTGCGGAAGAAAGATGGTTCGTTGAGGTTGTGTATCGATTACCGGAAGTTGAATCAGGTTACAGTGAAGAACAAGTATCCTCTACCGCACATCGATGATTTATTTGATCAGCTTCAAGGGTCCGTGGTTTTCTCTAAACTTGATTTGAGGAGTGGGTACCATCAGTTGAAGGTTCGATCGGAGGATATTCCGAAGACTGCCTTTCGCACTCGTTATGGTCATTATGAGTTCTTGGTTATGCCGTTTGGGTTGACGAACGCGCCGGCCGTGTTTATGGATTTGATGAACCGGATTTTCCATCCCTATCTTGACTCGTTCGTGGTGGTTTTCATCGACGACATTCTTGTTTATTCAAAATCTCGAGAGGAGCATGAGCAACACTTGAGGACAGTTTTATCCGTTCTTGCGAGGGAGAAATTATTTACGAAGTTCAGTAAGTGCGAATTTTGGCTCGAGAAGGTGTCATTTCTGGGTCATGTGATTTCTAAAGACGGGATTTCTGTGGATCCTTCAAAGATTGAAGCTATAGTGGATTGGAAGAAACCCGAATCAGTGACAGAGATTAGAAGCTTTCTTGGTTTAGCCGGTTATTACCGAAGATTTATTGAAGGGTTTTCGAGGATTGCTACTCTGATGACTCAGTTGACCCGGAAGAATGTTCCGTTTGTGTGGACCGAGAAATGTGACAAGAGTTTCGAGGATTTGAAGAAGAGGTTGACTACCGCACCGATCTTGACTTTACCTAATGGGAGCGATGGCCTAGTGATTTACAGTGATGCTTCGAAAGAGGGTTTGGGTTGTGTGTTGATGCAGAATGGGAAAGTAATCGCGTATGCTTCGAGGAAGTTGACACCTAGCGAGCAGAATTACCCGACTCATGATATGGAATTAGCGGCTATTGTCTTTGCGTTGCACAAATGGAAGCACTATCTTTATGGAGCAATGTTTGAGATTTTTTCGGATCACAAGAGTTTGAAGTACCTTTTCTCTCAGAAGGAGTTGAACAACCGGCAGCGCCGATGGATGGAATTGTTGAAGGATTATGATTGTACAATTTCTTATCATCCGGGGAAGGCGAATGTGGTAGCCGATGCGATTAGTAGAAAATCTTATGTGGCTTCGATGATGGTTCGTGAATGGAAAATGCTTGAGGATGTTCGAGATTGGTCTCCTCGTGAATCGAGACATGGGGCTATTTTTGCGAATATTAGGGTGTCTCCGACCCTAATTCAGAGGATAAAAGAGGCTCAGAAAGAAGATCCCGAGTTGGAGAAGATAATGGGTAAATTGAAGGAAAAGAACTTCGAGGATTTTTCTATTAGCCCGGTGGGAGTGTTGACTTTCCGTGGAAGATTGTGTGTTCCGGATGTTGATGGAATTAAACAGAGAGTTCTTGATGAGGGTCACAAATCGAGGTATACTATTCATCCAGGTAGTACGAAGATGTATCAGGATTTGAAGCAACAATTTTGGTGGACTAATATGAAAAGGGAAATAGCCGAGTATGTTTCGAGGTGTTTAACTTGTCAGCAGGTCAAAGCTGAGAATCAGAGACCCGCGGGATTGCTTCAGCCGTTAGAGATTCCCGAGTGGAAATGGGAGCATGTGACTATGGATTTCGTTACGGGACTACCTCGTACCCGTAGGAAGTATGACAGTGTTTGGGTAATAGTGGATAGATTGACCAAGAGTGCCCATTTCTTGCCTATTGCTATCAGATATTCGATGGAGAAGCTTGCGACCCTTTACATTGATGAGATTGTTAGATTGCATGGGGTTCCGGTTAGCATTGTGTCAGATCGAGACCCGAGGTTTACTTCTAGATTCTGGATGGCGTTTCAAGAAGCTTTGGGTACAGATTTGCGATTCAGTACAGCTTTCCATCCTCAAACCGACGGTCAATCCGAGAGGACTATTCAGATTTTGGAGGATATATTGCGAGCGTGTTCGATAGACTTCTCCGATTCTTGGGATTCGCACCTACCGTTAGTGGAGTTCTCTTACAACAACAGTTATCAGGCTAGTATCGAGATGGCACCGTTTGAGGCCTTGTATGGAAGGAAATGTAGATCGCCTATTTGTTGGGATGAGGTCGGTGAAGCGAAAGTTTTGGGTATTGATTTGCTTCTGGATTCGGTTGAGAAAGTTAGAGTTATCCGGGATAGATTGAAGACAGCCCAGAGTCGACATAAGAGCTACGCAGACAACCGAAGGCGAGATCTTAGTTTTCAGATTGGTGATTTGGTATTCTTGAAAGTGTCTCCGAAGGTGGGTATTCGTAGATTTGGGAAGAAAGGCAAATTGGCTCCGAGGTTTATTGGCCCGTTCGAGATTTTGGGAAAGGTTGGACTTCTAGCGTATCGTCTTGCGTTACCGCCATCTTTGGACCGGTTGCACAACATGTTCCACGTTTCTATGCTTCGGAAGTATGTTCATGACCCGTCTCATGTGTTACCGAGGGTACCGGAGGATATTGAGCCCGATATGACTTATGAGGAACGACCGGTTCGGATCTTAGATTCCAAAGTCCAAGAGTTGAGGAGCAAAAGCATTGCGTTGGTTCGAGTTCTTTGGAGGAATCATAATATCGAGGAGTCGACGTGGGAGCTTCGTGATGAGATCGAGAGAAAATTTCTGTGGCTTTTTGCTTAAGGTAAGTCTCGTTAAAATTCGGGTCGAATTTTCTTTAAGGGGGAGTGAATGTCACGACCCGAAATATAGGCTCTATTTTATTAGTGATTAAATGATTTTTATTTAATTATTTCCTTAATTATTTATTTAAATTATTATTTATTTAAATAATTATGTGTGCAATTTATGTGTTATAATAATTATGCCTAGCATTATTGGGTCTTAATTGTTAGTAGGGAGTGTAGTATTTGTGTGTAGTGTGAGAGAGGGGGCCTAAGTGTAAACCTTTCGAAATCATTTCCCTACTCCCTCCCTCCCTACTCCTTCCCTCACCTCCCCCATCCTTGCACTCCACCCCCCCATTCTCCTCCCAGCAAACTCACTCTCTCTCTCTCCTCCATTGGTAAGTTTTCTTCCTCTTCCTTCTCTCTTCATTTAAACCTTCTTCCTCTTATCTTCTCTCACTTCTTAAAACTTGAACATTGTTTAGATCGTCGATAGGATCGCGTAGAACCAAAAAGAATCGAATTCCGTCAACTTTCATTATTTTCAAGTAAGTTACTTTTCCCCCATTTTGATGCTAAAATGTTCATATCATGTTTATATGATGTTTGGTGTGTTATTTTTGAAGTTTGATTGAGTTTTGAATTTATTTTGAATTTATTTGAGTTCTTGGGAAGAAATGGTGAAATCTTGAATGTGGGAATTTGATCTTGGTCTTGATTGATTAAAGGGTGTTACTTAGGTCCCCTTTTTGGTTAAATGAGGTTTGGATACCTTAGGAATCGTTTTGGGAGTGTTGATTTTGGGTGTTATGATTTTGGTAGGAAAAGGGTAAGGAAATGTGAAGAACCCAGCTGGGAATTCTTCCCAGCCCGTAGACCAGGCGCCCGCTTGACCCTTCCCAGGCGCCCGCCTACTCCCACTTTTTCTAGCGCCTGACTTTCTGGAAATTCAAGCGCGCGCCTGCACTGGCCCAGTCGCCCGCCCGCCCCCTGTTACAGGAATTTGACCTTTTTTCTTGTTTAAACCAAATGGCTTAACTAGTTTAGGTTTAATCCTTCTAATTAACTTAAGATAACACCGTGGAACACTTTATTGTGTGGATTTGATTCTTTTGTGAATAAATATGATGTGAAATTTATTTAAGTACCGTTTTGGTATTGTAGTTCATCTTTGATGTACTGTTTGCATTGGTTGACCTTTGTGGTAACTTAATTTGATTGGTTCCCTACTTTGGAACCTTAAGTTGTTCATTCATGCTAAATTATTATTACTTAGCATTTATTTGGAAGCCCAGCTGGCATACTTGTTGCATCGGGCGATGGGAAAGATTATAATGGCAAAGCCAACTCCATTATAATGTTGACCATTGTTTTGCCCCCTTCTATAGCCCTTCTCCAGATTGGCCTTGGAAAGGATAAGTCAGCGTTCCTTTGTGAATGTATCTGGCTAACGGGCATGACTTTGTGTCATGGTCCTTGTCCCTTGTGACACTTTTATGGTTATTGGTTCCGGTATCGGGGTTCTCTCTTCGGCTTTCATGCTATTATGAAGATGATGATTTGTTGATTATTGAAGCTGCGCATCGATCCTTTATTTGGATGTTCCGGTTTGGAAAACCTTGGCTATATCCTTTGTTATGTGTTTAATTCCGCTGCTATCTGTTATGTGATAAATGCTATGTGCTATGTGATATTATTATTGCTTATTGTATATTGCATCATAGCATGTCATGTAGTTGCATTAGTAACTTATTGAGATTTATCTCACCCCCTTTTCTTTTATCTTTGTTTTTCCTTAACCCCCCCCCCAGGTGCTAAGGATTAGTCTCGCTGATCACGAGAAAGAGGGCGTCGAGTGTGGATCCATTCTTTTGGGGAAGATTGTTATAGGTTGGTTTACATTATGTAAATGTGTAACCATTTTGGGATAGTTGTACCAAACAATGACGTCACTAAGATTTGTATATTTGTATTTTGTTGGGCATAAACTTGTGGAAGTTTATGATAGTTGTAATTGGTTTTCTTCAAACTTGGATTTGTAAAACTTTGGATCATTACCTTTTGGTATTAAATGAAATTTTTAACTTCGGTATTTCATAGTTTTGGTTTTAGAGTCGACGTCCAGCTCGCGGTCTCGGGCCCGCGGGGTCCGGGGTCGCGACACCAACTGTAACGACCCAAACTTCCCAATAATAATAATTATTCATAAACTAAGAAATCCTAAACGTCAAACATAATTCAAATCCAACGTTCAAATGCAAAGACTAGTATAATCTAACCAAATTTCAAAATAGTGCGGAAGCGTAACTAACATTTGAATTCTAACGGCTAGTACAACCCACTAGCTCAACATAAAACATAATAAAGTCTAAAATTCCTTAATAGCCATGAACTGCCCTTCCTTGCAATCCACCTAAGTTCTTAGTCTTTACCTGGGAAAAATAATATAAGAAGGGGTGAGCGAACAATGCTCAGTAAGTTCATACGGGATCTCTGTTGTTCAAATAGATACCTAGGTCCTAGAATTACTTAATCCCAATCATGTCTACACTTAGGGTCCCCCAATTTTATTAGAACCTTTTTAAGGTGCCCTTAGGATCCTTTGTGATCAGCACAGGTGTATTTCAACTCTTCAACCAGACAAACCAGCAAGAGGAAGCAAATCAGCAGATCAGTTAACAAAGTTGCCGATCAACTCCATGCCTATCAACTTGATACACAAGTTGCCGATCAACAACATGCCGATATAATAGATAGTCTACACTGTCAGTCAGGTGACATCATTTCATCAAAGTCAACCTTGCTGATTGTCTCTATACTGTTTTATTATAAAGTAGTTTACCTACTCTGTAATGATTTCTACGCCGTCTGACACATAGCTACTTTTAGCTATACTCTGTCTCTACTTGCTTTTGCAGGTAACCGGTTGAGACAAAGGGGTCTTTACCCATCAGACTTTTAAGGCACGCGTATCTTCGCCATTAATGCCAAGGATACTGCATTAAATGCTCCTCACCTACCCAGCTGGAAATTCAAATGTTATCCTTCTTCAAAAAGCTAAGACATTAACTCCTCCTATATATAGAGGACTCAGTGCATTGAAGAAGGTTGGTAATTTTAGTGCATTGAAGAGAGTTGGTTGTTTGCAGCATTCATTGAAGCTCAAACATTCCTTGTCCAGATAATCATTAGATCATTTAATAGGACATACACTTGTGCACAAACTCTACAACACTGTTAGTATTCCCGAACTAGATTATTTTAAGGAATACGTTGTCTGAGTTTTCACACACCCACCTGAGTGAGATAAGTTCTTTTGAACTTGCCGCTCAAATACACTTGGTCAGATATTTGCTTTACGATTCATTAAACTATCTCTAGAATTTAGTCTTTGTATCCGGCAAAGCCGCTCTTGTAATAGACTAGGGATATTTAATAGTGCTCTTAACCCAAATCCAAGTTCTGACCAAACTTGGTAGAGGACGTAGCAGTATTTACACTGTGAACCTCTCCAAATCTCTGTGTCCTCTGTTACTTACTGTCCTTGCCGGTTGGAACTCTATCACCGGCAAATCATAACTGTTCTTGCTGACTCATCATCATTTCCATTGACCAATCTCTTGAAACTGCATTGAACTTTTAGAAACTACTTTGTGTTTAAACCAAGCTCTCAAAACCTTTTTATAAACTGATTTTGTGTGAGTTAAAACAAGTCATATCTTCTCCGCTGCGCTTACTGATAATAGCTTGCAATCTGATAAGTGACTTTGCATTTATAAAAGTGTTTCTTTGAAAAAGTTTTAATTAGGCTATTCACCCCCCCCCCTCTAGCCTATTTTCCTACCAATTGGGCCTAACAATTGGTATCAGAGCTTGGAATTTTGAAAGAAATTTCCAAGCTTTGCAGCTTGTTTGCCGATACCATGGCAGGAAAAATCATGCAGTCATTCAACATCACCACCATTCCGTTGTTGAATGTCAACGAGTTTGGTGTCTGGAAATCTCGTATGATAAAGTATATGAACTCAATCGATGACCGGTTGATGAAGGTCATAGAAGGTGGTCCAATCATTCCGTTAAAAGTTTCAACCACCTACAGACCTATTCCCTCCACTCCGCTGACACAACATGCTGATCGAGAAACTGAACAGGAAACCCATGTTCAGATTGATGAAACTTTGATTGAGAAACCCAGAGAGGAATGGACCGACGACGACAAACTTTCTGCTGCCCTAGATGGAAAAGCATGCCACATTATCTCATGTGGATTGGATGACAAGCAATACAAACTTATTGACTTGTGCTCCACGGCTCAAGAATGCTGGAACAAGCTCCTTGCATACTTTGAAGGTGACGAGCAGGTGAAGGACAACAGACTCTACGACTGCATTGCTGAGTTTGAATCCTTCAAGAAACAAGATGGTGAATCACTAAGGAGTGCCTACGACAGATTTTGCGAGGTAAGTAATTTATGTGCTTCATTAGGTAAAGTTTATACTATGAAAGATCTTAATATTCGTTTTCTAAGTTCTTTGGGAAATGAGTATCATACTAGGTCACCGCTGTTAGAGAAGTGAGAGACTTAAACAAGACTTCTATTCAGAATCTTGTGTCTAGTCTATTTCTGTATGAGAGAGAACTGCAAAAACTTAACGTTCTCGACAAAAATTTCAAAAACTTGTCTCTATCAGCTCAGTCACAGATATCCTTTCCTTCAAACAAATTCCCTCCTATAGATCCACCTCAAACATCCTGCAGTTCCAATACCCATGAAATAACCTCAGAAAAACCTATGAAGAAGACGAATTTGCCGCCTTCGCTAGGAACTACAAAAGGTTTAAAGACTTCAAAAGGATGCAGAAAGGAAACTACCAGCAACCAAAATCCTTCACACCACCATTTCAGAAACCAGCAAGCTACAATAAACCCTCTACTAGTGCTACCGATGGAAAGAACAACAAAGGTGATCTGGTCTGCTTCAACTGCAGAAAACCTGGTCACTTTGCTTCTAAATGTCCTCAACCAAAATATGAATACATGAGGAAGTCATTCAACAGAGACATCCTAAGTCTAGAAGCTTTGTTGCCGATGAAAGCACAGAAAAGGCCTTGCCGTTTGGTGTGAAACTGATTCCGATGAAGATGCCGATGAAGATGAAGATGCCGATGTAAGTTTTGTCGCCCTAGATTTGGAAGATGCCAATGTATCATCCTTGCCGACTCCAGTCTACCGAGATCCATCTCACCAAGAACTCCAGTCAAAGAAGAATATGCTGGAAGACCTCAACCACACTTCAAAGAAATAAGTGTCAAAGCTGAAAACCCATATGGATACAAAGTACACCAAGTGGGAACCTCACTCTATGGCCAGTGTAACTCTTCTCAATTCACCACCATCAAATCAAAATCCTTACCGATGACCAGAAAACTATTATTCAATGAACAATCTAGCATTGCCAAAAACTTATCAAAACCCATCTCTTCCCTACCTGACTTCTCTCCTGGACCCATTGCCTCTGCTCCTAAAATTTTAGCTGATCCTTGTCCTGAAATATCCAAAGCTGAAATGATAGAGACAATGGATGAACTTTTATCGATCATGAGAAGCTGAGTAGCGTTCATAAAGTGATGGCTGCTGATTTCAAAAGAATTTCTAACGAGAATAGCTCGCTTATGTCTGAACTTTCAGTTCTCAAAAGACACGAGCTTGAGTCTACTTCTTTAAAGAAAGAAAACCTGGATCTCAAATGCCAAGTAGCAGTATTGATAGCTCAGATCGAAGATCTTGTGAAAAGAAACAATCATCTCTCAAGGATTGTTGATTCTTACACAAAATCTAGAGTTGCTGTTGAAACTATCCTACAGACCCAAATGTCACATAAGGACCAATCTGGGTTAGGATTTGATTCCAGCAGCAGTAGCTCTACTGAAACTTGTGCTACCGAGAAAAGGATGAGAAAGTTGAATGTAGTCCTGTTAACTCAGTGCATAAGGATGCTAAGCCAATATACAGTGCTGTGGCAATGAAGTATCCTAAGAACCAGAACAAAAGGAATGATAAGCACAAACAAAGATATGTTAAGGTTGCTGATACTGAGTCTGCCGATAACGGTATTCTTGGTGAATACATCAGCAGAGCAAGTGCTGCCGATCTGACCTCCTCTGCCGCCGATGGACAAGTGCCTAAAAAGGTAACTGCCAAAGGTAAACAGAATGGAAAGAAAGGCAACACTGGCACCTTTAAACCTACTAAGTTTGTGCCTGCTCAATTCCCTAGTTCTGCCGATACACCGACTAAACAGAATGATATTCTACCGACTCCACAGCCTATCAGTCAAGTGAGATGTTCTAATTGTTTTGATTATGGTCACAAGGCTCATAAATGCCTCTTGAAGCACCTATCTGGACCAACTGAGGTTTCATCCTCAAGTGGTGGCCAGATGTGGTTGCCAAAGAGGAACTAACCCTCGGACCCTTGAATAAGGGGGACCATAAGCATACCGTTTTTTTTCAGGAATGCTTCATGGCCTCAACTGGTGCAAGCAAGGATTTGTGGATTCTAGATAGTGGCTGCTCAAGACATATGACAGGATTTGCAGATCTTCTTGCCGACATTATCGAAGCATCAGGTCCCCCAGTAGTGTTTGGTGATAATGCCAGAGAAAAATCGTCGTATAGGTACCATCAAGAGAGGTGCAGTTACTGTACAGAAGGTCTCTCTAGTGGATGGTCTGAAACACAACCTTCTATCAATATCACAATTCTGTGATAAAGGAATGCAATGCGTATTTACTACTTCCAGTTGCTATGTGAAAGACATTGCCTCCAATGAAACTCTTCTCACTGCCAAACGTAAAGGTAACATTTATGCAGTAGACTTAAGTGCTATTACTGGTGTTGCTAATGTTTGTTTTGTAGCTAAGAACATCAGTGAGAACTCATGGCTATGGCACAAGAGACTCAGTCACTTGAACTTCAAATATCTATCCAAGCTTGCCGGTTCAAATCTTGTTACCGGTCTGCCTCAAGTGTCTGCTGATCAAGCAAAGAAATGCAAGGCCTGCCAGCTTGGAAAACAACATAAGTCATCTTTCCGAAGCAAGCCCTGCATGTCAACTTCTAAGTGCCTCCAAATGCTACATATGGATCTATTTGGCCCCACATCTACAGCAAAGTATCGGGGGAAGTAGATACACCTTGGTTGTAGTAGATGATTTCTCTAGATATACTTGGGTGGAAACTTTCAGTCACAAAGATGACACATATGCTGTTGCCACCAAGTTATTCAGACTACTACAAACTCAAAAGAAAGCGATATCATCAGTATAAGATCAAGACAACGGCACTGAATTCAAGAACAATGGTATTGCTCAGTACTGTGATGATCATGGTATAGACCACAACTTCTCAGCTGCCGGTACACCACAACAAAATGGTGTTGTTGAAAGGAAGAACAGAACTCTCATTGAAGCTGGTAAGACCATGATTGCCGAAGCCAGGCTGCCGAAGTACTTTTGGGCTGAAGCGATCAATACAGCCTGCTTCACCCAGAACAGATCTCTAATCAACAAATTCCATAACAAGACTCCTATGAACTCTGGAGAGGCAGAATTCCCAACATTGGATTCTTCAAGATATTCGGCTGCAAATGTTACGTGCTATACAATGGAAAAGAGCACAGAGGTAAATTTGATGAGAAAGCCGATGAAGGAATCTTTGTTGGATACGCTAAACAGTAAGGCCTTTCGAGTTTTCAATAAGAAACTTTTGAAAATTGTTGAATCTGTTCATGTAACCTTTGATGAATTTGATTGTTAGAGTCTGACAAGGCTCCAATAGTACTAATGTGTCTAGTGCTCATGAGACAGGTGAATCCAGTAATACTAATCCTGCAGATCAAGTACCAGCTGCTGATCCAGTCATTTCAGCAGAAGAATCAGCAGATGCTCCGTATTTTCCTTCATCAGCAGACCAGAACCTGCTGATGAATTTCATAATCCGTTGCCGATGCAAACTCTGCTGATCATACTGAAGACAGATCTAGCCCTCAACCAATTTCTGTTATAAGACCTATTCCTCCAAGCTTCATCCACCTCTCACTCAAAGTTCTTCTCCTACACCTTCTGCTGATCTTGATCCTCCTCTAGAATCCTTACAACAAGAATCAGTAGGACAAGATGTGCCGAGAGAAGTCAGAACAGTTCGTGATCATCCATTAGAAAATGTGATTGGTGATGTCTTTGGTCCCAGATTAACAAGGAACCTTAGTAGAGCATTTGCTGAAAGCCTTTTCTCATCTGCTATGGTCTCCGATATAGAACCAAAGAAGACTGAAGAAGCTCTTGCCGATCCTGGTTGGGTTGAAGCCATGCAAGAGGAACTGAATCAGTTTGAAAGATGCAAAGTATGGGAACTTGTGCCAAGACCAACTTCTCAGCAAGTTATTGGTACTAAGTGGGTTTACAGGAACAAATTGGATGAAGCTGGGAAAATCATTAGAAAAAAAGCAAGGTTAGTTGCTAAAGGCTACCGTCAAGAGGAAGGAATCGACTACGATGAGACATTTGCTCCTGTTGCAAGATTGGAAGCTATAAGACTTTTCTTAGCCTATGCTGCCTTCAAGGAATTCAAGCTATATCAAATGGACGTGAAAAGTGCCTTCCTGAATGGAGAACTCCAAGAACTAGTCTATGTTGAACAACCACAAGGTTTTCAGGACTCCAAGAAGCCTGATCATGTCTACCGATTGAAGAAAGCACTCTAAGGCTTAAAGCAAGCTCCAAGAGCATGGTATGAAACC
>JAOWBW010000158.1:0-37792 GCA_026119855.1 Campanula takesimana | reverse complement strand
AAGGCCACTTCACTATTGAAGTTTGGCCAAGGTTACATCCCAACATTCCAATTCCACTTTAATTTTCATTTCATTTCTTCATGTAATTGTTTGGCATAATTGTTACATGTAATCTTTTAGCATAAATTAATAAATAAAAACAATTCTCTTTTATTTCCTTTTAATTTTCCCCTTCTTTCCATTGTACTTGTTAGCACTTCTTACATTAATAATTGAAGGACTTTTCTTTTTTTATTAGAACACCAAAGTAGCAGACCCGCGTAAGCGGAGCGGAGTTGGTGTTTAAGTACTTCCCACTCCGTCACCTAACCCCCGAACCCCTCATCTCAAGAATCTTTGTTTCGTAATCAATAAAAAAGGCTATTTTCTTAGGTTTTTCTCGCGTTCCTCTAAACGTGGGTGGCGACTCTTAAAATCAATTAGACATCCTAGGTAATTCACCGCTCTAGCCAAGCCGTGGTTTCCCGGGGTATCTACAGATAGATACTTGAAGTTCAACTGACTGAGTCTCTTGTGCCATAGCCATGAATTCTCACTGATGTTCTTAGCTACAAAACAAACATTAGCAATACCAGTAATAGAACTTAAGTCTACTGCATAAATGTTACCTTTACATTTGGCAGTGAGAAGAGTTTCGTTGGAAGCAATGTCTTTCACATAGCAACTGGAAGTAGTAAATACACATTGCATTCCTTTATCACAGAATTGTGATATAGATAGAAGGTTGTGTTTCAAGCCATCCACTACAGAGACCTTCTGTACAGCAACTGCACCTCTCTTTATGGTACCTACACCGATGATTTTTCATTTGGCATTATCACCAAAAACCAGTGGGGGACCTGATGCTTCAATAATATCGGCAAGTAGATCTGCAAATCCTGTCATGTGTCTTGAACAGCCACTATCTAGAATCCACAAATCCTTGCTTGCACCAGTTGAGGCCATGAAGCATTCCTGAAATAAAACAGTATGCTTATGGTCCCACTTATTCTTGGGTCCGAGGGTTAGTTCCTCTTTGGCAATCATACCTGGCCACCACTTGAGGGTGAAACCTCAGTGGGTCCCGATAGGTGCTTCAAGAGGCATTCATGAGCCTTGTGACCATAATCAGAACAATTAGAACATCTCACTTGATTGATAGGCTGTGGATCGGTAGAACATCATTCTATTTAGTTAGTGCATCGGTAGAACTAGAGGATTGAGCAGGCACAAACATAGTAAGTTTAAAGGTGCTAGTGTTACCTTTATTTCCAGTCTGTTTACCCTTGGCAATTACCTTGTAAGGTACTTGTCTATCGGCAACAGAAGTGGTTAGACCGACAGCACTTGCTCTGCTGATATACTCACCAAGAATACCGTTATCGGCAGACTCGATATCAGCAACCTTAACATGACTTTGTTTGTGCTTATCTTTCCATTTGTTCTGATTCTTAGGATACATCATAGCCACAGCACTGTATACTGGCTTAGCATCCACATGCACTGAGTTAACAGAACTACATTCAACTTTCTCACCCTTTTTCTCGGTCGCACAAGTCTCAGGAGAGCTATTGCTGCTGGAAACAAAACCTAACCCAGATTGGTCCTTATATGACATTTGAGTTGACAGGATTGTTTCAACAACAATCTAGATTGTGTAAGCATCAATAACACTTGAAAGATGATTGTTTCTTAACACAAGATCTTCGATCTGAGCTATCAATACTGCTACTTGGCTTTTGAGATCCAGGTTTTCTTTCTTTAGAAGCAGACTCAAGCTCATGTCCTTTGAGAACTTTAAGTTCAGACACAAGCAAGTCATTCTCTGCAGAAATTCTATTGAAATCAGTAGCCATCACTTTATGAACGCTACTCAGCTTTTCATGATCAATAAAAAGTTCATCCATTGTCTCTACTATTTCAGCTTTAGATATTTCAGGAAAGGATCGGCTGAAATTTTAGGGGTAAAAGTAATGGGTTTAGGAGAGAAGTCAGGTAGGGAAGAGATGGGTTTAGATAGGCTTTTGGCAATGCTTGGATTTTCAGTGAATGAGAACTTTCTGGTCATCGGTAAAGATTTTGGTTTGGTGGCAGTGAAGTGAGAGGAGTTACACTGCCCATAGAGTGAGGTTCCCACTTGATGAACCTTGTATCCATTTGGGTTTTCTGCTTTACATTTATTTCTTTGAAGTGTGGTTGAGGTCTTCCAGCAGCTTCTTCTTTGACTGGAGTTCTGGGAGGAGATGGATCTCGGTAGACTGGAGTAGGTAATGATGATATATCGGCATCTTCCAAGTCTAGGGCAACAAAACATACATCGGCATCTTCATCTTCATCGGCATCTTCGTCTGAGTCAGTTTCACACCAAACCGGCAAGGCCTTTTCTGTGCTTTCATCGGCAACAAAGCTTTGAGACTTAGGATGTCTCTTCCTAAATGATTTCCTCACATACTCATATTTTGGTTGAGGACATTTGGAAGCAAAGTGACCAGGCTTTCTGCAGTTAAAGCAGACAAGGTCACCTTTGTTGTTCTTTCCATCGGTAGCACTTGTAGAGGGTTTGTTATAGCTTGCTGGTTTTTTAAATGATGGTGTGAATGATTTTTGTTTCTGATAGCTTCCTTTCTGCATTCTTTTTGAAGTCTTTGAACCTTTTGTAGTTCCTAGCGAAGGTGGCAAATTCGTCTTCTTCCATAGGTTGTTCTGAGGTTCTTTCAGGGGTTTTGGAACTGCAGGGTGTTTGATGGGGATCTATAGGAGGGAATTTGTTTGAAGGGAAGGATATCTGTGACTGAGCTGATAGAGACAAGTTTTTGAAATTTTTATCAAGAACGTTAAGTTTTTTGCAGTTCTCTCTCATACAGAAATAGACTAGAGACAAGATTCTGAATAGAAATCTTGTTTAAGTCTCTCACTTCTCTAACAGCAGGGACCTTGGTATGATACTCATTTCCCAAAGAACTTAGAAAATGAATATTTAGGTCTTTCATAGTATAAACCTTACCTAATGAAGCACATAAATTACTTACCTCGCAGAATATGTCGTAGGCACTCCTTAGTGATTCTCCATCTTGTTTCTTGAAGGATTCAAACTCAACAATTCAATCGTAGAGTCTGTTGTCCTTCACCTGCTCATCACCTTCAAAGTATGCAAGGAGCTTGTTCAGCATTCTTGAGCCGTAGAGCACAAGTCAATAAGTTTATATTTCTTGTCATCCAAACCACAAGAGATAATGTGGCATGCTTTTTCATCTAGGGCAGCTGAAAGTTTTGTCATCCTCAGTCCATTCCTCTCTTGCTTTTTTAACCAGAGTTTCTTCAATCGGAACATGGGTTTCTTGTTTGGTGTCTCGGTCAGCATGTTGTGTCAGCGGCGTGGAGAGGATAGGTCGGTAGGTGGTTGAAACTTTTAACGGAATGATTGGACCACCTTCTATAACCTTCATCAACCGGTCATCAATTGAGTTCATATACTTTATCATACGAGATTTCCAGACACCAAACTCGTTGACATTCAACAACGGGATGGTGGTGATGTTGAATGACTGCATGATTTTTCCTGCCATGGTATCGGCAAACAAGATGCGAAGCTTGGAAATTTCTTTCAAAATTCCAAGCTCTGATACCAATTGTTAGGCCCAATTGGTAGGAAAATAGGCTAGAGGGGGGTGAATATCCTATTTAAAACTTTTTCAAAGAAACACTTTATAAATGCAAAGTCACTAATCAGTTTGCAAACTATTATCAGTAAGCGCAGCGAAGAAGATATGACTTAGTTTAACTCACACAAAACAGTTTATAAAAGGGTTTTGAGAGCTTGGTTTAACACAAGGTGATTTCTAAAAGTTCAATGCAGTTCCAAGAGATTGGTAAATAGAAATTACAATGAATCAGTAAGAACAAGTATGATCTGCCGGTGATAGAGTTCTAACCGGCAAGGACAAAGTAAGCAACAGGGGACACAATGATTTGGAGAGGTTCACAGTGTAAATACTGCTACGTCCTCTACCAAGTTTGGTCAGAACTTGGATTTGGGTTAAGAGCACTATTAGATATCCCTAGTCTATTATAAGCACGGCTTTGCCGGATACAAAGAATAAATTCTAGAGATCACTAATGGATCGTGATACAAATACTGACCAAGTGTTTTTTAGCGGCAAGTCCAAGAGAACTTATCTCACTCAGTGGGTGTGTGAAAAACTTATCACTATATTCTTTATAATAATCTAGTTCGGGAATATTGACAATGTGATGAGTTTGTGCACAAGTGTATGCCCTATTAAATGTTCTAATGATTATCTGGACAGAGTGTTTGAGCTTCAATGAATGCTCTAAACAATCAACTCTCTTCAAAGCACTATTTTCACCAACTTTCTTCAATGCTTTAAGTCCTCTATTTATATGAGGAGTTAGTGACTTGAGTCTTGTGGAAGAAGGCTTGCAATTTGAATTTCCAGCTGGGTAGTTGAGGAGTATTAAATGCGCTATCTTTTGCATTAATGGCGGAGATATGAAGTACACGCATGCTTGGAAAAGTCTGATAGGTAAAGACCCCTTTGTCTCAACCGGTTACCAGAAAAAGCAAGTAGAGACAGAGTAGAGCTAAAAATAGCTTGGTGTCAGACGGCGCAGTAAACATGACACAGAGCAGTTTAACTACTTTTGGATAAGACAGTATAAAAGGACAAAGACAATCGGTAAAGCTGACTTTAAGGTAGAACGATGAAACCTGACTACCAGTAAAGTCCAGACTGTCTTTATTGATTGTCATGTCATCGGCAAATTGTTTTCTCAACTGAGTAGTAACTTGATCGGCAACTTGAATGCTGATCTGCTGATTTGATTCCTGTTGCCCTCTAGCTGGTTTTCCTTGTATTGAAGAGCTGTAAAACACCTGTGCTGGTCACAAAGAATCCTAAGGGTACTCAAGAAAGGTTCTAAAAAAATTGGGGGATCCTAAGTGATAACTATGATTGGGATTAAGCAATTCTATGTCCTAAACATATATTTGAACAACAGTTTTAGTGTTTGGTTTATTCTAGATCTCTAGAATAGGTTTGATCTTTTTGTTGTGTTTGTTTCTTTCATAATCTTGTATTCTGCAAGATCTTTATTAATGAAAGTTTTCCAGCAATTAATTCTTGCTGAAGTGTTTAAATTCTGAGTTTTAATTTCCGCTGCATTTAATCTCTGTTCGTCGACAGTTGACAAGACACTTGTTGTGTCACTTGTGAGATCAACTGTACTCACAAGTGGTTCTGCCCAGAAACAGTCTTAGCTATATTTCTTTCAGTATGTTATCTATATAAGAAATAATTTTTCAGAAATTGATCCTTTTACTATATTTTGTGATAATCATTTTATCCTTATTAATATCGCATGAGTTTCAAAAAGACATGACTTAACCGCACAACATTGATAGCATAGAGGGAATGATGGATGAGCCTGTCTCCTGTACAACGGGTGTACGGTGTGCGACGGCGCCGAGTCGAGCCCTTTTTTTTTTTTTTTTTGCAACCCCAACTTTTTTTCCTCCAACATAAGTAACACTTATTATAACGAAATGTAACATTTTTTTTATTCAAATGTAACACTTTTTTAAAAAAAATTGTACCACAATTTTGCTGCAATAGATAAAGATAACATAAAGATTGACAACTAAACTAATGTAACACATCTTATAAAGGGATGTAATACTCATTTTTTCAAATGTAACACTTTTTTCTCCGAAAATTAACATAGGATTGACAACTAAACTAATGTTACATTTATAAAAAATGAATGTAACATTTTTTTTCTCAATTGTAATAGTTTATATTCTTAAATGTAACATTATATATGAAATGTAACAATTTTTTATTGAGAAAGTAACAATTGAAATGCAAATCCAATTTTTTTTTGTTGTAAAACTCATGTTACATTTGACTGAAAAAGTGTTACTTTTTCAATATGAAACTGTTACTTTTATTAGAACAGAGTGTTACATGTTAGCTGATGAACAACTCAAATTTTTTGTGTGTAAAAAATATGTTTTTTTTAAAAAAAAAAATCAAACCATATCATGACATATGTATTTTTATTCTTCTCGTCAAGACGAACAAAACGGTATTTTAATTTTTTTTCTGAGTTATAAATCTCAAGATATAGCATTTTAAAGTTATTGGTTTTTTTTTTTTTAAGGTGACACGTGGCAGCGATCTGGAAAGAGGGGAAGGTGGGCCTCACCGTCGGATGTAGCATAGCAGATCAGGCCGAGAAGCAGCGGAACCGCCGCACATGGTGCGACGGCCGCATATAAGAATTCGTCATGATGGATTGCGTTTAATTCGAAAGGCACTCCTTCATATTTTCTTTATAGAGTATGAGTTTTATTTTTGGATAATCATTTTATCCTTATTAATATCCTCCTTCCATTTTCATGATAGAGTATGGGTTTTATTCTGGTGATAATCATTTTATCCTTATTAATATCGGGCAAACGATAAACTAGGGTAACGTACTATTGCGTTTGTTACAATTAATGCAACATACTATCATTTGACATCTTAATGAAATGTACTTTACCCAATTGTTACATATAATGGAATGCACCCTAACGACGTTAAAAAAGATAACTCTAATGTCAACAAAATAAGAAAAAGACTAACACTAGTTAAGTACGATGAACATTCGTTACCTATTTAACGGATTTGGTAGTCTTCATTCTGCATCTCACAATTCTCTGTTCGCCTTGGTCACCAATCACCACCAGTCCTCCACACACCAACACAAATCACCAGTTCACCACCCACAACCCACCACCCATCAGTCCACCCCACCACCATAGATCACCACACATTTCTTAAATCTAAATCAAAACCCAGCAATTTCAAACACAAAAACAAAAAACCAGCAATTTCAAACCCAAAAACAAAACCAGCAATTTCAAACCCAAAACAAACCCAACAACTAGGCTTCATAATCTTGGACCATCACTACAAATTTCCATAGATCTTCCTACCTGTAATGAGCAACAATGGGGATTTCGAAAATGGGGTTTGAATTTTGAATTTAGGGCTTCAAATTGGGGGCACCAATGAACTTCGAAAATGGTGGTTGGTGTTAATGGAGATTTCAGAAATGTTGCACCAATGGAGATTTCAAATTCGGGATTTTAAGTTGGGGATTTCAAATTTCGAATTTGGGTTTTCAATCTGCGTTGAACTCCTTTGAAAATTCAATTTCCAGTCTTCATATGAACATTTTTTTTTTTTGAAGATGAATGTGTAGTGGTGAGGTGGATGCCGGAGAAGGGATGGAGGCGGGTAGAAATCAGAATTAGGGCTTATGAAGAAAGAGGGAAAGAAGCAGAAGAAAGAGAAAAAGAAAGATGAAATGAGGTTGAAGAATGAGGATAAAAGTGATGTTACTTCATTAATGATTGTTAGTTTATTTAACGAATTTGTTCATTTCGTTATAAAATTTAACGTCATCCAACATGGTTGCATTATTTGTAACCCGACATAAAGTACGTTTCATTATGTTGTTCAAGAAGAGTAGGTTACCTTTTGTGTAACCAAGAGTGTAGTACGTTGCATTGGTTTGTAATTATCTCTATTAATATCCTTACTACGTACTCCCTCCGTCCGAACTAACGTTTTTAGTTTGACTTTGCATGGAGATTAAGACAAAATAAATGTTGTGAGTGTGAAAAGTAAAGTAGGAGAGAGAAAGTGGGTAGGGAGTTTTTGTTGTGAGAATGACAAGTGGGTCCCATGGTCCATTTTAGGTAATAAAGTAAAGTAAGAACTTTAAATTGTGACAGACCAAAAAGGAAAGTAAGAACCTTAAAGCGGTACAGAGGTAGTATTATTTTTCTTTGTTTCATAATAACTTGCACTATGTTGTTTGGACACAAAAATTATAAAGAGAGTATATATATTGAAAAATATTATGAGTGAAAATTAGTTATGAGTATGATAATTTGAGAGTACGACCCGTAATTTAAGAGAGTGAGTATGACAAGTAGGTAGGATGAATAAATAAATAATCAAAATTGAATATTTTAACAAAGAAAGACTTATTAGTGAGAAAAAAAATAGTGAAATTGTTATGGCACGGAGGAATTACTGTAGATATAGTATGATGTTTGTTTGGTTTGGGCCGAGCTTTTCGTAGTTAAATTCTGGTATGGATTAAGCTACATATCTTAAGGCTACAGATTCTAGTGACGGTATACCTACTTAGATTATTTTCAATTGTTAATTAAATACAGTAGTTTACTGTGAGTGTGTTTGGGAGAAACTAGTTCCTCCATAAGTTATAAAAAGTCCTGTTTTTAACCCTTAAACCCCAAACCTAAAACCCTAAACCTTAAACCTTTAACTCTATAAAAACAGAACTTTTTATAACTAGTTTCCCCCAAAATTTTCTCGTTTACTGTTCCATCCCGAAATTTCTATATCTGAACACATTTATTGCATTTTACTTATAGATACTCACTAGAGCGGAGAAGGGGTTTTTTTTTTTTTTTTTTATGACTAAGTTGTCGGTGCTTGCACCTCTATAATCTTAGGGTCGATAAATCTGGGTCTGATATCAGTCGTCTAGTTGGTAAGTGGCTCCAAAGGGAATGTCCAGTGGGACTTACATCACTTGTCACCAAGTTGCTCCTCATACCACTCGAACATATGACCTCTTTTACTATTCCTCATCTCCTTACCGCTGAGCTACCCCGTGAAAAGGGCGCAGAAAGGGGCTTTTTTGTTTAGACTAAAAGAAGTCACCGGACACTTGTTCCATCAAATAAGTTAAAATCATCCCATCCCAAAAACTTTTGGAAAAAAAGAAAAAGAAAGAATGTCTTTATTGAATATGATAAAAAAGTTTTGGGCCCAAATTTAAATCCTGCCTTAAAATATGGTCCTGTGTAAAGATTTTCTTGTTTCACCTTCCTCTTTAAATCTTTCTCAATCACCCAATCAAAAGTGGCCCATTTGACTAAGCTACTGACACAACTTTCATATGGGCCTTCACCTCCTTATCCGTCTCCACCACCTTTTCGAGTAATCTGCTTTTCTGCCCCTCGTACTATGGCCCCAACATCAATTTGACACCCGTACTACTGAAACAACAAATGTATGATGCGTACTATAGTTTTATTAGCAAAATTAACCCAATTTACTATTCAGTTGTTAACTTTTTCTAACACACGTTATTTTTTCTAACGAGCTTTAAATTATTTTAACGAATGTTAAAATAAATTAATGCTCGTTAGAAAAATAACGTGTGTTAGAAAAAGTTAACAACTGAATAGTAATTGGTTGATTTTGTTAATAAACCATAGTACGCATCATACATTTAGTGTTTCAGCAGTACGAGTGTCAATTGATGTTGGGGCCATAGTACGAGGGGCAGAAAAGCATATTACTCCCACCTTTTCATATAAACCGTTTTTTTTTTTTTTTTTTTTTTAACTGCAAAACTTGTAAAAAGAAAAAAAATGAAAAAATCTGCTTGAAAATCTGTATTTAAATACTCTTTACATCACCAAATGATATTCTCATTTTTCATGTATCATTGTCAAAAAAGTTCGTTCTATTTTTATAATTTAGACTTAAAAGTACATAAATAAAATATGATTAATGAAACAAGTGTTAGTATATATTTCATGTACAATAATAAAATTTTACCACAAATCTTTCTTAATTTAGAAATATGAGTAATTCATGTTAAAATAAACCTAGAAAACAATTATAATATTCACTTTGTGACTGAAGAAGTACATTATACTGATTCTCACACAAAGCTTACTACTAATGGAGCAATCCTGATCAATTATGCTTCCCCACGTATGTGATAATCTCATTTTTGACGATTAATTTAATTAAAATTTGATTAAGTATTTTGAAAAAAAAATATTAATCGTTTCAGCATAGCAATAGCATTTTTAGTTATTTATTTGTGTGATCAACTTAACTTAAATAATTAACCAAATTTCAATTAAACTAACTCAAAATAAACTTTGGGACGGATGGAGTATATGTTTATATTTGATCATTCTATTTACAGATAAGTGAAGTAGACTCTTAGAAAACGATGGCTTAGACAAAAGGGACAATAGAATTGCAAGTGGATTTGATTAATATAAACGTGTAGTTTCAATTTCGTCAATAGTAAGTTATTGGATTTAATATATTTGATCTTTAAATGTTAACTCATCGTGAAATATTCCATAATTAGTATGTTTTACATTTCCATTGTTGAATTTAATTTATTTTCCTTTTAGAAGGGGCCCATTCCCAAAAATGATAGTACCTCTGCAAGTCAATATATGTTCTTATCAATTTGTCCTTGTTTATTGGATTTTTGAGTTGTACTTCATCTTGATGAATCAATGTACTCCAGTAAGTTACCTAAAGCTTCAATGATTTTTATTTTTCCTACCGTGTATTTTCGGGCACACGTTAAGACATTAGTTAGAACACTCACTTTATTTAATAAACATCATTTTTACTATCTGTTTTCATATTTATTAAACAAATGTTCCATATTTATTAAACAGATGTTTCCATATATATGTGTATTTACATAAATACAAAAGATTTTTTGTTTAATAATAGAAACGATGTTGGAACATTTCTATTCCATTAATGCCAAAACTCAGATCCAGAATAAGTTAGAGAGGAGATGGAGGTGGAAGCGTTTTACCTGTATCTTGATGTTCCTTAGAGAGAATGGAGAAGAAGAATGTAGGGAATGGAGTACTTCTAAATGATGAGTGTCTTCTCTTGATCTTCCAAAGACTAATGAAGAGATAGAGATAATAATGAATTGTGTGTGTCTTAAGGGTTGATGGAAGACCCTTTATATACAAGACTAAGAGGCACTTCATTTAAGGACTATACCCTTTCACTTAAGTAGTGCGTAATTACCATTTTGCCCATTAAAATTAGGTAATATTACACATCAGGAATTCTACACATTATTTAATCCTCTACACTTTATATTAACATTATAAATATGATTTTATGGAATTAATAATAATATGTTATGCAATCCATGTTCTAACAAATGATAGTAAAAATAAAGTTTATTAAATGAAGTGAGTGTTCTAAATAAAGGCTTAACATGTGCCCTGAGGCACACATTAGGAGAACCGTTTTGTTTTTCTTTAGAAGATATCACACTCTAAATCTTAGACCTGCTACATCGATTATTTCCGTCGTTATCTCTTCCCTTAAACTCAGATCTGGGTTTAGATTTGGACAAAGATTTTTACAATAAATTTTGATATCTCTCTCTAAATCTACTCCCAGGTCTGATTGATTTTATTTTGGTTTTAAGATATTCATCTTTGCATTCGAGTGATTGTAGAGGAATGTTGTTGAAATGTGTTTGTTTTATTATCCTTTGCTTTCTCTTGTTTAGAGTCTTTAAATTCTCTCCTTGTTGAGAGCCTTTGTCTTCTCTCTTGTTGAGGGCCTTGCGTTTTTTTATTTTTCTATATGCCTTGGTATGGTAATCGATGAATGGTCCACGGGTTATTGATATGATGCAATATCAAAAATTATGTTTACAAAAAAAAAAAAAAAAAAAAAAAAAAAACGAGTTGATTGAAATTTCGTGATCTTCAGTTATTCTATCTAGCATTGGTTGGGAAGCTATGTTGGCAATTTGAAGCTAACCAGGAAGCTGATTAATGTGTTTTCAAAGTTAAATATTTTCTGAAGGGGAATTTTGTGAATATCGTTATAGGGCAGTGTCCAAGTTACTGGTGGGGAGGCATTTGTGCGTCTCAAGAAGTTTTTAAGAGAGGTACAAGGTGAAAGATTGGGAATGGTCAACAAATTCGAATTTTTGGTGATCAATTGCTTCCTAACAATACTAGTTCTGTTGGTGGCACTGAACTTTATATACGAACACCGTCCTTCGTCATCCTTTTTTTTTTTTTTTTTCACATTTCTCTTGTAATTCAAACTGCTAATGTAGTGACTGATGATGTTTAGTTGAGCCTCTAAATTTTTTAGAGAACCTTCTCGTATTTTCATACACTGGGGCTTAATCTAATTGTGGTTTGCCTTCTAAAAAAAGTTTTAATGAAATCTGAACGATAATTATAAGTAATTTAATAATTTTAATGAATATTCTTTTAGATGAAAACTAAAAAAATAATAATTACTAATAGTATATATTATATTCTATTATATTATATCAATTTCATAGATTAGATTTCACTAAAATAATTACATTGATTTATATTTATTGCTCAAAGTACGTTAAAAATATAAAATAAAAATATTATTTGGGGATGGAGTTGTCAACGCATAAATTCAAGGCTCTTGAAATCGCTAGACGCCAGAGCAGGGCCTAGCGCCTTGACTAATTTGAAGATAATCGCGACATTTTAATGGACATTTATGAAAGAAAAAAAACTGGCCTAGGCTTATTTAAGTTAAGCGCGGCGCTATATGACCGTCTAACGCCTAAGCGGAGCCTAGGCGGTTTAGGCGAACGGTTTTAGAACTGATATTTTTAGTGACTGTAAGACTATGTATAATGGTGAGCGATTTTTCGTTCACAACGGGAAAATTGGTGAGCGAAAGTTCGCTCATGTCTGTAGTGGTGGGCGAATTTTCGCTCAAACTCTTGAGGGAAATTGTTTCGCTTACAATGTGAGCGAAACTGTGAGTGAACCGAAAATAAATTAAATGTTTATTTTTTAATTTTGATTTACTCCAAACATCATCATTTATACTAAATATAAAAAAAAAAAATGTTCATAATTTTCTTTTCCCTATAAATAAAACTCAATTATGTGTTCTTCAAACCTCTTGTTCCTTACTTTCTCTCTATAATCTTAAGAAAACAAATAATATTTTAGAAGCTATTGCCTCACAAAATCTATGGATTTGGCATTCTTTATTCGGTATTATAGGCTCACAGAATGACGTCAATATCTTACATTGGTCACCAGTGTTTGATGCTATTATAAATGGGGAGGCACCGCATGTTAACTTTCATTCAAGTAAATGGTAATCAATACAACAAGGAATATTATCTCACCGATGACATTCATCCACAGTAGGCTACATTCATCAATCCAATCCCCCTCCCCACGGAGGAAAAACACATTTTTTTTTTCAAAAAGACAAGAGGCATGCAAAAAAGAAGTAGAGCATTCGTTTGGGGTGCTTGAAGCTCGTTTTGCAATATTTCGTAAGCTGCCACTCGCCTGGAGTGAGGCAGTTCTTGGTAAAATGTTGAACACAAACATGATCGATATAGAAACTATGACGATGCGAGTGAGTTAAATGCAAATAAGCCCAAAAATAAGGGGAAGGAGAAAAGTCAACTCAAATTGATCCAAACGAGAGATTCATTTACACGAGTGAAAATTGACATGTCGAAAATAATATCAACGAATACATAGCTCGCAAACGGGCTCTTCAAAATAAATCCACACACTTGACTCTCAAAGGAGATCTGATTGAATATGCTATCAACAACTTTTATTATTATGTAGCATTTAAGTTATTATTTCGTGTGTTTAACGTTTAAGATATCACAAATTTGATGTTTTTTTTATGAATGTTTAATTTACAAAATTATATAGGTACCGAAAAATATAATTTTTTAATGTGGATGAATGAAAAACTTATTTTAATATTAATTTAGATTATTTATTTATAAAATAAAATAACTAATTTATATTTTTAAAAATGATGAAAATGTAGTGAGCAAAAATATTCACTCACCACTGAAAAATGTTGATAAATGACAATTATATATTCATTTATAGTATTTATTCTAGTCATTTTATCTTAGTTTTAGCTATTTTTAGTCATATTTTAGTTTGATTTATTTAATTACACTTTATATAATGCACTTGGTAGTGTTTATTATTTCAGACAGGAAATAGGTACACTTTTATAGCTTTAGACATGATTTTTGGAGCTCTATGGAGCAAGAGATGGAAATAGGAGCACTTGGATAAAGAAAATTGAAGAATTGGTGCTGAACAGTGTTTGCACGGCCGAGTCTTATGACTTGCACGGCCGTGCACCAGAGCAAAACAAAAGCCGAACTGAAACAAGGAATACACGGCCGCTCCTATTCCTTGACTCGCCCTAGTTGCTCGGCCGAGCACCTTGAACTACACGGCCGAGCATGCCTGTAACAGTTATTTTTCAGATTTCTTCCAAAATGTGCCTTTACAAGAAGACACCCGGGAATGTGCACATCCCTTCCTCTAAGGCCTATATAAATGACTAGAATACAAAATTTAGATATCTAGAAATTGTTTTAAGGTTACTATAGTGAATTCTTAGTTCAAACATCATTTATACTCAGAATTTGTGAGAATCATTTGAGTGTTCTTGAGAGAAATATTCTGAGTTTGAGCAATAATACACCAAGTTTATTTTCAGTCATTTGTCTCTATTTCCATTATTGTGAATAAGTGTCTCTTATCTCTATCATTTTTATATCTTATTCATCTCTTATTGTCTTTATAACACAAATGGCTTGTGAGTAATCCCCCTTATTCTTCGGGTTGGAAACTCATTCATATGTCTTCATCACTTTAGTTTATGCTCTTCTTTTCTCCTCTTCATATTAAAACAATATATTCATATCATAACTAAAACGCCTACGACCATGATGACGTCCATGATTCGTATGAACTCTAGTTAGTCAAGAGAAGTACCTAGCGGAGAATCTTGACTAGCGGATCCATATAAAGTAAACTGGGTTTCTATTAATCACGAGAGTATATTAATGGCCTAGGGATGGTCCTTGAGTGGAAAGTACGTGGATTTTCATAAAAATTAATGGGTTCTTACTAATTATGAGCCATTGAGAGATAGGGCATAATTAGTATGAGAATACAAATACTACTTGCTTGATCGTGAGAAATAGTATAGGCCTAATGTACCATCCTTGTTTTAAATGGAACTTTAATCTTAAAAGAGCAATGATTAATCGATGAATATATGTTGTTGAGTCCCAATCCCGAGAATTCCTTAAACATAAGAGTTTTCAATCCAACTTATAGTATTTACAATTTATTTCTAGTTAAGTGACAAACCATTTTACCCCCAATCAATCCTTTTACTATATTTTTCTATTAAAGTAATTATTCTTAAAGTAACTGTGTCCTCTTGGGATCGACACGTACTTGCACGTTACTATACTATCAATAACCCGTGCACTTGCGGTATTTTATAACTAAGCCTTCGTTTAGGCTCAACAAGTTTTTGGCGCCGTTGCCGGGGACAGCGGTTTATTTTTTATTTTTGCTTTATATTTTCATTTTTTTTATTATTTAACATCTCTTTCGAAGAATTTGTGTCTTTGAAAATTTCTTTAGGTACTCTCGAGAGTATATGAAAAGAACCCGGATCTCTCTCGAAGAATTTGATCCGGAACCTGAAAGAACCTTTCACGAAAAGTTAAGAAGACTAAGAGAAGTGCTAGAAGAAGAGATGGCACAGAACGGAGAAGGAGATCCCGTTACACCACCACCTAGAACACTTCGGGACTTCGTCAATCCGAGTACCCCGGGAACTAGGACACCAATTTTCGTACCAAATGTCGACGCAACCCAATCAAACCGCAACTTCTACACATGGTTATGAACAACCAATTTGGCGGCTCGGCACTTGAAGATCCCCACCTTCACATTCAATCATCTTTGGAGTATTGTGACACCACCCGAATTCTCGGTGTCACACCGGAGGCCATAAGAATGCGCCTTTTCCCATTCTCTTTAAGGGATAAGGCAAAGCAGTGGCTAAACTCGGTCCCCTAAAATTCTTTGACAACATAGGATCAAGTACAAGAAGCTTTCCTTGGCGCTTCTTCCCACCTAGCAAGACCACTCAAATCCGTACCAAAATTACAAATTTCAGTCAAAATGGAACTTAGTCGCTCTACGATGCATGAGAGCGGTACAAGGAACTCCTAAGGATGTGCCCACACCACTGGCTTGAAAAGTGGTTGATTGTGCACACCTTCTACAACAGTCTCACATTCAAAACGAGAGAGACCATAGACGCCGCAGCAGGAGGAGCGCTAATGAACAAGGCAGTGGACGAGGCATACGACTTGATAGAGAACATTGCCTTGAACCATTACCAATGGTCAAACGAGAGGGAGCAACCGCAAGGGACTCCAGGTAAGTACAATGTAGATGCTGTTACTCTCCTCTCATCTAAGGTTGACATGCTTCTTAAAAAGTTTGAAAACTTGAATGTGAATCCCGTGGCCAATGTTAACATTTTTTGTGAGTTATGTGGGTCAAACTCACATAACTCTGAAAGTTATGAATTTCTTGACACTACTTCTAGTAAGCAAGCCAATTTTGTTGCCTCTAATGGACAAAGAGGGGGTATGTATTCAAACACATACAATATCGAGTGGAAAAATCACCACAACTTTTCCTATAGAAGCAACAACGTTTTAAACCCACAACCTTCTACACAACCACCGGGATTTGCACAAAAGACTTTCAACAATAACAATGCTTTCCCTCCCCCTAAATCTAAATTGGATCTTTTAATGGACTTTGTAGTTGAAAGTAAAAACAATCAAGAAAAGATCAATAATGAATTTAGGGAGTGTTTCAAGCAAATGAATGCTAGGTTTGATAACTTAGCCGCACATAATAAGATGCTTGAAAAGAAACAAGCCCAATAAGCCGGGACCTCGCATAGACCACAAGGGAGTTTTCCCGGTCAACCACAAAGGCCCGATGAACATGATAATGCAATAATCTCGATGAGAAAAGAAGTAGAGAACCATGGTCCGACCCCATCGATGGTCGAGACTAATGAAGAGGTTAAAAACGAGATTGAATGCCCGAGCTTTGGTAGATATTTTGTTCCCCTATACCCTATCCTCAAAGGTTAATCAAGAAAGGGGTCAACGATCAACACGTCGAATTTTTGAAAATTTTGAAATCTTTGAATGTTAGAGTTCCTTATTCTAATGATGTTAAGCAAATGCCTTCTTATGCAAAACCTTCAAAAGAAATGCTTTTCAAAAATAAGCCCTTAGAAGAATTTGAGAACTTCATTTTGGCGGAAGATGTAAGTGCAATTTTACAAAAGAAACTTCCCCCAAAACTTAAAGATCCCGGCACATTTTCAATACCTTGTAGCGTAGGTAGGTGTAACATAGACAATGCGATGCTTGATTTAGGGGCTAGCGTTAGTATAATGCCTTTTTCGGTAAGCGAGAGACTAGGTGTGGGGGAACTCAAACCCACCACCATTTCTCTCCAATTGGCAGACCGCTCCATACAATACCCGATAGGTATTATGGAAAACATGCCTTGTCGAATAGGGATCCTAATCATCCCTGTCGACTTTGTGATCCTCGAAATTGAGGAAGATCAAGATATTCCAGTCATTTTAGGAAGGCCTTTCCTTGCTACCGCAGGAGCAATCATAGATGTTAAAAAGGGTACGCTTACTTTAAATGTGGGAAATGAAAAAAAAATGAATTTAGTAAGCAAAGCTCAACTCTTGAAAATTCATGTCAAAAAGATAAAGTCTTTGAAAATAGTCATAAGGAAATAAATGTCATTCAATTTATGGATCCAAAAATGGATCATATAGATAAACTTAATACTTATGAAAAGCATATCAAATATATAAAGGAATCAAAGGCCAATGACAAAAGTGTGACTGGAAAAGGTTGCTACACGACGATGATGAAGGAGATGACATAATCGAAAAGTCAAAGGAAGTAGCACCAAATAAGACAACGGGATAGTGATCATGCAAGGACTATCGAAAATTAATCCCGTCAAAAGTAAAAAATGGATGGCACATGTGCATCGATCATAGGACCTCAATCACTCCAGCGATCATGCAATGGCGAATTGTTAAAGACAACAGGCCATCACAATATCACGCCATGCCCATTCCTATTAAAAGAAAGGCGTCGAGCTAATGACGTAAAACAAGCATCATCGGGATGGCAACCTATGGATTATTTTATTGTCTTTATTATTTATTTTATTTATTTATTTATTATTATTATTATTTGTTTTTTCTAATATTTGTTTTATAGGTAAAAAAATAAAATTAAAAAAATAGTGGTCAGAACAGTAGTTGCACGGTCGTGAATTGAAAGCAAGAGCACCCGGGTGACTCGGCCGAGTAGCCAAATAGGATCGACCGAGCATGCAATTGTCGAATGCAAAAACTCGAGACACGGCCGCTCCATATCCTCAACCCGACCGAGCATATCGGCCGCTCCGTTTTACATACTCGGCCGATCCCAAGCTGGGGAGGCACGCCGGTTGGAACAAACAGACGGGTTTGTTAGATTTTTCCCATTCTCTTCTTCATCTTTACTCACTCTCTCTCTAAACCATTACAAAACCCGACAACCCACCTCCCCAATCTCCTAAATTCCAGCCAAATCTCCATTAAATCCGGCTCTTAAAACCTTCCCTAACCTCCTTAAATCTCCCAAACACCATCCCCTCCATCAAAAACCCACCAAAATCACCTCCAAACCCCCATAGCCGAAAATCATAAATCCTAGCCCTCACCTCAATTTTACCCAAAATTCTCCTCCAATCACTGCAAATTAACCCTTTCCTACCATTATCTTACCTTCCAAACAAAATTTCAACCATCAATTTCACCAAAAATCCCAAAATTCCAAAACCCTAGTTCATACCCAAAATTTCACAAACTCAGCTTTTTGGTCAAATTGGGGCCCAAGATCTCATCTTTGGACGATTTCAAGCTGCAATACAGTGGGCTAACACAAATTCAAGGGTGCTTTGATAACAATTCTTCATCAATTTTCTGGGTAATCAAGTTTCAAACCTTCTCTCTCTAAAATCAGTTGGGTTATTACTTGTTTATCATTATTGCTATAGAGGGAAGAGGGCAAAGGAAAAAGTCAAGCAAAAGAAACCTCACTGACAACTCCTCTAGTGAAAATTTAACACCGGTGTATGATGATTTGGGGATTATATTTCAAAGTAGGTTGGAAATTTCTAAATTTAAAAGATTGAGTAATAAGGATGTTAAGCCCACCCAATTCCCAGATTTACCCGCTTTACGAACCTTAGATCTCCATTCCAACATAAGGAACTTACATCAGAGGTTAGAGGCTACGGGTTTTCTGCAACTCCAAGCCAAGACGTATAAGAAAATAACCCTAGAATTCTTAAGCACCATGAATAAGAGATTAGGGCCTTCGATTGATGAGAGTAGCGGGGTAGAATTTGAGGAAATTTTCATAGATTTCCGCCTCCTAAACACCCCATTCACAATTTACCTAACCGAGCTTAATGGTATCCTTAGTTGGCCCTCAAACCGCAACCATGACAACGACATCCCAATTAAATTTTCTGAAAGACAGTTTCGGAGGCAAATAACGGGAAAGAATGATTATACTTCCCGCTCCGCTAAGGCCTCCTCAATTGTCCACCCAGTCCTCCGCATTATTCATTGAATATATGCGTGTACCATTTTTGCTAGGGAGGACAAGGGCACAATTAATAAGACGGAGATGTTTTTGTTATATGCTTTTGTGAAAAGATACTGAGAAGTGAATTTGGGTGGATTATTGATTGAGCATTTATTTGACCTAGTCACAGCTAACAATCGAGGGGATATTCATGTGGGAGGAATGATAACTCTAATAGCCAAATACGTAGGTATCCAAATCCCGGGAGAAGACCCCGAAGCTTGGGAACCGGTTAGAGGATCAAGGCTTTTAAACATTAGGGCCCTTAAATTGATGAATATGATTGCAGAGAATGGTCAAGGAGGGTATAATTGGTTTGTAGGAGGGGGGAATAACCAAATCGCATACACTACCCTTCCCGATGATAACTTACCCATAGTCCAAATCAACCAAATCCCTACTTGGTTTATCCCTCGAACTTTAGGGCAAATGGAGGAAGATAATCAAAATAAAGGAGATGAAGGAGAAGATGAGCAACAAATTCCGTGAAAGAGTATGAAATACTCTTATATTTTATTTTGTATCTTTGTGATTCTGATTTATTTAGTGTATATATTTAGAGTTTATTTAATTTAGGAATTATGTGTATATTTAGTTTAATTTAATTATAGTTTAATAATTGTTTATTTTAGGATATTGATTTTGATTTAGTTGACTAACATACTAATGTTTATCTTTGGTAAGTTAGGGTTTTGTGTTATATGTAAGGAAGGACTCTCAACAAGGTATGATTGGATGTGTTGGTCCCAAAAGGGCAACAAGGGTATGAAAAATGCTAGGGGGGGGGGGTGAATAGCGTTTTAAAATTCTTTTCAAACCCTTTTGCAAATTAATGGCTTATGCGCACAACTCTTATTTTGGCTATGTATAGCGCGCAGCAAGAGTGTGAAATGCACAGCGGAAATTTAAAGCAGCTCTGCGCAGGGTATACTGCGCAGAGATAAGAACGCACGCGCTAAGTTTGAGGCTAAAGAGTGGCGCAAAAATGGTTCTAAGGCAAATGAGCAATAACAATTACAACAGTAAAGTGTAGCAATCTGAAAGATCAAACAAAGCATTTCCTAAATAGTTAAGCAGGAAATATGCAGTAAATATAATGAACAAGCTATTTGGAGAGGTTCGATCGATGAAAGATCTGCATCCTCTACCAAGATGGTTAGTCTTGGATTTCTAATGGAGATCTTATAATATGAGTGAGTATTACAAATTACAACAATTGTGCTTAATACTAACTCAAGATCTATTATCTATGAAGAACAAATCCTAGACTAAACCGGTGTATCTCAAGAAGTTAGATCAAAATGATCAAAGCTTCAAGAGGTGTGTCTGTGAGAAATTATGTGCTCTATGAATATGAAAGATGAAGAGCACCAAGAATTCTGGTAATATAGGGCTTTGTGATTTGAGCAGGAGTTTGAAGGTTTGAAGATCTTGAAGGCTGTTCAAAGGAATCTGGAAATATTGAGCAGCAGTCTTTAGATCTTCAAGGTTTCTCAATGAAGCATGAAACTCGAGCTCTTGAAGCAAGCAAGCTTAAGAAACTTGGAAATGGGAATGAGCAAGCTATTTATAGCAGAGAGCTTTAAAACTAGCCGTTGGTGCTCTGAGCAAGGACGATGAGCTGGCACAATATGATTGGTGCGCAGGTGTCCTTTATAGCCGTTGGAGACAGAGCAAGGACAATGAGCTGGAACAATGTGATTGGCGCGTAGGTGTCCTTCGTACCCGTTGAAGACTGAGCATGAAGACCAAATTCAAACTTTCTTCTAGAAGGTTGACAGCTGTCTTCACTTGAAATATTTCTTTGAAGCGTGTCTCCACCAATGGTTTTGCTGAGTGTGCTTATTTTGTCGTTTGTGCACACCTCAGCAATCTGACTCAATCCAAAAAGCGTAGCTTGTCTTGTCGCTTTCCAAGCTTCTAGAATATGAGATCAGGAGATGAGGAATTTGACCAAGGTTGAGTGTCCGCGCACAAAGGCATGCGCATTGCCGGCGCGCATGGATACTGCGCATGGGTAGCATGCGCACCATGATTGGTCACTAAAATATCTCTTCAGAGTTTAGGGAATAAGACCTTGAAAACTGAGCAGAGTCAAAAGCTGCGCAACATATCTATGCGCAGTGGCGACCTGCGCAGAGAACATCCTGCGCAGTGAAATGAGTCCTGCTTAGGAAATCTTCGATCCTTCATAGCTTCAAGTCCTATAATCTAAGCCTATACTATAAAAAGGACTTGGCTAAAAATTGAAGTATATAAACTTCTTTACATGAGGTCCTAAAGTCCATAAAAATACTTATAGGTGATGGTATCAATCAATTCTAACAAATGTAGGAGGGTTAAGTGATAAGCATACCCAACAATCTCCCCCTAAATGATTGATGCCATTACCTACTATAGCAAAGGCAATCCATTGTACTTGATAATAACATGTCCATAAAAATGAAAATGGTAAATCATGCCTCAAGTCACGCACACACTAGCCTATGCTATAGATTTCTAATCTATCCAAAAGATTAAAACTTACAAGATAGGAAAGATAGAAATATCATCCAGCGCATACAAATAATATGAGATATTGTTTTAAGTATGCGTTTAAACTAAATGTTTAAACATCATGCGTAGAAAACATGAGCAGTAAAGATTATGCGCATGAGTTTAAGTAATAATGCATTCAATGTTCCACAAACGAATGGTTTGAATTGAACAAGGTTTTGTGAAAGCATAATGATGCATTCTTCTCATTAAAACTTGAAGGATTATCAGTTACAGAGTATAAGCTTTAAAGAGGAAAAACAAAAGAGTGCGCACAAAAACAAACGCGCACAAAACGAAAAAGTATGCTCAACGAGAACAAGAGCTCAAAAAATAGAGCAAAATACTTACAAAGGAAGCCTAGTCTATTCTGATGCGGAAGAGGGCTTCACGCAGCTCGTTCTGGAGGCTGTTGAACTTGTTCATGAGTTCCACCTTTAAATCTTGAAACTTGTCCTGGAACTCAACAGCTTTGCCATCGTAAGTGTTCATGCCTCTGCGCATATCGGCATTGTCATCAACCAGCTCTCTGAACTTTGCTCTGTAGTCCGTCTGGATGGCAGTCTGCGTAGCTTCCAGTCTTGTGTCGGTATAAAGGCGCTGAGTGTTGACGCTGGCTTGAATATCTAGCATTGCGTAGTCCATCTTGGCATTGAACGCAGAAGAAAAATCTTTCATGGACTTAGTAATGCATTTACGAACTTCTTCAATATTAATCTTACATCCATGAGCAGAGCTTCCTTGTCCAATCCTTTCCATCTGAGCTTGAAGATCATCAAATCCTTTAAGTAACCCATCTGCGAGGGTTTTCTTTAGCTTTTTCAGTATATCCCTGAATCCACCATCAATCGCTCCAAAGGTGCACACATTATTGAGTAGTGCGCTGACATTTTCGAGCTGGGCGCTGATGGTTCTCAGGGAGTCCAGGATAAGTTGATCCAAAGTTATAGGAAATTGTTCTTGCGTTTTTTCTTGCGCAGACTCAGAGGGATGATCAGATGAACTTGCCTTTGCCTTTGCACTCTTAGCACTCTCCGTGCTTTCCTTTGCACTTTCCTTTGCTTCCTCCTTCGCTTTCTCCCCTTTAATGGTATCAATCTCCAAACACTGCATATCTAGGCGGTACAGCAAAGCAGTTTGAGCAGTAAGGAGTTAATTCGGCTGCAACTGCGTAGCGACTTGATTCGCTTGAACAGAATGCAAGGCTTACACGATCTGGCGCAGCTCATCCGAAGAGGAAGTAGGAATCTCAGGAGCTGCAGATGAAGGTTTAACTGGAGAAAGATCACTGCTGTCAGAGGCTTCGGAACGAGTGCGGCGCTTCTTCAATCCTTTTGCGTTGCGGCGCACCTTCTGCTTTAGAAGAGAAGAAACATGTGCGATATCAGCACTAGGGACAGCTTCTTGAGTAGCTTCGTCCTTTGCTCCCCCTGAACTGCAGCATCATCTGAATCACTACGAAAATCAGCCTTGCGCTTCATTGTGGTTGGCTTTGAGGGAGCAGGAGCTGGTATGCTGGTAGGATCTGCCTCTTTGAATGAAATCCCTTTGGTGGATTGAACCAAAGGAATGTCCTTGATCTTTTTGCCACTGGACGTAGCAATGCCCTTCCCCTTGCGTTTATACGCATCTTCTGAGGCTTCTTGCGCAGCATCAGGTAGAGATCTACCTGCACTCTTTTTGGACTTGGCCACAGGAATTGGGCCTATCCAAGGTTCCTTGTTGGGAGCGGAATCAGACAGCCATATTTCATAGTATTCAGTGTTACCGATCTCACTGCGCAAATTCTGGAGATGCACTCTGGAGTAGTACTTTGCGTCGCAAGACTGTTTCTTGATTGACTGTTCTTCAACATAGGTGGCCAGTTCGCCATAAGTCAATAAAAGTTTAGTTAGCAATCTGCAGTGAGTTCGGTATTTAGTCTTCCCTGCATTCAGCTTCTTTTCATAGCTGGGCATTCCCTTCACAATTTCATTGTAGATAATCTGCGGCCAGTCGAGTTGAACTTCGTTGAAGATGGCTGCGCAGTATTCCCACTGCTTTGAGATGAAATGACCACTATTCCCATTCTTGCAGTTGAGAGAATCTCCAATGATGGTTCACAGGTGATACATCACCTCACCAAATTCCTTTCTGTTATGCATTGGCCACTTCTTGTTTAGAGAAGGAATGCCAATAAGCTTCTGTGCAAGTGCATTTTGATGAACCTCATCATAGTTGACTGAAGTATTATCAACGTTGAAGTTTAGGAGACTGCGAATGTGGTTAGGATGAACCATTACATCACTGTGCTGTACAGTGGCCATGATCATTTCTGTTGGCTTTCCTTCAAGTTGTGCCGGGACAACTTTTGCTGTCTTGAGGAATTCATCTACTAGCGCAGGTGTAGACTGTGAATACCTCTTTCCGATGAAGCGACGCATGGGAAGTATCTTGTGATTATTTTTATTTGCAAAGGGAATATTCTTAACGACATTAAAATTATGAGAGTCTCCACGCCGTTTTAATTAAAGCCAAAACATTGAAAAAAGCATTTTTAGTGGGTTCGGGGGTCAAATTACAACAAGAGAATAATATTGAACGTTATCACTCCTATTGCCCGAATTGATCGGTCTTTCTATCATGATGAATGTGTTAGTAGTGTGTTAGTGATTTAGACCGGATCTGAAGATTACCTACGTTCCTCTCAATGTGAGAAGCTCAGGTCAGTGTAGTTCGTAGAGAATTAGAATAGGCAGAAGGATCGGGATCATGCATAATGAGGGGGGAATTACCTAAAGATTAGGGTTTAGAAGTAGTTCCTAGATCATCCTCGGGTTGATGAACCCTCGATCATCATCGGCTATGAAATAACATGTAATTATGAAGATCACAACCCTAAATATAGCATAAATAAGGTTTTAATCTATGAACACGAAGAACATGCGAAGAACATATTATGAACATATGAATGAACATGCAAAGCATATGAAGAAGCTATGAATAAACATGTAAGAACATGAATATAAAGATCTACATTAAAAATGATGCAAGAACACGAAGAAAAAGTTAGAAAACTTACCTATGTTGGCAAGAAATAAACCTTTATCTCCTTGAGTGTTTGAATGCTTAATTAGGGAGCAAAATAGTGTTTAAGAACTCCAAAATTCGTACTTAGAGCTCTCAAAATCGGACCCTCAAACCAATGGAATGGAATGGTTTATATAGTATACTGATGGGAAGATCTGACGGTCCAGATCATCCGGCGCAAAGGTGGCCGCCTGGCCATGACTGAAGCCGGCGACAAGAGTGGCCGCGTGGCCAAGATCAACGAGCAGCAAGGTTGGCCGCGTGGCCAATTCTGCAGGCTGACTTGATTCTTAAGCTAGGGTTTCTGCATGGTTTTAAGGAAACCATTTGTTACCTATTTTGATAGATTTTGTCATAAATGAGATATTTTGGGAATCCGGGACAAGTCTTTGCAAGGTTTCTAATTCCTATAAAGTCCTTGTATTTTTGGGAAAGTCCTAATAAACTCATTTTCAGGTCGGGTACTACAGTAGCCCCTCGGCGACGGTTCTTGCAAGGCAATGTGGGGTCGACGATAAAAGAAGGATCCGTCTGAAACATGAGTTTCAAAACAGATGAAAGGTAAGGGAACGGCTGAACCTTGACAGGCGACCTACGTATCCGCGGGGGAATCAAGCCAAACGTAGTTCAAATCTGATGGGGAAATTGGGAAGGACTGTTCTCTGATGGGGAACAACGTCTTCTGCTAGGGAAAATGCACTTGCTGGGGATGAGAGATGACCATGTCGGTCGGGTGGCTGGACCTTTTCAGGTTTCCTACGTATCCTCCGAGGAATCAAGCCGGTCGTAGTTCAGAGACATTGGGGAAAGACGAGACATCGAACTTCTACTGTGGATAATAAACCTACGGATACTATCTTGTATGAAGAACGAACATTCGTAAGCAATGAAGTTATTTGGGAAAATTAAAGACTACGTTGTCTAAATAATCCCAAGATGGAATGGTAAACGCAATCAGGATCGCCAGGGTTCCTGCCGATTGCGCTAAAGTAATAGATGTCGGATCTCTCGCGAACAGAAATGCCGAGGCTTCTGCCAACCACGATCGATCAAGGATACGTATGTCATAGAGGCGCTGAAGTCTCTACGATCATGCAAATCCTAATAATAGACGCCGGATCTCTCGCAAACAGAAACGCCGAGGCTTCTGTCAACCACAATCGATCAAGGATACGTATGTCATAGAGACGCCGAAGTCTCTACAACCATACGAATCCTAATAATAGATGCTGGATCTCTCGCAAACAGAAACGCCGAGGCTTCTGCCAATCCCGATCGATCTAGGATGCGTATGTCATAGAGGCGCCGAAGTCTCTGTAATCATACGAAACCTAAGCAAATATTCGGTGAAGAATGGAAATTTTAAGGGGCTTCCCGTACCCAAAGGTAACGAATATCAGTCAAAATAGTGCTAAGGGCATTTAAGATGAATTAAAGGGAAAAGATCAAGGGCAAAAAGGGAATTTTATCTGAAGGGACAAGGTTGGCCGCGTGGCCAAACACACTGAATTGCAATAGTGGCCGCGTGGCCAAGACCGCTGAGTGGTCAGATCTCCTTCACGCGGATCGCTGATCTGACGGCTGCGCAAGCGCATAAGTGGCCGCGTGGCCAAGGTTGCCGGCGGGCTGACTCTTGGTCACATCACCAGAAACCCTCCCTCTTCTTCTTCTTTTCTTCTTTCTTCTTGTTCCTTCCTCCATTGTTGACGAGTTAGAGAGAGAAAATTGAGTTTTTAGAGAGAGAAAGCTCAGATTTTGATAATTTTGAAGACTTCATTTCACATATTTCTTGAAGCTATGGCAGATTGGATCAATGAGGCGTTATTTAGGGATTTTCCGGGCCAAGGTGGGTATATGCTTCCACAACAAGAGCAACAAGGAGAGGGGCACGGTGATGCTCAGGGAGGAGGAAATGTAGGGGCTGACCCAGGAGCGGGCTTTGAAGCGGCGCCCTTGATTCCACGGGGCGGTTTGAGACCACGAGCCGCGACTCAGAATTATCGCGATAATCTGCTGCGGTCTACGTTCGACCAAGATTACGATTTTACATCGACTCTGAGCGCCATTGGTCGATGGGGCTTCCGGAGACGCGAGAGGTAAATTTCGAATTTTCACTCCTCTCCTTCTCGCACATTTGTATGTTTTACGCACATAATATGAAATGCTAGAATAATGGAATGCTAGAATTTAAATTGCTAGAATTGTAGATTGCTAAAATGGTAACGTACCTGTGCTGTGTTTACCTGCAGAGGATCAAGGCTCGTGGGTCCACAGTGACTGTGGGTAAACTGTGGGCGTCCCTGCCCGAGGGACCGGCGGTTTGCGTGCTCGGATCGAGGCTATGGGCTTTGGCCCATTCTTTGACAGTGTCCGCATGGTTGGGGGCAACCTGAAGGTGGCAGCGGTGATAGAGGTGTGCCGGGAGTTCTGGTGGGATACCACCCATACCTTCCACTTTAGTTGGGGAGAGATTACCATCACGCCGACGGATTTCGTGGCTATCACGGGGTTGAGGTTTACTGGTACCCCTTTGCCTTTTGATGAGAGCTTGGCGGAGCGGCGGGACTATAGACAGGCTCTGCTGGGAGTTGACACTGATCTGGGAGGAGGTGTCAAGGGTTATGAGTGGAGGCCGAGAAGGTGAAACCGCTTGGTGGAGGTGGCTATTGAGGCCTTTGGTAGAGGGGGAGTATGATTTGGATTGTTTGGTCCGGCTGTTCTTATGGTACACTTTTCAGAGATCTTGTTTCCCAGTGGGGCTACTGTCTGCCGGTATTCACTGCTAGGGGCTCTTGTGGACTTGGACCTAGTCAGTGGGATTCTTGGGGTGGAGCCGGTTTGGCTGAGATTTACCGGGCCTTGGACCATTGCTCGAGGGCTAGCTCGTCGGCTTTGATAGGTTTCAGTTCGCCTTTGAGGTATGCTCTTGACTGTCTTCTTTCACTTGTGAGATTTCTGCTTATCCTTTGGTCTGAAATGTCCCTTTCATTGTATGCACAGGCTTGGGTGTACGAGATTTGGTGTCGCCCCTTTTCAGTTGGTGATGAGTGCCAACAAGGTTGTTCCCATCATGTCGTACTGGTGCAAGGGCAACAGGGCTCCTCCCCGCAGAAACCGGGACAGGAAGACGGTGGATGCTGCTGATCTGAGGAGGGTGTTCGCGATGTCTGAGCTATCGGGGTTAGATTTTACCCATGGAGTCCGGTCAATGAGGCTTCGGTGGGTCCTTATGTAGTGGAGTTGACCGCCTCTAGGGTTCTGCTTGTGGGTCTCACCGGGGAGGCCATGTATCTCGTAGAGAGGGTGGTTCGTCAGCACAGGGCTGGTGCGTTACCATGGGCTCCTTATGACCCTCCTCGGGATATGCTCCGTCCCGCGAGGTTGGCGACTTTTTTGGCTCCCACTCCGGCAGAGCATTACAGAGGGAGTAGTGACGACTATGCCGGCTACGTGCGGACACGGCTGATCAGCCCTCAGGTTCGGGCTAGGATGTTATCGGGAGAGGGATCGAGCTCGGCCCGTTATGTAGGTAGGAGTAGACCTTTGGTTGACATGCCCCTTCGCTCGAGTAGCGTGAGAGTGATGAGGGGCGGTCGGGAGGTGGAGCTTAGCTTGGAGCCGACTGATGCAGATCTTGTTGAGGAGACATTCATTCCTCCGCCCGACGCTGGGGTACGGCTTTGTGCTTTATATTAGTCATGTTTGCACACACTATTTCTTTCTGCATTGTAATCATTTGCCTTAGCTTCCCTTTCAGGTGACTCGGGAGGCATATATCCGTTCAGCTCGGCGGCGAGAACGTGTTGATGCGCTTACTGAGGGAGGCGTACCATTCATGTACTTGTAGGGACGACGTTGCGTCACCCCAGCGTCGTGAGCGGTCTCCGAATGGTGCGGGCTCTTCTCACACTGGTGGTCGAGCGGTCCAGGGACGGAGTTCGGGTGCTGGTAGCTCTCGAGCTTTAGCGCGGCGTGGAGACACCACGGAAGAGGATTCTGATGGGCCCATCTTCCATCTTTATTTCCTACACTATTAGCTAATAGAGAGCAGAGGAATATGTATGTATAGAACAGATGTACAAAATGCATGTATGTATATTATGTTTCTAAAATGCAATTTTATTGTGGGAGCCTACTTGTGCAAACTAGTTATTTTACAAATGTTCCTAATTTTATACAATGCATGAGCCATGGGACGGGGCAGGTACGTAGTTGCATGGATCCGTTACGGAGTGGGAGGAAACAAACTGGTTTTCTGCATGGAGCGATGTTGGCCGCCTGGCCATGGCGAGGCCCGGAGCAATGTTGGCCGCGTGGCCTAGGACGAAGTTGGCCGCCTGGCCAAGGACAACATCGGCCGCGGGGCCAAGAGCATATGTGGCCGCGTGGCCAAGTCCCGCGCCGCCTCCGGTTTTCCTTTTCCTGGCAAGAATTGGGAGTTGTGTAGTATTTAATGGGAGTTTGTGTCCTATTCAACTTCGTACCAGCAGCTCTTTTGATCAATTTTGAGTTCCAATCATCAACTTGCTCTTCTTTGCCATGGATCACAATGCAAGGCTTTCTAGACTTGAAAAAGGGGCTTTCATAACATCTTTGGAAAGTGGGTTGCCAAGATATCCGGTCCTTGTCGTAGGAAATTTGAGAAGCGCTATGGGATCAAGTGTCTTTGGTCATTCTTGCACATGAACTCCAACACTAACCTCTTGCAAGCTTGCGGGAAGTTTTGGAACAACACTCTTCACGTTTTCAACTTTTCTTTTAATGAGATGGTACCCACTTATGAAGACATCAAGGCGCTTTGCGGTTGTGAAGGGAAGGGTACACTTGCATTGCCCTTTGATTTTATTTCTTTGCATGACAAGTTGATAGCCTTTGCTGTGCCCGCAGATGACCTTGGTAAGTATGCTAGAGGTGGCTACGTCGACCTTTCTTGGATGCCAAGGCACTTTATGCACGCGGATGTGACCTCGGACCGTTCTTTGGACCATCTTGCCTTGTGTTTATTTGCTTCTATTCTTTTCCCTTCCGAAGTCGGATGTGCTAGTGAGGGATGTTTGACCATGGTGAATGCGGCTCGTTCGGGACATGACATTGTATCGGCCATCCTTGGGGAGCTCATTTGTGGGATTCCTCATCTTGCGGTTTATGGCGGGATGCCGTGCGGCAGTGATAGACTTTTGACCATGTGGTTGCAAGAAAGGCTCCAAGTGAACAAGCCAGCGGTTTCTTCGGCGGTGGGCCCATGGATGCACCGTATTAGAGGTATGGAGGAGAGAGATTCGAGGGCATGACTCTCAGGGTTGGGAGAGGTACTTGGCGGAGATGGTGACCGATGACATCAAGTGGGTGGTGCCCCATTGGCACATTAATTCCGTGAGGGAGAAGCAAGTGGGACTGTACATGATTAAAGTTCCGTCATTTTCTGGGACCACTTTCTACTACCCCGCTAGAGTACTCCGTCAATACGGTCTAGTGCAAACCATCCCCGAGGGTTGGGATGAGGAGAGGACCGTTTTCCTTTTGGCATACTTCATTTGGACGATAGCGCTTCGGTTCTCCTTTCTCAAATGTGGGGCGAGGCCGGTTTTGCCATAGGACTCTCATCACACGCTCCAACAACACCTACCTATCACGAGAGTATTTGGATTGGTTTATGGAGAGACTTGGGCAAACGGAGCAGACTCTAGAGACCCTAAGGGGCACTATTTTGGCATCCTGTGCTCCTAGTTGTTCATTGAGGATGAAGGAGGCGATGGCTTATGAGAGGAAGAGGAGTCAGAGCATGGCTAATGGAGATGGAGCGGGGACTTCAAGGAAGAGAAAGGATGGGGAGACTCCTAGTGTCAAAGCTAAAGGGGTTAGTGAATTTGAGAGGAGGTTTGCGAGAACCCTAACAAGAAAAAGATTCGCCGTGGTCAAAGCAAGAAGAAAGAGACCGAAGGCACGAGTGGCACTAAAGAGTAACTCCGAGGATCCTTCCATAGTCGTTGCAAACACATTGTTTTAATTTAATTTACTTTTGGTTTAGTTTCAATTTCAGAATAGGTTATTTATTCAAAAAGTATGTCAAGCTTAGACTCATCAAATAAGTGTTAACATGCAATGACTATGAAAATAAAAGTTTTGCTTTCGGAAAACACAACTTCTATCTTTATTGCTTGACAAGATTTGGATGTTTATTATTTTTTAGACCGCACCTTTTGAAAGGCTGCCTACGTTCCCCTTTTACAAATAGGACTAAGGGGCTCAGGTCACCGTAGTTCACTCCAGTCGGACTAGAATGATTTTAGAGAAAGGGAAGATAGAAGGGGGAATGCTCTAACTTTTGCCTAGACCGCCCTTGCGGGTTTTCGATCTAGCGAGCTTTGTACGCACCCTTATTTTGCATAGACCGCCCTTTGCGGGTTTTCAGTCTATCGGGCTTCTTTTTGCGTAGTAAACATTTTTTTTTTTCAGAGAGGGGGAGTCTAGTCGTAGTAGCGTCTGAGCTTGCTGATGTTGACTGGTTCCTTGAACGGGCTGCCATCCAAATCTGCCATTCTGTCTAGTCTTGTGGCGCGCCTCGAGCTTGGTCATTGCGTCGACGCGTTGCTTCAAATCCTCTATTTCTCTTGAGATGTCTTGAATCGTTTCCGCAGTCAGGTGCGAGAGTACCTCTGGGCCGTTCCTCACATAAGGCTCGATTTCGTAGCAACCGAGGAGTTCTAAGTTTTCGCTTTCCCTATAGAACCAAAATCCTCTCACGCCGAGTGAGCATTTCTCGTCCATCAAGCCTTGGATTCTCCTTTGTAGAGCGACACAGTCGTTGGTGTCATGGCCTTCGTCTTGGTGGTAAGAGCAACTTTTGGTAGGTTCAAATAGTTGAAGGGGTGGTAATTCGGAGAGGAGTGAATGTTCTCCTAGAGGCTGCATCTTGCCCATTGTCTAGTTGGTCGAACAATTTTGCGAAAAGGGTCCCTATTCTTGTGTAGCGGGGGACTGAGAGGGGGTATTTTTCCAAAAATCTTTGCATTTTTTCACTGATTTCCTTTTCCTGGCGCGAGGGCCACGATTCTGTCGTTGGTGTGTGGGGTCTGAAGTTCATTCCCATGTACGCCGGTTGCAGGATTGGGGTATTCGCGAGGTACTCCTTGAGGCAGCATAATGCGAACTCACATCTCGAACTCCATTCTTGGTCGCGGGGCCTTTTCTATTTCTCTGAGTGTCGGCTCCCCCACTGTTGTAAAATGGTTGAGGTGTTGCAGTAACTTGACGAGTTCTTCCTTTTCGGCTTTGTTCCGAGGAGACTGCATTCTCAACACGGCTCGAACTCGCCGACTGATGGTCCTCCACGAGGTTGTGGAGGGGGTTGCTTCTTGGTCCTCCTCGGTCGTCTCGATCTGGTTATAGCGGCAAACCCATCAACAACGACTTGACCTCATAATGGGCGGTCGCGTCCACCAACATGTCGATATTTGGTAAGGGGAAGTCATCTTTCGGCGTAGCTTTGTTGAGATCCCGAAAATCCGCACATACTCTGACCTTACCGTTGGATTTCTTGACAGTCACCAGATTTGATAACCAAGTTGGATATTCGATCACCCTGATGAAACCCACACGGAGTAGCTTCTCAATCTCTTCCTTCACTTGCAAAGACCATTCTGGCTTAATGCGGCGCAGCCTGTTTGTTGACTGGCTTAGCGTTTGGTGCTGTCGGGATTCTGTGCTCTACGATCGAGTTGTCGAGCCCCGGCATGTCCTTATAAGACCATGCGAACACATCCACATATTCTCTGAGTAGCTCAATCAGTGCTTCCCTTTCGGCTCCGCTGAAGAAGCTTCCAATCTGCGTTTCCTTAGGCTCGGCTTCGGTTCCCAAATTCACGCATGTTAACACCTCATCGGCAGCTTGGGCTCGAGATTCTTTTTGATTAATAACCTGTTCTGAGATTTCTTTAATGTATTCATCATTTAATGTGTCTGTGTCTGCCTCTTCTAATGAATCATTATTAACTAAGTGTATATCATTAGTTTGATTATTAGCCAATTTATCAGTTAAAAGAGTGACTATGGAGGGATACTCGGAAAGGTCGAGGGTTTCATTCATGGCAAAAGGGAAAAATAGCGTTTGCGACAAGATCATAGTCTTCGACGTAAGGTCGTCAGACTTAGAGGAAGACTCAAATTCAAAATGTAAAACACTAGACTCTGGGGACGGGGATTTTGGGTGAGTGACAGGAGATGCTGCAGGAGTGGCGACAGGAGAAGGAGTAAGCCCCAGTGTTCCCACCATAAATTCCGGAGTAGCTATAGGTCCCCCAATGATGCACCAATTCTTGAGCTTGTCCCCATGGGTACCACCAATGTCCTTGGGTCCACCTTATCTTCAGAATCGTCTCCAGATGACGGCAACCATGTCTTCGTGCAGCCCCAGATTACACAGATGTTGAAGCAGATATTGGCCGTCCCACGTCTCAGTCAAACTTGAGTTTCTGCGGCTTCTATTGCTGGCTTGTCAAGGGTTGCGGCTTCAAGTTGATCTGCCAAGTCATCTGCCACCTTGGTGGAGTACTCATGCCTGATGGTTTTAACTCTGCCCGTGGCTTTGTCATATTCCATGTAAGTCAGCTTCATGTTGGACCGATCGAATTCCACATCTCTGAAAATCTCGAACCCTTTCTGCAACTTCCCGGTGTGGTCAATCCATGGCTCAGCGAACTCAAAACACGAAAAACTCCTCGCCTTCCCTGACAAAGTAGCTATTCAGGGACAGGCGGTATGGCCGCATTTCAGGCTTTTGTAGGGAAGCTTCATCTTTTTAAGCAATTCTATCCTTTGTGCTCCATCTTGTCTTCAGGAGTAAGGTGTATCCTAGACCGAACAACCTCGATGATTAACCTCTTCAACCAATTCTGTGGGGCCTTGCAAGTTCTTACCTAGCCCCAGCCCGGTATAAAACCCATGTTACGCAGTATCTTGACAACAGGTGCCACTTTGTCCGTTGTTTTGGTGAGGTCGATGGTGCAGATCTGTGCTTGAGCGACTATTTCGAAGCCATTGAAGAGTCGGCTCTCTTCCCCATGCTGAATCTGTAAGACAGGAACGCCCTTGGTGTCCGTCCCTTGGGCAGTTACGAGATCACTGTAGATGATGGTCACTTCATTACCAGATTGAAACTTCACACACTGGTGCAGGGAAGATGGGACAGCGCCCGATGATGTAACCACGGCCGGCCAAGGAGGAGTGAGAAGGTCGCGGGGGATGTCTATGACGTGGAAGTCGGTTGGTAGGATCTTTGTTCCGATGGTAATGGGTAAGGTGGCTTCGCCTATCACGGCGCGGCATGTAGAGTCATAAGCTTTGATGGTTTGCTTGGATGGGCGTAAATCAACACCATGAACGCCAACCACATCCATCATCCTTGAAGGCAGGATATTAATAGCAGAACCATTGGTCAATGAATACACGGGGAATCTTCTTGCCATTTACTTCGACAGTGATGTATAAAAGGCTCATTATGATCAACTCCGAACACTGGCTTGTCTAGCTCCGAGAAAGTGATGATGTTCCATAGTGGATATTACCAATCATGTGGGTGACGTCCTCCGGGTAATAGTGGATGGTACCATGGTGGCGGCGAGGTTTTGCTCGAGCATGAGGCGATGGCTAGGGAGGAGGTGAGTAGGGACCATAGTGAATATGGGCTTGGTTTGTTTGAGTTGAGTGAGGATAGGGTCTTCTTTGTCTAGGTCGGCTTGCTCGGGTTCCTTCCCAAAGACTTTCTTTGCACCCTTCGGGTCGGATTGGTACACTTGAAGGATCTGTAAGGAGACAAACTTCTGCACGTAGCTCTTCCAAAGACAATGGCGAGTCATGACAAGGGGGCGAAACTTCGGTCTTTTCGGCCTCCTCGAAGATTTCGGCCCAAGAAAGAGGTTGAGAGGGCTTGGGACTCTCTTCCTCTAGAGATTCGACTTCACTCACTAGTTCTTCTAAAGACAACAAGTAGCAAGAAGATTCTTTATTATTAGTCATTGGAATACAACCCATCTCATCACAGTCCGCCCAACAGGCTTGGCCGGATCAGTGATCTCACTAAGTTCTACCATGAGTACATTGCTAGCTACATAATCTCTAGGGTCTTCGACTACTCCTTGTGGATGAGCTCTTGCACGGCTTTCTTGAGTTCAAAAATTCTTCGGTAGTGTGACGGTGCACTTGTGGTAGTGGCAAAACTTTGATAAATCGCAACCAAGACGGGGAAGGTGTCCTTCTAACGGTTCGAGCATTTCTAACGTCACCAATGCCATGAAGATATCCACCATCGTGAGCCCTATCTTGTCAAAGGCATCCATGAGCTCTAGGATACTGATCTCGCATGTTTGCACCATATTCACCCCACCCCCATTGTTAGGAAGAGGGTTATTCACCACATTAGGACCCTTCGGCTTCTCAATCTTCTTGTCATTGATCAACCCTTGTACTACGCGCTTCAATTGAATACAACCATCCGTTGTGTGCCCGATGTGCTTGTGATACTTGCAGAACTTGGAGGCGTCCAAATCAGTTCTTGGGTAGGCGGGTTGTAATTCTCTAAAGGCTTGATAAGACCTCTCTTGACTAACACACGTCAAAGACCTTTCCCATAGGCATTCCAAAATCGTCAAAGTGTCTCCCTCTCTTTGTGGCGGAGCCCCATTCCTTGTTACGGCTTGGACATCTAGCGGGACCTCTTTCTGGACCATATTCACTTGGCCGACGGCCTCCTTTCCACCCCTAGGAGGCGCAGGCGCAGTAGGAGCCTTGTAGCGGAAGAAGTTGTTGTTGTTGGTCTTTGGACTTTCTTTGGCGGCACAATCCCAGTGAACCTGCTTCGTACCTTACTCCGGCGTCAACCATTTCCAGCAAGTCAGGGAAATAACCATTGCCGATGGCTGCTTTCATCTCCGTAGCAAGCACTTGTAGAAAATCTGCTTCTGTTCCTTTGCTTTTGGTGGGTATTGGACCTCGCACAACCGATGGTTCCACCTCTTGTAAAAATCATAAATAGCCTCCGCCGGGCTTTTTGCATAGTGTTCTAAGATCCGTTCCGATTCACATGCCAATCCAAGTTAGCTTGATACTTCTCACAGAAAATGGCACTGATTTGATCCCACGTTTGCCTCTCGCTTGGTTCTAGCCCAAGAACCAACGCAGAGCTATACCATCCAAAGTACTATGGAATACGCGAGCCATTTGTTCGTTGGTGCAGTCACGAGCTCTCATGGCCAACACATACACTATCCAAATGAGTCTTAGGACACGAGTCACCATGAAACATTGCCACTTTAGGCATCTTGAAATCCTTGGGGAGAGCCCCCACTTGGCTAGGGTTGATTGTCTTGGTAGTCGGTGCACTTTGCTTATCCACGGTCTCGATCAACTTCGCATTTGCTCTTGCATGGCCGTAACCACAGGGTGATTGGAGATGTCGGGTATAGATTCTGACAGAATGACGGGAGGAGTAGTGGAAGTAGTAGCAGCGGCCATCCCAATACTCAGAGGCAACGAGGGTGCGGGTAGTTTGCTAGCAGAGAGGTAGCACCAAGCAGTTCAGGGAAGGTTCATAGACAGCCTTGTTCTTGCTCATGGTAGTGAAACCTTGTTGGGGTAGTAGAGGGAAGGAGGTGGAACATTGCGGTAGCTGGGAAGGGAAGGCAGTGGCATTGGTGTTGGGGGGACAGTTGGTATTGACCTCTTCATCCTCGACATAAATGAAATTCTCAACCATCGGGCACCAGTTTAGTTCCCTTTTGTTGAATGTGGACCCTCAACTGTTGGTTCTGTTTTCCAACATCTTGTTGCTTTCTCGAGATTCTTGATCTTGGCTTCGAGACCGGCGAGGAAGTTCTGGAGGCTTGGGGGAATACCATTGAGAGTAGTCTCAGTGTTGAGCTCGGCGGCACTAGCAGGAGGAGCAGAGGCTGAAGATGAAGCGGGAGTTGACATTGCTGATGACGAGACTTGAGAACGTGGACGGAGTAGAAGCTTCACGTTGTAGTCGACCACACCGAAACGGATCCAAGCTTGCTTTGCTGAAAGGTTGAAGGGCAATGAAGCTTTTAGGATAGGGGGGAAGGCTCATGAAAAGTATATTTTAATTTACAAAAACATACATTATTACATCCTAATTGGTTGGAAGGGATACCCTTTTTCGCAACTAGTTAGGAGGACTACGATCAGTGGAGGCCATCACTACGCTATAGACCCCTCGTTTTTCACCTGCATTGCACACCCCCAAATGGACAATTTGGGCGAGGGTCCTATAGGGCAAGCGGGCTTCCACCAACCATCGGATCTACGACTAACCCTTCCTTAAAGGCATTAACGTGATGTCTATTTGCATCCTACGCAAGTTAATGATGAGCGAGATCTTGACAATAAACCTCATCCACCATGGCACGTCCTTGTAGGGAAATCACTTTTTTGTGCACTTTCTCTCAAAGATCTCGATTCATCATTGACTTGGGGATGACTCGACATAGACAGCACGTTAATTGACTATTAAGGAAAAAGCTAGCCAAACCAACCGGTCAAAAACCTAGGTGTGTTACCTATACTAGTGTGGGTTGACACGGGTTAGGTAAAAGGTTCCCACCGTATACGGTGAGTGGAATAGAGAGTGACTCGAAAAAGAGTGCGACAGTAGCGCAAAAAATTCCTGCACATCGAATACCTCCGGGTAATGGGGACCTGTGCAGTGCTGACACGGACT
>JAOWBW010001579.1:157164-255950 GCA_026119855.1 Campanula takesimana | reverse complement strand
ATGCAAACTCCCACTGATCCTCCTGAAGACAGATCCAGGCCTCACCAATTTCTGTTATAAGACCTAACCTACCAAGTTCTCATCCACTCTCACACAAAACTCTAATTCTTCTACTCCACCATCTGCTGAACTCAATCTCCTCTAGAATATTTACAACAAGAGTCATTATGACAAGATGTGCCGAGAGAAGTTAGAACAGTTCGTGATCATCCATTAGAAAATGTGATTGGTGATGTCTTTGTCCCAGATTGACAAGGACCTCAGCAGAGCATTTGCTGAAAGTCTTTTCTCATCTGCTATGGTCTCCAACATAGAACCAAAGAAGACTGAAGAAGCTCTTGCCAATCTTGGTTGGGTTGAAATCCATGCAAGAGGAACTGAATCAATTTGAAAGATGCAAAGTATGGGAACTTATACCAAGACCAACATCTCAACAAGTGATCGGTACAAAGTGGGTATTCAGAAACAAGTTGGATGAAGCTGGGAAAATAACTAGAAACAAAGCAAGGTTAGTTGCAAAAGGCTACGATAAGAAGAAGGGATTGATTACGACGAGACATTTGCACCGGTTGCAAGATTGGAAGCTATAAGACTTTTTCTAGCCTATGCTACCTTCAAAGAATTTAAACTTTATCAAATGGACGTAAAAAGTGCCTTCTTGAATGGAGAACTCAAGAACATGTTTATATTGAACAACTACCTAGTTTTAAGGACTCCAAGAAGCCTAATCATGTCTACGATTGAAGAAAGCTCTCTATAGCTTAAAGCAAGCTCCAATGGCATGGTATGAAACCCTTCTAAGTTTTACTTAGTAATGGCTTAGGTTTCACTCGAGGTAAAATTGATATTACTTTATTTGTTTCCAAGCATAAGGGTTATTCATTGTTTGTTCAAATATATGTTGATGATATCATTTTTGGATCTACTAATGAATCACTTTGCAAGAGATTTGAGAAGATAATGCAGAGAAAGTTCGAGATGAGAATGATGGGTGAACTAACATATTTCCTTGGACTTCAAGTCAAGCAAACCAATGAAGGAATTTTCATCAGTCAAGCAAGTACACTAAAGAACTTATCAAGAAGTTTGGCTTTGATAATGCTCACTCTCAAAGCACACCGATGGGCACTAACATTCATTTAGATAAGGATGAGTCTGGTAAGAAGGTAGATATGACTGTCTACCGAGGTATGATCGGCTCACTCCTCTATCTTACTGCCAGTAGACCAGATATCATGTTTGCTGTTTGTGTTGTGCCAGGTTTCAAGCTGACCCTAGGGAATCCATCTCTCTTAGGCTGTGAAACGCATATTAAATATTTATGTGGTTCTGTTAACCTTGGATTATGGTATACTAGAGATTCATCTTTTAATCTAATAGGTTATTCAGATGCAAACTTTGCAGCTTGCAGGGTGACCAAGAAAAGTACTAGTGGAACTTGCCAGTTTCTTGGTGATCGGTTGGTGTCTTGGTCCTGTAAAAAGCAAGCATAAATTTCCACTTCTACTACCGAGGCTGAGTACATAGCTGCCGGCAGTTGCTATTCACAGATCCTTTGGATGAAGCAGCAAACTGGTTGACTATGCAATTCCATCTCAAGTTTGTCCCATTTATTGTGACAATCAATCTACTATCTCGGTATCAAACATCCAGTCATGCATTCCAAAACCAAGCACATAAACATCAAGTACCACTTTCTGAAGGAACATGTAGAAAAAGGGAATGTTGTGCTGCTCAAAGTCCATACCGATTTCCAAAGAGCAAACATACTGACAAAGCCCCTAGATCAGAAAAGATTTGAATTCCTCAGAGGTGAAGTAGGTATGATTGATTATTATGGTTAAATTTTGCTATCTTTGCTATCTTGTGTTAGTCTGCCGATCTCATCAGCAATGTGTAAACAAACCATGCTGCCCAACTTATCTTGCCGACCAAAATGTCTTGCCGATTTTCAAAATTCAAATATCAGCATGAAAATATCTTATTGGTAGATATCCGCTAAACGGATAAGGATTCTATGACACATGATGTAAGCATGTCAAATCAAAGGTACAATCGCTCACACCACCTCTCTAACACGTGTGTGTGCACCGCCTTACCTAAATCGTGTCAAGATTTACTCCAATCCTTTATGGTAAATTAGAAGGTAAATTTTAATATTTCCATGAATTATTGTTAACCGTTTTACCCCTTCTCTCTCCTAAGTTTAACTGTTTCGAATAAACCATCCGGTTCATGCATTTAATGCATTGTGTGCGCACATTCTCCAATTTATTCGCTCCAACAGTTAAACTCCTCATTATTTCTCTTTCTCCCATGCAAAACTCTTCCTATTCTCTCTCTTCCATAACATATAAATTGCCTCACTTAATCTATTCACTCTCTTTTCACTCACTCTATCTCTTTTCACTCTCTCATTATCAAAGCTTTTGTCTTTCATCTTCTACTACTCAACAGATTTTCCCATCTCTTAAATCTGGTAATAGTTGATTATACTACACTTTCTTATTTCAAATTTATTTTGAAACTAACTGATTTTAACTTGTGAGATTTCGTGAGTACTTTTGCAGATAATGACGAGCAACGAAAAGGATATCTATGGAGGTTATGTTGACTCATCGTTCGTCGATGACTTGACCGATGGAGATTTCTTGAAGAATTTGTTGATTGGCTCTCTTCTTGATCCGTTCATCACTCCTATCGGTATTGAATTCCTATTCTTGGGACAAGTGAAAGAATTCTTCTCCAACTCAAAGTCATTACAGCTCCAAATGATTCTTCTACCTTTGTCTCCATCAACTCCACCGTCGCCGGCGTGCCTATTTCAGTCTCTCCGCCATCTATTTCTGCAGTGTTCCCTCCTCTTGGAAAGACTGGGTCAACCTCCATTTCTGATGTCAAGACCTTGGACAAGGCATGGACCCTTATGAGGGGAGCCGGTCCTAGGAAAAGTAGAGACAATAACTTGAAAGCTCATTACAGAAGAAGATTTTATGCCCTTGCCGAAATTGTTGATAGATGTCTGGTTTGCAGATCTGGCTCTCACAGCCATGTCACTATTAGTACCCAAATAGAAAATGAGATATTAGGCATTCTAGAAACTCACAGGGACCTCCCAGGTATTTACGAACTGCGCATAACTTATCCAGATTTCCCGAAAAGCCAGATAAGAAGATGTTGACGACCTGATCGGATGAGGCTGCAAAGATAGACGCTATCTAATCCTTCTCTAGAGTCCAGATTGATCAGAGCCTCGGGAATTGTGTCAATCCTTGGACCGGCTGGGCGGCCACATGTCCCGGCCGGGCGGCCACTTCTTCTAGGTGAGATTTTCTTATAAATAGTCGACCTCAGTTCATAAATTGAACACACAATTCTCTCCCCCGAGTTCTACAGCCTAAACGGATGGCAGAACTTTATCTCTCTAATCCTTTCTAGAAATCTCGAAGGTCCGGCAAATCTGCGCAAGAGATTCGACTTCGTTCTTGTCAAGATTGGTGAGAATTTGTCATGTTTTCTTAGTTTAGATCTGATTTATGCTAGTTTCATTATGTTTATACGCCTATATTCATATGATTCATAACGTGTTCTTCATGTTCTTGCTAGAATTCATAATATGCTCTATGACTAGGGTAGCGATCTTCATGTCTATGTGTTCATTTATACATGTTCATGATATTCTTATTATTATGCTAGATCTACGGCTTATCCTGCATAACATGCTAGATTTAATGTTTCAATCCCTGTTCATATTGTATAGCCGATGATGATCCACACGATCTAGGAACTATTTCTAAACCCTAAACTTTAGGTAATTACTCCCATGATCAGTAATTCTCCAATGATGAATATGAAGACTACATGTTGATCTTATCAATGGTATAATCATCTTGCATGATTCTTTTTCCTCCCCCTTCATTATGCATGATCCCGCTTCTTCTCTCTATTCCGATTATGTGCGAACTACGCTGACCTGAGCTTCTCAAACGAGAGGAATGTAGGCAATCTTCGGATCGGTCTCAATCACTAACACACTACTAACACATTCATCATGATAGAAAGTCCGATCTATCGGGCGATACGAGTGATAACTTGATATTCTTCTCTTATCGTAACTTGACCCCCGAACCCTCTCTATTAGCTGTTTCTCAATGTTTTAGCTCAATAAAAACATTGTGGCGACTCTTAATAAGGTTAAATGCCAACTTGAATATCCTAATCCCCTAGAAAAGATAAATAAAGATATATAAAAAGAAAGACTTCCCGTGCGTCGCCCGCATTCGGAAAGGGTATTCACAGTGGGGACTAGCTTTGAACATCTTCAAACATAGAGGGTCAAACTTTCGTCAATATCATGATTGTACTTACTTGTTCTTTTTCCCCCTGTACTTTATCTCTTATACATATCTGCTTCCCTTGTACTTTAGTGCGTTAACATCTTAACTGCCTTCCCAACTGTATTGCATTGCATACATGTAAAAACAAAAAACTCTCTGTTTTTTCCCTCAAAATAACTAATTTTTTGTCCGCACACTACCACTAGGTCCGTGTCACACTTCACACCCTAATGTATACTCCGCTGAGTGCACAAATTTTGGTGATCTTGTCGCCTCTATCTTCGTGGAACCCGGGCTATCTAACTCACTGTTTTCACTTGTGAAGGAGTCGAGGTTAATCCCTTGTTCATTTCAAAACCATGCACTCACAGAGTCTAGGACACTCCAAAGTTGACTGGTTGGTTTGATTAGCTTTTCTTTATAGACAATTAACGTGTCGTTCATGCCGTCATCCGTTAAGTCTTTAATGAGTCGAGATCCTTCGAGAGAAAAGAGCACAAAAATGAAATTCCCTATAAGGGTGTGCATATAGTAAGCCGAGTGATACTTTGTACAAGGATCTCAACTCGTTAAAAACTTAACGGAAGTACATAACGTTACGTTAAATGCCTTTAAACAAGGGTTATTCGCTAGGATCCGGTAGGTCGGTGGAAGTCGCTTGCCCTATAGGACCCTCACCCAAATTGTCCATTTGGGATGTACAATACAGGTGAAAAACAAGGGGCCTATAGACGTTGTGATGACCTCCACTGATCCAGGTTTTGTAGATAGTAACCCAAAAGGGGGTACCCCTTCCAACCATTAGGACTAATAATACATTGTTTTGTAAAATAACAAAATACATTGCATGAGCCTTGTCCCGTCCTAAACCTCTCGTCCGCTACTTCTACAGAGAAGCAAGTTTGGGTCCGTTCCGGTGGTCGTCTTCAACGGTCAAGCCTTCCGCAAGCTCAGTCTTCAGTCTCTGCATCAACAATGTCTCCATCCTCAGAGCCTACTACTCCTAATGTCTCCACTCTGCCAGTCTCTGATTTTGTTGATCCAGAAATCGCCGCCAGTATAAATCCCTCGGACATTCCGCCACCTCTCCATGCTTTCTTCACCAACCTCATGCTACAGATCTCTAAGCTTGAGGATCAAATCAAGTCTCTAGAAAGGGTCAACCAAGAGCTCAAAGATCATCTTCATACTGAGATGAAGGAGAAGGGTTTAGCTACTAGTTTTCACGATGGAGAAGCTATTTTGATCGAAGACGAGACGGTGCTTGTCACCTATCCCGCCAATGATGATGCTATTCCTCTCAAGGTGCCCAACTACAAAAGGGTTCCTCCTCCTGATTTCGGTACTAAAGGAACCTCCAGCAAGGGTCCATATGAGCCGTCACCAGAATTGATGGGTAGTTACTTGTCCTCTACAAAGTTGCCACCGCCTTCACTACCGTTGAGCATCGGTGATGCCGTACCTACAATCTCCACTGCTCCTCTCGATACTCAAGCCTATGGTAGTACATATGTCTCCAATCACCCTCTAGTGGTTGCCATGCAAGAACAGATCCGCAAGCTATCCGATACGGTCTCCAAGCAATCCGCTCCGATAGTCAAGACCATCAACCCAAGTAATGTGGGTGCTCTACCTAGAGACTTCAAGATGCCGAAGGTCTCTACATTCCACGGTATTACTTGTCCTAAGACTCATCTTGACAGTTATCTGCTAGCCATGAGAGCCCGTGACTGCACCAACGAGCAAATGGCCCGAGTCTTCCACACCACTTTGGATGGAATCGCCCTCCGTTGGTTCTTGAGTTTGGACCCCTCCGAATGAGAGACGTGGGAACAAATCACCACAACTTTCTGCGAGAAGTATCAGTCGAACCTAGATTGGCACGTCAACCACACTGATTTAGAGAACACCATGCAGAGGTCCGGCGAGCCTATCTATGACTTCTACAAGAGGTGGAATCACAAGCTAGCAGAGGTACAATACCCTCCTAAGGCAAAGGAACAAAATAAAATCTTCTTCAAGTGCTTGTTGCCCGAGCTTAGGGTGGCGATTGGTAATGGGTACTTTCCCGATCTGCGGGAAATGGTCGATTCTGGGGTCAGACACGAAGCCGACATTACAGGTGTTGTTAAAGAAGCTGCCAAAACAGGAAACTCTTCCTTCCGCTACAAGGCTCCGACAAGTACCACTCCTAGATCTAAAGAGGTCGCCGGTCAAGTGAGCATGGTCCAAGACAACTCTGCCTTTGATGTCTAAGAAGTTACAAGCGGCTTTCCATGAAAAGAAGATCATTTTGATGACTTTGGCATGCCTACTAGCAAATTCTTTGAGGTGCTGATAAAGAAGGGCTTGATCAAGCCACTTGAGAATTTTGAACCCATCAACAAAAAGGTTAACCTTGATGCAACCAAGTTCTGTAAGTACAACAAGTACATTGGCCATAAAACCGACGACTGCGTACAACTCAAGAGTGTCATCCAAAAGCTCATAGCCGATGGAAAAATTGAGAATCCTAAAGGTCCGAACAATGGTACCGTCCACATGGTTGAGCTCATCGGAGGTGACATTGGTATTCTCGAGATGGTAGATGCCTTCGCCTGTTGGGTTTCGATCTAACATGCGCAGCGGAATTAAGCATTTAAAATTTATGAAACCCAAAGCCCATAGATCCATTCATATGATTAAGTCAAATACAACATAATGAATACTAGAATACTAACCCTTGATGCCTTTGATTTTGCAACTTTGAATTCGAGGGAGGCTTGAAATCTTGATCACGAACAAAGCAAGAATCACGAACTATGAAGATGATAAGTTTCACCCTCTAGCGGTATCCACACCACGAACGAATATCAAGAACACTTGATCTTGGTTGCTAGACCAAATTATGAAACACGCTTTCATAATTGTAAGAACTATATGGAATTATGAATATTCTTGTTCTTCACTTTTTGGATCTTAGAACAAGAAAATAACCTCTCAAAACCTTATGGAGGCACTCATAATCATGTATTTAATGACTGCTGAAAGGATCCTTAAATAGGTCCTAATCCTTAACCCTTAAGGACTTAGGAAACCTAAATCCCGTCACCAAATTAGGCAACAAGGAATTCTGGCCGACTTGACTGGCACGGTCGTGCCCTACAATCTGGCACGGTCGTGCCATCTAGTCCGCGCGAATTCCCCAGCCGCCCATTTTCGGCACGGTCGTGCTTGGTAATTTGGCACGGTCGTGCCAATCATGTCGACAGGTTTGCCTTGGTTTGGATTTATGGTTAAGGCGCACGACCGTGCCAGAGCCAAACACTGATATTTTTCCATAATTCCCATTTAGTCCTTTATGATTCGTTCTATTTGTGTGTGACCCTCTAGGATTACACTAAGTTGGAAATGGGTTCAAACATAAAACCATAAGATATGATTAGGTTCTAGCAAACCGTCATACCTACCCAAATAGTATAACTAGATACAAGTTCGTATTCCTTTTAGAACATGTCATAATCCCTTTGTCTCCGATGTCATTGAACACAAGTCATGGTCAACAAGTCAACTTGTATTGTTCAATACTTTCTCGCTTCCGAATATGTTGATAATCCAAATGACATTGATCCAATCAATCCATTTGGGTTTGGCCAAACATTTCACCAACATCATTCCTTCGAGGGGCCCAAGCTTGACATCTCTCAGAAGAGGGACAAATCCATTTGGCTTATTATTCTTCCCTACGTGAATCCAATCATGCCAATCATACCCTTTATAACTACCGTGTTAAGGCAGCGTTTGAATATGTCAAACATAATTTTCATCAAGTGGAAGACTATAATAACTTCATGTCTAAGGATTCAAATGACATAACTAATATGAGATTTATATATGACATCGACCATGACATAAATCTCATACCGCGGGTCATGTCCAGTACCTTGTTCCAAACAAGTACCCATAAATCTAACATGATCATCCCATGATCATTTAGCCTTTATACTAGTGCTTAAGAAGCTCTAGGGACGGAGATTATTATAAGCAAACACGATCCACAATAATAATCCTATTATCTCTTTATTATCATGATAACTTACAACGTTCAACAAACGTGCCTAGGGCACCAACACCAACAATCTCCCACTTGCCCTAGGCCCAATTCCCTAGGTATCCAATACCCATGGACCTAACATGACCATCATATTTAGCTTTATGGAAGTCTCATTGTTTAGCGTGTTGGGTTTCGTAGTAACATGCGCAGCGGAATTAAGCATTTAAAATTTTTGAAACCCAAAGCCCATAGATCCATTCATATGATTAAGTCAAATACAACATAATGAATACTAGAATACTAACCCTTGATGCCTTTGATTTTGCAACCTTGAATTCGATGGAGACTTGAAATCTTGATCATGAACAAAGCAAGAATCACGAACTATGAAGATGATAAGTTTCACCCTCTATCGGTATCCACACCACAAACGAATATCAAGAACACTTGATCTTGGTTGCTAGACCAAATTATGAAACACGCTTTCACAATTGTAAGAACTACATGGAATTATGAATATTCTTGTTCTTCACCTTTTGGATCATAGAACCAGAAAATAACCTCTCAAACCCTTATGGAGGCACACATAATCATGTGCTTAATGACTGCTGAAAGGATCCTTTAATAGGTCCTAATCCTTAACCCTTAAGGACTTAGGAAACCTAAATCCCGTCACCAAATTAGGCAACAAGGAATTCTGGCCGACTTGACTGGCACGGTCGTGCCATCTAGTCCGCGCGAATTCCCCAGCCGCCCATTTTCGGCACGGTCGTGCTTGGTAATTTGGCACGGTCGTGCCAATCATGTCGACAGGTTTGCCTTGGTTTGGATTTATGGCACGACCGTGCCATTTTAAGGCGCACGACCGTGCCAGAGCCAAACACTGATATATTTCCATAATTCCCATTTAGTCCTTTACGATTCGTTCTATTCGTGTGTGACCCTCTAGGATTACACTAAGTTGGCAATGAGCCCAAACATGAACCCATAAGATATGATTAGGTTCTAGCAAACCGTCATACCTACCCAAATAGTGTAACTAGATACAAGTTCGCATTCCTTTTAGAACATGTCACAATCCCTTTGTCCACGATGTCATTGAACACAAGTCATGGTCAATAAGTCAACTTGTATTGTTCAATACTTTCTCGATTCCGAATATGTTGATAATCCAAATGATATTGATCCAATCAATCCATTTGAGTTTGGCCAAACATTTCACCAACATCATTCCTTCGAGGGGCCCAAGCTTGACATCTCTCCGAAGAGGGACAAATCCATTTGGCTTATTATTCTTCCCTACGTGAATCCAATCATGCCAATCATACCCTTTATAACTACCGTGTTAAGGCAGCGTTTGAATATGTCAAACATAATGTTCATCAAGTGGAAGACTATAATAACTTCATGTCTAAGGATTCAAATGACATAACTAATATGAGATTTATATATGACATCGACCATGACATAAATCTCATACCGCGGGTCATGTCCAGTACCTTGTTCCAAACAAGTACCCATAAATCTAACATGATCATCCCATGATCATTTAGCCTTTATACTAGTGCTTAACAAGCTCTAGGGACGGAGATTATTATAAGCAAACACGAGCCATAATAATAATCTTATTATCTCTTTATTATTATGAATGAAATGATAACTTATACAACGTTTAACAAACGTGCCTAGGGCACCAACACCAACAATCTCCCACTTTCCCTAGGCCCAATTCCCTAGGTATCCAATACCCATGGACCTAACATGACCATCATGTTTAGTTTTATGGAAGTTCCATTGTTTAGCGTGTTCGTAACGTTATCATAAGTAAGGTACTTTGCATATATATACGTCTTTCTTATCAACGATTTCTCGAACGATAAGAAAACGCCTAAGTATGTGTTTGGATTTAGGATGTGCCCTTGGTTCCTTTGCTTGATCAATAGCACGACTATTATCACTAATAAAGTCTATTGAATTAGCAATACTAGGAACCATCTTAAGTTCACCAATGAACTTCTTAATCCAAACAACTTCCTTTGGAGTATCCAATGCGGCTATATACTTAGATTTAGTCGTAGAATTAGTGACTGTACTCTGCTTGGAACCATTCCAACTTACAGTTCCACTATTTGACATATGCACAAAAAATTGATTGCGATCTATTATCATCTTTGTTGGTTTGGAAGCATGCATCCGAGATCATTTTCCATACCTTCATAGATCATAAACGAATCTTTAGTTCTTCTAAAGTACTTTAAGAATCGCTCTCATAGCCATCCAGTGAATCTCACCGGTGTCGGATTGATATCTACTCGTTATGCTCCAAGCATTAGATATATCCGGCTTAGTACTTATCATGGCATCATGGATCCAATTGCCGAAGCAAATGACATCTCATTCATTTTCTCATGCTCATCTTTTGTCTTTAGGACATTGAGTCTTGCTTAGAGGAAATCCATGTAACATTGACAAATGTCCTCTCTTAGAATTTTTCCTTGCGGAATCTTCTTATGACTTTGTCGATGTATGTACTTTGGCTTAATCAATTAGCTTCTTCGATCTATCTCTATAGATCTTAATGCCAAGGACATATGCAGTTTCATCCATATTCTTTATTGCGAAACACTTTCTTAACAACAAAGTCTTTGCAGACTAACGTATAGGAATTTTGTTTCCAATGAGCAATATGTCATCCACATATTTAATTTAAGGAATAGAACCATGCTCCCACTAATCTTCTTGTATATACAAGGTTCATCTTCGTTATTGATCAAGTCAAACTCTTTTGATTTATCAAAACAGAGATTCCAACTCCCACAAGTTTGCTTTATCCAATGGATTTCTGCAACTTTCATAATTTATCAGAATTTTCTTTGACTGTCAAAACCTTTAGGTTGTCTCCAATACATCTTTAAGTGAGTTCCCGTTGAGGAACACTTGTTTTGACATCATTTTGTCAATTTTCATATTCCAAATATGAACATGTGACTACGAGAATTCTAGTAAATTTCTATACTATCCATGTAAAATTTTCTCCAAGAAAACTCATTCCTCTCCTTTGGTTTTACACCTTAGGTTAGAATGATCAAGTTCCAAACTTGATTATTACACATGGGTTGCCTTTTAGATTTCATGACTCCAAGTCATTAATCTAAATGTGTGGAGTTGACATTGCATCTTTGATAGATGGTAAATACTTCATTCCAAATGAACTTTACCTCAATACTTTCTATCTCGAAATATCCAATATTTCTTCTAATATATTGTATTTTATCATGTGTGCAAGTACTTGTATATCTTGAACGGATTTTCACAACCCCTTGTGAAAACTTGTTCAACTTCCATCTCAGGTTAAAATATATTTTCTAGGTCTCGAACCATTCGAGATACATTTTACTCCCATTGATTCTTTTGGAGATAAACCACTTATCTAGAAAAGTATCATCATAGTCAACAAACCATTTGTTTCTTATGAGTAAAATTATTATCCTCAAGTTTCCTTAGGATATCCCATGAAAGTATATTTATTAAATTTAAATGTGAGTGTGTCCCAGACAACTCCTTTCAAAAAGGGTCTCACCATCTTAAATATTTATGAAAGACAAACCAAGTTTTCTTTCACCATTTAACCTATCTTGATGGAATTCAGATTAGTATAATCATAGCGGTTTTAAATACATAACCCCAAAATGAATAATGGAAGATCACTTTGACTTTGTCATCCAACGAACCGTATCCAATAAGGTTCTTATACTTCCACGCAGACATATCATTTAGAATGATATTCTTAGTGAAGTTATTTTGTGAAACCATTTCAGAACTTTAATGATGACTGTCAAATTCTTGGTTTAATTATTCATCATCATGATCCAATCATAATTTTTGAATAGTTTTACTAAGTATAACCAAAATTCTCTTTTAGCATTTCTTCTTAATGCACCATACACATCGAAATGTATTGGGTCAATTAAGACATTATCCTTTTAACCAATCATAGTAAAAGATGTCTTGATCCAAGTAAATAAGATTTGCATAAATCATGTGATTCCAAATCATATGACTTAAAACTCCGTCCCATGGAATTTTAGATATGCATTTCTCATTTATTTGATCAAAACAATAATGCATAAAGAATTTTAATTATTTATGTTATAGTCTTTATTATTTTGTTCTTCAAGATTTAGGATATAAGATTTATTTATATGATAACACAATGAAGTAAATCATAATAAATAAAGCACTTTTCTTATTCCAAATAAGAAATTAGTATCCTTCATAATCTTATAGCAAAATAATGTTTTCTACTTCATCAGTAAAGTCACTTTACAAGTGTTCTACGAACAATGTTGCAACCATTGCATCATTACTGTTTGTAGATAAAACTTTACTATAAGTAGTCTTTCATCTTACTAATTATTCTGGTACCCAATAATTAAATTTAGAAAGAATAATTTATAACATAAATATTCCGAGTGGTAGTCCCACTACCATTCCTTTTATTGATCACCCAAAATTTGACTACAATTCTAAATGGTCAATCCAATTGCCATTTTACCAAATTGCATCTATTAGAGTTATTATTATAACAAAAATTGTTTCCTTTAGGTTTGACAACTCTTGTCTTACTTTTCTTTTGGCATTTGGCCTCTTTCCATCATGAACTATGAGCATTGGAGAATCCATTCTCCACCATCTTCATCTCCACAGTTTTTTCAGCATATCATGCAATTCGGAGAGATTCTTATTCATTCCAAGCATGTTATAGTTAATCACAAAGTGATTATAACTTTTGGACAATGAATCAAGAATGAGATCCGTGGCTTGCTCCAATCCAATTGGACAACCAAGTTTCTCAAGATGCTCTACGTAGCCTTTATCTTAAGCATGTGAGGTTCCATTCTTTGTCCTTTACTCATTTTGCAATGAGTGAATGCAACAATGGTTTTATACCTCTCTTGCTTAGATTGCTCTTTGAAACATGTAACTCAACTCCACGCCTATCTAATAGGCTTCCACAAGTTCCAACCTTTGTTGGAGTTTTGAGCACATAATCGCGAGCATAAGACAACTCGCATTCCTAGAATCATACTCATGATTCTTGTGATTGTCTATTCCGGCTTTGGGTTTTTTAGGAATAGGCCCATCAAGAATGTACAACCCATCTTCTTGCCTTAGAACTATTCTTAGGCTCAGGATCCAATCCATGAAGTTTGTACCGTTCTTTTTAAGCTTTATCCTTAACAAGGATTAATCGCAACGATTTTAGTTGTCATCTACAATTTATGCAAAATTTCCAAAATTTTACAAGTACCAATCTCATTAAAGAGATAAATAATGTATTTTCCAAAAATACTCTATATAACCTTCTTATACATCCAATGTATAATATAATTTAAATGGGCTAAGATCCAACTTTAATTTAATTCTAACTCCGCTATGGCGGATTACACAAATCAAATTAATTAGGTAGACAACCCTGTCAGATCATGACTCAGGCATAAATCAACTTTAATTAATCTTGGTCCAGAGGCAACCGCTCAAAATCCAATTAATCTAGATCAATTTCTTGTCAATCATATCCAATATGATTCTTAGTGATCCAATTTCAAAAGCATGTTTAATCTCATCTTTTGCCTAGGCCAAACTGTTTTGACGCCTTATTAAGTCCAACCATTTTAAACGCATGGTTGATGTGCCTCGCTAGGGCATGCCCACATCATCCATCTTGCTCATACATAGATAAAGTCAATGTACCTCTCTAGGGCGAACCCACATTAAAATTACCCATGCACTAACAAGTGTCTTAATCATGGCATGGCAAGAGGACTTAAAACATTCTTTGAAGGTTCATCACATATAGAATACAACATATTTATGAGCACACAAGATAAACATGTTACGCATCAAGTTTAGCCACTAAATTAATCTCCATTAATTTAAGCACAACATTTATGTGTCATTAGTTTCTCTATAATTATGAGGATGAGATTATTTGAACTTTGGTCATCATCTCCAAATCAAGACAACAAGAAGTGCGGCCGAACTAAGCCATTTGCAACCACAATTCCGCACTAATTCAAGAAACCAAGAAAGTAGTCCATGTGGCCAAAACTAAGCAATAGATGGTCTCGATGAACGTAGGCCAATTGCATTCACAATTCCACATGGATCTCCAATCATTGAATCAATAACTTTGTTTCTCAATTTTAGCAATTATGAACTCTTCATAATTCTAATTTCGTTTTATCTTTGAAACCTTGATTGCGATCAAGTTTGGGAAACACAATCTCGATGAACGTAGATTAGCCATCCAAACCTTGAACTAATCTTAGAATCACAAGACTAAAACAAATAGGAGATTCAAACCCAAGATCCACACCCAAAACCCAAACCCTACCCCCGCGCCAAACCTTAGGTCCGGCCGGGTCAAGGCTTGGGTCCGGTCGGACCCCTTTCGAAAAATCCAAATTTTTAAAGTTCCAAAATTTATCTCAAAATTGTTTTTCCCGATTCAATTAGGATTTGGTGTTCTTGGTGATCCAATCACCATGATCATCAAAACCTTGAATAAACGATTTATTCTTGAATCCCTAGAATATCAAAACTTCGATCCAATCAAAAATTGATAATCCAAACAATTTTAAATCCACCATAATTTTAATTGCGATTGAATAGTGCGATTAAAGTTTATAAAACAATAAACCACATAAAACGCATAGACCACATAAACATCATAATCCCAATATTCAAATCATGCTAGGCACATAATTTATATACACACAACATGATTATGTATTAAAATAATCAACATGAACGGGGCTCTGATACCACTGTTGGGTTTCGTAGTAACATGCGCAGCGGAATTAAGCATTTAAAATTTATGAAACCCAAAGCCCATAGATCCATTCATATTATTAAGTCAAATACAACATAATGAATACTAGAATACTAACCCTTGATGCCTTTGATTTTGCAACCTTGAATTCGATGGAGACTTGAAATCTTGATCATGAACAAAGCAAGAATCCCGAACTATGAAGATGATAAGTTTCACCCTCTAGCGGTATCCACACCACGAACGAATATCAAGAACACTTGATCTTGGTTGCTAGACCAAATTATGAAACACGCTTTCACAATTGTAAGAACTACATGGAATTATGAATATTCTTGTTCTTCACCTTTTGGATCTTAGAACAAGAAAATAACCTCTCAAACCCTTATGGAGGCACACATAATCATGTGCTTAATGACTGCTGAAAGGATCCTTAAATAGGTCCTAATCCTTAACCCTTAAGGACTTAGGAAACCTAAATCCCGTCACCAAATTAGGCAACAAGGAATTCTGGCCGACTTGACTGGCACGGTCGTGCCCTACAATCTGGCACGGTCGTGCCATCTAGTCCGCGTGAATTCCCCAGCCGCCCATTTTCGGCACGGTCGTGCTTGGTAATTTGGCACGGTCGTGCCAATCATGTCGACAGGTTTGCCTTGGTTTGGATTTATGGCACGACCGTGCCATTTTAAGGCGCACGACCGTGCCAGAGCCAAACACTGATATATTTCCATAATTCCCATTTAGTCCTTTACGATTCGTTCTATTCGTGTGTGACCCTCTAGGATTACACTAAGTTGGCAATAAGCCCAAACATGAACCCATAAGATATGATTAGGTTCTAGCAAACCATCATACCTACCCAAATAGTGTAACTAGATACAAGTTCGCATTCCTTTTAGAACATGTCACAATCCCTTTGTCCACGATGTCATTGAACACAAGTCATGGTCAACAAGTCAACTTGTATTGTTCAATACTTTCTCGATTCCGAATATGTTGATAATCCAAATGATATTGATCCAATCAATCCATTTGAGTTTGGCCAAACATTTCACCAACATCATTCCTTCGAGGGGCCCAAGCTTGACATCTCTCCGAAGAGGGACAAATCCATTTGGCTTATTATTCTTCCCTACGTGAATCCAATCATGCCAATCATACCCTTTATAACTACCGTGTTAAGGCAGCGTTTGAATATGTCAAACATAATGTTCATCAAGTGGAAGACTATAATAACTTCATGTCTAAGGATTCAAATGACATAATTAATATGAGATTTATATACGACATCGACCATGACATAAATCTCATACCGCGGGTCATGTCCAGTACCTTGTTCCAAACAAGTACCCATAAATCTAACATGATCATCCCATGATCATTTAGCCTTTATACTAGTGCTTAACAAGCTCTAGGGACGGAGATTATTATAAGCAAACACGAGCCATAATAATAATCTTATTATCTCTTTATTATTATGAATGAAATGATAACTTATACAACGTTTAACAAACGTGCCTAGGGCACCAACACCAACATAGCGTGTCTGTAACGTTATCATTAGTTGGTACTTTGCATATATGTACGTCTCCCTTATCAACGATTTCTCGAACGATAAGAAAACGCCTAAGTATGTGTTTGGATTTAGGATGTGCTCTTGGTTCCTTTGCTTGATCAATAGCACCAATATTATTTCTAATAAGGTCTATTAGTTTAGCAATGCTAGGAACCATCTCAAGTTCTCCAATGAACTTCTTAATCCAAACAGTTTCCATCGCAGCATCCAATGCAGCAATATACTTAGTTTTAGTCGCAGAATTAGTGACTGTACTCCTTTTGGAACCATTCCAACTTACAGCTTCACTATTATTTATAAAACTCGATTGCGATTTCTACCATTTTTTGTCGGTTTGGAAGCATGCATCCATGTATCCATATACATTGAGATCATCTTCCATCCCTCCACAGATCATAACATTTCTTTAGTCCTTCGTAAGTACTTTAAGAATTGTTTCACAACCATCCAGTGATTCTCACCGGTTGTCGGATTAATATCTACTCGTCATGCTCCAAGCATTTAGATATATCCGGCTTAGTACTTATCATGGTATGATGGATCCAATTGCCGAAGCAAATGGCATCCCATTCATTCTTCTCATGCTCATCATTTGTCTCAAGGACATTGAGTCTTGCTTAGAGAAACTCCATGTAACACTGACAAATGTCCTCTCTTAGAATTTTCCTTGCAGAATCTTCTTATGACTTTGTCAATGTATGTACATTGGCTTTAAACCATTTAGCTTCCTTGATCTATCTCTATAGATCTTAATACCAATGACTTATGCGGCTTCATCCATATTCTTCATTGCGAAACACTTTCTTAACCAAGTCTTTACAGATTAAAGTATAGGAATGTCGTTTCCAATGAGCAATATGTCATCCACATATTAGATAAGGAATAGCACCATGCTCCCACTAATCTTCTTGTATATACAAGATTCATCTTCGTTCTTGATCAAGCCAAGCTCTATGACTTATCAAAACGGAGATTCCAACTCCCAAAAGCTTGCTTCAATCCATCCAATGAATCTTCGCAACTTTCATACCTTTTAGAATTTTCTTGACTATCAAAACCTTTAGGTTGTATCCAATACATCCTTAAGTGAGTTCCCGTTGAGGAACGCTTGTTTTGACATCATTTTGTCAAATTTCATATTCCAAATATGAACATGTGACTATAAAAATTCTAATAAGTTTCTTGCTACCCATGTAACATTTTTCTCCAAGAAAAGTCATTCATCTCCTTTGGTTTTCACACCTTAGGTTAGAATGATCAAGTTCCAAACTTGATTATTATACATGAATTTCCTTTTAGATTTTATGACTCCAAGCCATTAATCTAAATGTGGAGTTGATATTGCATCTTTGATAGGTGGTAAATACTTCATTCTAAATGAACTTTACCTCAATACTTTCTATTTCGAAATATCCAATATTTCTTCTAATAGATTGTATCCTATCATGTATTGCAAGTATTTGTATATCTTGAACGGACTTTTCACGACTCCTTGTGAAAACTTGTTCAACTTCTATCTTAGGTTAAAATATATTTTCTAGGTCTCGAACCATTCGAGATACATTTTACTCCCACTGATTCTTTTAGAGATAAACCATTTATCTAGAAAAGTATCATCATAGTCAACAAACCATTTGTTTCTTATGAGTAAAATTATTATCCTCAAGTTACCTTAGGATATCCCATGAAAGTATATTTATTAGATTTAAATGTGAGTGTGTCCCAGACAACTCCTTTCAAAAAGGGTCTCACCATCTTAAATCTTTATGAAAGACAAACCAAGTTTTCTTTCACCATTTAACCTCTCTTGATAGAATTCAGATTAGTATAATCATAGCGGTTTTAAATACATAACCCCAAAATGAATAATGGAAGATCACTTTGACTTTGTCATCCAACGAACCGTATCCAATAAGGTTCATATACTTCCACGCAGACATATCATTTAGAATGATATTCTTAGTGAAGTTAATTTGTGAAACCATTTCACAACTTTAATGATGACTGTCAAATTCTTGGTTTAATTATTCATCATCATGATCCAATCATAATTTTTGAATAGTTTTACCAAGTATAACCATAATTCTCTTTTAGCATTTCTTCTTAATGCACCATACACATCGAAATGTATTGGGTCAATTAAGACATTATCCTTTTAACCAATCATAGTAAAAGATGTCTTGATCCAAGTAAATAAGATTTGCATAAATCATGTGATTCCAAATCATATGACTTAAAACTCCGTCCCATGGAATTTTAGATATGCATCTCTTATTCATTTGATCAAAACAATAATGCATAAAGAATTTTAGTTATTTATGTTATAGTCTTTATTATTTTGTTCTTCAAGATTTAGGATATAAGATTTATTTATATGATAACACAATGAAGTAAATCATAATAAATAAAGCACTTTTCTTATTCCAAATAAGAAATTAATATCCTTCATTATCTTATAGCAAAATAATGTTTTCTACTTCATCAGTAAAGTCACTTTACAAGTGTTCTACGAACAATGTTGCAACCATTGCATCATTACTGTTTGTAGATAAAACTTTACTATAAGTAGTCTTTCATCTTACTAATTATTCTGGTATCCAATACCCAATAATTAAATTTAGAGAGAATAATTTATAACATAAATATTCCGAGTGGTAGTCCCACTACCATTCCTTTTATTGATCACCCAAAATTTTGACTACAATTCTAAATGGTCAATCCAATTGCCATTTTACCAAATTGCATCTATTAGAGTTATTATTATAACCAAAATTATTTCCTTTAGGTTTGACAACTCTTGTCTTACTTTTCTTTTGACATTTGGCCTCTTTCCATCATGAACTATGAGCATTGGAGAATCCATTCTCCACCATCTTCATCTCCACAGTTTTTTTTAGCATATCATGCAATTCGGAGAGATTCTTATTCATTCCAAGCATGTTATAGTTCATCACAAAGTGATTATAACATTTGAACATTGAATCAAGAATGAGATCCGTGGCTTGCTCCAATCCAATTGGACAACCAAGTTTCTCAAGATGCTCTATGTAGCCTTTATCTTAAGCATGTGAGGTTCCACTTATTGCCCTTTACTCCTTTGCATGAAGTGAATGCAATAATGGTTTTATACCTTTCTTGCCTAAATTGCTCTTTGAAACATGTGACTCAACTCCACGCCTATCAAATAGGCTTCCAAAGTTCCAAACTTTGTTGAAGTTTTGAGAACATAATCGTGAGCTTGAGACAACTCACATTCCTAGAATCATACTCATGATTCTTGTGATTCTCTACTCCGGCATTGGTTCTTTTAGGAATAGGCCCATCAAGAATGTACAACCCATCTTCTTGCCTTAGAACGATTCTTAGGCTCAGGATCCAATCCATGAAGTTTGTACCATTCTTTTGAAGCATATCCTTATCAAGGATTAATCGCAATGATTTTAGTTGTCATCTACAACTTATGCAGAATTTCCAAAATTTTACAAGTACCAATCTCATTAAAGAGATAAATAATGTATTTTCCAAAAATACTCCCACTAAATTATATAACCTTCTTATACATCCAATGTATAATATAATTTAATTGGGTTGAGATCCCGCTTTAATCTAATTTTGAGTACGCTTTGGCGCACCGCTCAAAATTAAATCAATTAGGTAGACAACTCTTGTCAATCATATCTCATATGACTCTCGGATCCTTTCATGAGACTCTTTTAAATTGGGCTAAGATCCAACTTTAATTTAATCTTGAGTCCACGGAGGCGGACCGCTCAAAATCAAATTAATTAGGTAGACAATTTCTTGTCAATCATATCCAATATGATTCTTAGTGATCCAATTTCAAAAGCATGTTTAATCTCATCTTTTGCCTTAAGCCCAAAACTGTTTTGACGCTTAATTAGGTCCAACCATTTTAAACGCATAGAAAACTCTTATTCACTCATCTTGCTCAAACATGAATAAAATCAATGCACCTCGCTTTGGCAAGCCCACATAAAATTACTCATGTATAAACAAGTGTTTTAATCATGGCATGGCAAAAGGACCTAAAACTTTCTTTGAAGGTTCATCACATATAGCATATAACACATTTATGAGCACATAATATAAACATGTTACACATCAAGTTTAGCCACTAAATTAATCTCCATTAATTTAAGCATAATATTTATGTGTCATTAGTTTCTCTATAATTATGAGGATGAGACTTTTTGAACTTTGGTTATCATCTTCAAATCAAGACAACAAGAAGTGCGACCGAAACTAAGCAATATGGCATCCACAATTCCGCACTTATTCAAGAAACCAAGAAAGTAGTCCATGTGGCCGAAACTAAGAAATAGATGGTCTCGATGAACGTAGGCCAATTGCATTCACAATTCCACATGGATCTCCAATCTTTGGATCAAGAACTTTGTTTCTTAATTTTAGAAATTATGAACTCTTCATAATTCTAACTTCGTTTTATCTTTGAAACTTCGATTGCGATCAAGTTTGGGAAACACAATCTCGATGAACGTAGATTAGCCATCCAAACCTTGAACCAATCTTAGACTCACAAGACTAAAACAAATAGGAAATTTAAACCCAAGACCCACACCCAAGACCTAAACCCTACCCCCGCGCCAAACCCTAGGTCCGGCCGGGTCAAGGCTCGGGTCCGGTCGGACCCCTTGCGAAAAATCCAAATTTTTAAAGTTCCAAAATTTATCTCAAAATTGTTTTTCCTGATTCAATTAGGATTTGGTGTTCTTGGTGATCCAATCACCATGATCATCAAAACCTTGAATAAACGATTTATTCTTGAATCCCTAGAATATCAAAACTTTGATCCAATCAAAAATTGATAATCCAAACAATTTTAAATCCACCATAATTTTAATTGCGATTGAGCAGTGCGATTAAAGTTTATAAAACAATAAACCACATAAAACACATAGACCACATAAACATCATAATCCCAATATTCAAATCATGCTAGGCACATAAACAATTTATATACACACAACATGATCTTAGTATTGAAATAATCAACATGAACGAGGCTCTGATACCACTGTTGGGTTTCGATCTAACATGCGCAGCGGAATTAAGCATTTAAAATTTATGAAACCCAAAGCCCATAGATCCATTCATATGATTAAGTCAAATACAACATAATGAATACTAGAATACTAACCCTTGATGCCTTTGATTTTGCAACTTTGAATTCGAGGGAGGCTTGAAATCTTGATCACGAACAAAGCAAGAATCACGAACTATGAAGATGATAAGTTTCACCCTCTAGCGGTATCCACACCACGAACGAATATCAAGAACACTTGATCTTGGTTGCTAGACCAAATTATGAAACACGCTTTCACAATTGTAAGAACTATATGGAATTATGAATATTCTTGTTCTTCACTTTTTGGATCTTAGAACAAGAAAATAACCTCTCAAAACCTTATGGAGGAACTCATAATCATGTATTTAATGACTGCTGAAAGGATCCTTAAATAGGTCCTAATCCTTAACCCTTAAGCACTTAGGAAACCTAAATCCCGTCACCAAATTAGGCAACAAGGAATTCTGGCCGACTTGACTGGCACGGTCGTGCCCTACGATCTGGCACGGTCGCGCCATCTAGTCCGCGCGAATTCCCCAGCCGCCCATTTTCGGCACAGTCGTGCTTGGTAATTTGGCACGGTCGTGCCAATCATGTCGACAGGTTTGCCTTGGTTTGGATTTATGGTACGACCGTGCCATTTTAAGGCGCACGACCGTGCCAGATCCAAACACTGATATTTTTTCATAATTCCCATTTAGTCCTTTACGATTCGTTCTATTTGTGTGTGACCCTCTAGGATTACACTAAGTTGGCAATGGGTTCAAACATGAAACCATAAGATATGATTAGGTTCTTGCAAACCGTCTTACCTACCCAAATAGTATAACTAGATACAAGTTCGTATTCCTTTTAGAACATGTCAGAATCCCTTTGTCTCCGATGTCATTGAACACAAGTCATGGTCAACAAGTCAACTTGTATTGTTCAATACTTTCTCAATTCTGAATATGTTGATAATCCAAATGACATTGATCCAATCAATCCATTTGGGTTTGGCCAAACATTTCACCAACATCATTCCTTCGAGGGGCCCAAGCTTGACATCTCTCCGAAGAGGGACAAATCCATTTGGCTTATTATTCTTCCCTACGTGAATCCAATCATGCCAATCATACCCTTTATAACTACCGTGTTAAGGCAGCGTTTGAATATGTCAAACATAATTTTCATCAAGTGGAAGACTATAATAACTTCATGTCTAAGGATTCAAATGACATAACTAATATGAGATTTATATATGACATCGACCATGACATAAATCTCATACCGCGGGTCATGTCCAGTACCTTGTTCCAAACAAGTACCCATAAATCTAACATGATCATCCCATGATCATTTAGCCTTTATACTAGTGCTTAAGAAGCTCTAGGGACGGAGATTATTATAAGCAAACACGAGCCACAATAATAATCCTATTATCTCTTTATTATCATGATAACTTACAACGTTCAACAAACGTGCCTAGGGCACCAACACCAACATCGCCGAACTGGGGCTAGATATGAACGCTCTATTTGGAGGACTAGTTGAGATTGTGGTGATAACTTCCTCGGAGTACAGATTCAAATGGCCCAAGCATGGTTGTGACATGTCCAAGTGTTGCTATTACCATGAAGTGTCCGGACACACCAACAATGAGTGCTTCCCCATCAAGCAAGTCATACAGAAGCTCATCAAGGACAATATCATCGCCGACCCAAGGAAGATCATCGCCATGGATGTCAATATGGTGGCAATTGATCAAATCAGCATGCTAGAACTTGAGGACTGCATCGATCAATTGAAGATCTCAATGGAGAAGTTTCTCCGTGACCTTGTGAACAAAGGGCTCTTTAGGCAAGTCAAAGGTTATTCTACGCACATAGGGAGCAATGTATGGAAATACTGCCACTACCATCAAGCCACTAGACATAGAACAAGAGAGTTCTTCGCCCTGAAGAAGGATATCTTGAAGCTCATTTATGACGGCTCACTCGAAGATCCTATGCTCTCTTTAGATTAAAATAGTATAGCAACAAACATTGGTGATCTAGCCGAACCTATTGTGGTAGACTCCGAGTTTTATAGTAACGATGAAATAGGTTGTACTTCAAAGTTTATTAATGATAGTAATTCTTCTTGTTATATGCTGTCATTAGATGAATTATATTTAGAAGCCTCTCTTTTAGGAGATTGCGGCTTCGGTCCACTTAAATCTCCACCACTGTCTATAGCCAAAATCTTCGCAGAATCCGCAAAGATACCGCAGTCTCCATACGACACACGAGCCAAAATCAACCTACTCGCAAGGTCCAGACAAATCTATCAGTCAGACCCCAAGAGTGCAAAGAAAAAGTCAGAACAAGCAGATCTTGAGAAAGAGGATACTATCCTCACGTAGCTTAAACAAACTCAAGCTCACATCTCCCTGTGGTCTCTACTCACCTCATCTCTAGCTCATCGCCAAATGATTGAGAAGAACTTGGCCGCTACTATGGTCCCATCGGACACCACTCCTGAGAATGTCACACAAATGATCGGTAACATTCACTTCGGGAATATCATCACCTTTTCAGAGCTCGATGAACCTCTATTTGGCATTGATCATAATGAATCTCTGCACATCACAGTCGAAATTATTGGGAAGAAAATCCCTCGAGCCTTTGTGGGGACACAAACTCTGTCTACGGATTCTAAGTGATCGACATACCATCCTCCTTCACCATCCTTCTAGGATGCCCTTGGCTTCACAAATCTAATGCCGTTCCATCCTCCTTCGATCAGTGCGTTAAATTCCAGTCAAGGAACAAGGTGACAGTTATCTACAGTGACCTAGTAACAGCACAAGGCACCAACACGAAAGGAGTACCTGTGTTACAGATTCAGCATGAGGAAGATCGCCGACTTTTCAGCGGTTTTGAAATAGTGGCACAAGCTCAGATATGTGATAACCATCTCACCAGAACTTCTGATAAAGTGCTACTCGTCTACAAGATACTTCGAAACATGGGCTTCATACCAGGGTTGGGGCTAGGCAAATGCTTACAAGGTCCCACACACTTGACTGAGGAAGTAGACCACAGAGGCCTGTTTGGGCTAGGATACATGCTTACTCCCAATGACAAGGCAGAGCAGAAACAGATAGAGGTACTCAAGAAGAAGCAACTCTCTTACAAAAAGTCTGATATGAAACCTTACCACCTTTCCCTCAACAATTACTATGTGAAAGAAGGTGAAGAGTATTCAAACTTCGAGTTCGCAGAGCCATGGTTCGAACACAACGGAAAGCTGCAAAAGGGCTTTGAAATCTTTAGAGATGTCTAGTTTGACCGGGCCAATCTAGAGCTAAAGTATATGGAACCTAGAAAGACTACTGGCAGAGTTACTACCATCCAGAATGAGTATTACATCAAAGTGAACAAAGACCTGACTTACGATACTGAATTTGTGTCACTCGATGACCCATTGGTCGGCGAAGCTAAGGAAACAGACCCATGGGACGGCCAAGATTTGTTCTAGCACCTAAGCCTCGAAGATGATATTAAGGCTGTTATCGAATACGGACTTGTTTCTACTGCTATCGAGAATCTGGGGCCGGTCAACTCACCCCCTAGAAATTCAATTTCCCCTAAGTTAGTTAGGTTCCCTTTTCTCACTTATGAGTTCGTATCTACATCCAAGTCTAATGACCTCAAGTCAAAAGACTACAATATAATCGCAAACATTGTCTTTCCTCGTGCATTAATTGAAGGTCTCGATCTTTCCGAGTATCCCGCTATAGCCGCTCTTATAAATGATAAATTAACTAATCAATCTAATAATACACAAATAGTTAATAACGATTCAATAAAAGAGGCAGACACAGACAAACTTAATAACAAATACATCTGAGAAATCTCAGAGCAGGTTATGAATCAAAGGGAAAGCCGAGCCCAAGCTGCCGATGAGGTGTTAACCTGTGTGAATCTGGGAAGACAAGACAAGCCAAAGTGGACTCAGATTGGGAGCTTCTTTCAAGGCGAAGAGCGAGAAGCATTGATCAATCTTCTCAGAGAATATTGTAGACACCCCGCCTTGGACCGCTCACCCCGATTGCACATTTGATCTTGTGTTTCTCCCCATTTTAAGTGTTTCTCGTTAGTTTCTGTCACTTCTGTTAAGTTCCTGACTGACTTCGTTGAGTCCAGGGACTAAACTGAATAACAGGGCTGAATTTCTAGTCCATTCTGTCAAAATTGCCTTCTCTGAGTCGCGCGCCTCCGACATGAGGATCCAGGCGCGCGCGCCTTCCGCCCCCAAAGCAGGAAGCGTGCGCCTCTGGGCGTCAGTTACAGATTTCTGGCCAGGATACTCTCCCTTGCTCAATTTACAGGATTTTGCCCGGGAAGAATTTCTTGGTGACTGAGTTTTGGCACCAAAAACATCTCTCTTTCACCTATAAAAACCCCCCTTTACCTCCATTTTTGAGGACCTGGGATCTTTTACTCTAAAATCTTACATTTTCAACAAAGAAGCCAAATTTCTTACCTTCAAGGCATTTCCAAGGGCATTCATCAAGAAGTGTTTGAAGTCTCTCGAAGACTAGGTAAAAACCATTTCCTTCCTCTTCTCGACTTCATCTCTTTTCTCTTTCTTTTTGTTTTATCAAAGTGCAATCACCCAAATCATTTTGGGACATGACTCTAATGATCACCTCATCTCATTGAGGTTGGTTAAGGAGTTATCTCCTACATTCCAAACTCTATTTTAAAACCCCTTTTTACAATTTAAAGAAGAAGAAGAAGAAGAACGTTTATCATTCATGTAGATTTTGATCAAGCAAGACCAACTTTAGTTGGGCGAGATGGGTGTTTCGGTACTTCCCATCTCGTAATCTAACCCCCGAACCTCAAAACAAAGAATCTCTGTTTTCGTAATCAAACATAGGCTATTATCAATAGGATTTTCTTATGTTCCTCAAAACATAGGTGGCGACTCTAAACAATCTAAAACAAGTTAGACATCCTAGGATAATTCACCGCGCTCTAGCCTAAAGCCGTGGTTCCCCGGGGTATCTATAGTGGCGACTCCGCTGGGGATGATTTGAGGGTTAAACTTGCATTCTGATCAAAATCTACATCTTTTCTGGGCATTCTGACTCCTGATGGGGGAGGCGCGCGCTTCTGGACTCTTCAGCCTAAGGCGCGCGCATCCCGCATCAAGGACCAGAATCGCCCGTTTTTTCATGTTCTTCATCTTCTTCTTCTGCTATTCTTCACTAATCATTTCTGCAGGGGTTACAATATGCACATAGGACTAGGGCAATCCCCTGAGTCCAAAATCTGACAATCTGACAGGTACCCCAGATGCGCGCGCCTCCCATATTCATTGCGCAATGCGCGCGCTCCCCACATCACTTCCCTGAGGCGCGCGCTTCTGGGAAATTTCCCAGAACAGAAACAGGTCTCAGAACAAAGCAGTGTGATAGGGGTGTGGGCACAGTTGTCTGCATCAATGGTTATTCTGAACTTCGGACTGTTTATTTTTATGTTTTATTTACCGGTCACACGGGTGATTCGGGAGTTGTAATTTATGTGCTTATGTGTTTTCTTTTATCTTTCTTTTCAAAAAAAAAAAAAAAAAAAAAAAAAAAAAAAATTGTCACGTAATAGACCTCACACTACATGCACATATTCCTATGAACTGCTCACTATCGAGTCGCACAAGTCCAACCCCAAACCCGTCGAGGCCCGTCCTAGAAAGTTTCAATCTCCACTCGACCTTGGCTCTTTCGAAGCGGTAAACCTCAGCCCGTGGCGTAGTTCAAGACTACATGCCGGGGGTGACCTTTGAGCCTCATATTCAAGCCGAGCACAAGCCACACAATTCTAGTTAAGGTCTAACACTCCGTGACTCAAGTCGTTTTCCATGTACCGAGATTTCCCTAAACTAATATCTTCAAATCATACATGCCAACTTGTTGAAACGGACGCAATAAAAATCCGTCCCCAAAAGTGGTTATTTTGGACGAAAATAAAAATCCGTCCCCGCATGTATGATTTACTACATTAATTTAGTTTAATCCCGATACATGTAGGATTCACAAACGCGATGGAATCCGATGAGTATATGGGACCGCAGGATGGTCTATATACTAGTGTGACGATTCCATTATTTTCGTAGAAACCCCAAAAGGGATCTATTCCCTCCGACTTATAAAATAAAAAAATAAAAAAGAGTCTTTTCTTATGTGGTTCGAGTCGTGTGCCCAAATGTGTGTTCTAAGCCTCTTCGTGGACCGCAAGTGTTACTCAAGACTGACAAGGGCCTCTTCTGCAATATAGGTTCAATTGGTACTTACAGAGTCTACCGGGATTCGGTAAATCGGTTAGTCCGTGAAGAGATCATTCCAACAGCTCCTACATCAACCATGACCGGCAGCAGCAACACCATGTCTCTCGAACAGCTTTCAACCATGGTCCAACTCCTCCAAGAGCAAGTCTCCACCCTCAATAAGGAGACACAAAGCAAAGACGACATTTGGCAATCCCACCTCGACAGCCAAAGGGAGGCCCACGAGGCCGAGATGTAGCTAATGAAAGAAAAGCTCACCAATCTTGCCAAGGGGAAGAACAAGAATAACGATGACGAATCCGAGTGGACCGAGGGTTTGTTCAAAAGTCCTTATGTCAACACCCGCACCAAGAAAATGGGAGAACCGAGTTCCGAGAACAATAAGCCCAAAATGGTGGATTCTATCATGGCCTACATCGACCAAAAATTCAATGGGCTCAACATGGGGAAAGGCTCCGACACAAGCCTTTATCAATCATCCATCCTCATGAGTACTATGGCCGCTCTTCCTGACAAGTTCAAGATGCCCGACATAAGCAAATTCAAGGGCAACTCTTGTCCTATGGCTCACATTGAGACTTATATTTGGGCAATGGTTCCGAAGAAGGTCTCCCCCAAGGTGATGGCTCAATGCTTTCCTCTCACTCTCGAGGGGGCGGCAAAAGATTGGTATGCTACTCTCCCGCTCACTGTCCGTCTTGATTGGGACTCCGCCATGCTTGCCTTCAAGAACCAATACCAAGGCAACACCACTCACCGGCCTACAAGGAAAGAGCTAGAGAACACTACTCAACGAGACCACGAGTCCTTCATCGACTTCACAAGGAGATGGAATGATAAACTCTCCGAGATTGTGGAAAGGCCAAATACCAAGGAGCAAATGGACATATTTCTCAAATGTCTCAAAATTGATCTCCGCACCCACCTAAGTGGGGCTTCCTATGCGGATTTCTCCCAAATGTATGAGGCGGGAGTCCGAATGGACGAGTTGCTCAAGGAAGTCAAGAAAAATGCTCCTAGCTACCGCTACAAGGCCGCTTCCAACTCCACAAAAGAGGCCTCGGTCAACGCCGTCACTATCGACAAGGGGAATTACAAAAAGGTTCCTCCACCCCAAGGGAAGAAGTCTCGAAATGACCGTGTCTACACGCCTCTCCAAGGCATGACTCAAATCGAAGCTTTCGAAGTCCTCAAAGCAAAGGGTCAAGTCACACCCATACAAGGGTACCAACCCAAGACGGTCAACCCCAATCATGCTCACCACAAATATTGTGGCTACCACCAATATAGTGGCCACACTACCGAGGAATGCTTCGTTCTCCGCAATGTCATTCAAGATCTTATATATAAGAAAGAATTTGTAGTGACTAATGGCGAACATGTCAATGTAATAGAGATAGGAGAACTCGAGGGGACCACCCATTCAATCCCAATTGTGAATGGGGGCCCCAATATTATGAATAAACTTGACAATTCTTGTTATGTTGTAACTTACGATGAGGTAATGAGGGAAGTACTAGAGAATAGGAAAAAGAAGCAAGATGGGAACGTCAACATGCTAACTCGATCCGGTCGAGTCATAGCAAGCAACCCTTCCACTTCCGCACCAAGCTCCTCTTCTCAAAGGCCACAAGCTCGCGACACTCCCGAAGATCCTCTACTTGTCCAACTCAAGAAAACTCAAGCCAACATCTCTATTTGGGACCTCATTGCATCCTCAAAGAAACACCGAGATCTTGTCATCCGCAATCTCGATGATATATCAGTTTCTCCCGATACTACTCCCGAGGACCTCACGGCAATGATCGGTCACATTCATTTTGGCAACGTCATCACCTTTGCCGATATGGACCTTCCACCATTTGGTTCCGACCACAACGAGGCTATTTACCTCAAGGTACGAGCAAGGGGGAGACCCATCTCGAGAGTCTTAGTGGACGGTAGTTCCGCACTCAACCTCATGCCTAGCAGAATCATGGGCATACTGGGGCTTAAGGATTTCGATTTGAAGCCTTCTACTCAAGTAATCCGAGGTTATGACAGCACCGCCCGTACAGTCATGGGAATGATCGAAATAGACATTGAGTTTGGGAGCATTGTCATGTCCGTTCCATTCCAAGTGCTTGACATCCCGGCCTCGTTCAACTTGCTTTTGGGTCGACCATGGATTCATAGTTCTAATGCCGTCCCGTCAACTCTCCATCAATGTGTCAAGATCCGAAATGGTGATGAAATAGTGACCGTCATGGCCGAAAACGTCACTATCCACAGAAAAGGTGAGCCTGTCCATCAAGTTCAGCATGGTTTACCAGACTCCACTCTCTCCGGCGTCTCAATCAACGCCATTGACAAAGAAGGGGGAAACGGATCATGGACCCCCAGCAATCACAAAGTCCTCCGCATGATGAGGAATATGGACTACTTCCCTGGTTTAGGCCTAGGGAAATATCAACAAGGAATCCTACATCCTGTGCAAGTCCCATTTGTCAAAAACACATTCGGTTTGGGGTACGAACCTTCCATAGAAGACTTGAAACAAGAGCAAGCAATCAAGAATGAAAAGGCCCGAGCTCGTAAAGAAGGCCGTCGTTATGAGGTCCCTAATCTAAGGCCTTACCGCAAGACGTTGAATGGCTATTTTGTCTGCCAAGGGGAAGACGTTCCATACATGATCTTTCCCGAGCCGTGGGTTAACAATAAGGGTGTCAAAAAGCCCGGTCTCGAAATCTTCTCCGATTGTAAGATCCAGAAATCCGAAAGGGAACCAACTCCCATGTCGCCCCGTGAATGGTGGGGAAGGAAGGTGACTATAGAGTCCGAGACAAAAATCATCGTGGGGGAAGAACTGACAGATTTAGCCTCCATGTTCGAAGAGCTTGCCATAATGAATGAATTCCAAGTCAACGCCATCCACGACACCGTCATCATGAATGAGACTATCAGTGAGATCCCGCCAAGCTCCGAGCCGATCAACAATTGGTATTCTACGAAAGGGACCGTGGTATCCGAAGAGTTCTTAGTCCAAGAAATGGGTTGCATACCCCGCACAGCAACAAAGGAAGAGCGGCTCACACTTACTTTTGAGTCCGAGAGTGTCTCTAATACCCTCACCCAAGAGGATTTGGAGGCCATAGCCAAGCGTGTGTTTCCTTTCTTTGCTAATGAAAAATTTGATATATCTGAGTACCCTGAGATTGCAAACATCATAAATGATGAATTAACTAATAATGAACTTAACGAAAAAGTTAATAACGATTCAAATTATGATGAAAAAGACCACGAAAACACAACAAACTTAAATGAACTTGCTCAACAAGTCCGTAGTCGTGGTGAGAATGGTCCAGAGGCTGACGAAGAATTGCATGTTGTTAATCTGGGTACCGAAAAAGAGCCAAGAGAAACTAAGATCGGAAGCTTCTTCAAGGCGGATGACAGAGACAGATTGACTGCACTACTATGGGAGTTCGTGGATGTGTTCGCATGGTCATACAAAGACATGCCGGGTTTGGACAGAAAGGTAGCGGAGCACAGAATTCCGATCAGAGAAGATGCTAAGCCAATAAAGCAGAAGCTCAGAAAGATCAAGCCAGAATGGTCTCTGCAAGTCAAAGAAGAGATTGAGAAGCTCCTCAGTGTGGGTTTCATCAAGGTTATCGAGTATCCGACATGGTTAGCCAACATCGTGACAGTCAAAAAGGCAAACGGCAAGGTGCGAGTTTGTGTGGACTTCCGGGACTTGAAAAAAGCTTCCCCAAAGGATGATTTTCCACTCCCTAACATCGACATGCTGGTCGACTCCACTGCTGCCTACGAGGTTCGCTCATTCGTGGATGGGTTCGCTGGGTACAATCAGATTCTCATGGCAGAGGAAGATCAATATAAGACAGCCTTCACAACACCGTGGGGTACCTTTTGCTACACAGTCATGCCATTTGGGTTAAGAAACGCTGGGGCTTCCTACCAAAGAGCCGTGACAAACTTGTTCCACGATATGATTCACAAAGAAATCGAGGTCTATGTGGACGACAGATCATTCACTCCAAAGGGACCGATGGTCAACATTTAATCGACCTCCGCAAGTTCTTCAAAAGACTTCGTCAACACAAGTTGAGGCTCAACCCTGCAAAGTGCGCGTTCGGGGTTATCCGAGGCAAAGTCCTTGGTTATAGGGTCACTGAAAGGGGAATTGAAGTAGACCCCTCAAAAATCAAGGCAATCATTGACATGCCTCCACCAAAGACACAGAAAGAGATCAAAGGTTTCATGGGCAGACTGCAATACATCAGTCGGTTTGTGCATCAACTCACTTCCATGTGCGAGCCAATCTTCAAGCTACTCAAGAAGAATGTGGCTCTAGAATGGACCGACGCGTGCCAAGAAGCCTTCGACCAAGTGAAGCATTACTTGACGTGCCCTCCTGTTCTAGTTCCGCCGCACAAGGAGAAGCCTCTTTTGCTCTATCTCACTGTCAATGATGAAGCCCTAGGGGCTATGTTAGCACAAGAGCAACGAGAGTCCACAAAGGAGAATGCCATTTATCTTGTCAGTCGCCGATTCCAAGGAGGCGAAAAGAACTACTCTGTCTTAGAGAAGTCATGTGCAGCATTGGTTTGGGTCACTCAAAAGCTCAAACACTATATGGAAGCTTTTCCGATCAAGCTAGTAGCAAAGGTGGACCCGCTCCGCTACATCTTTGAGAAGCCTTTCGTGTCAACAAGAATAGCCAAATGGTACCTCATGCTCGCCGGCTATGATATCACTTACGTCACACTAAAATCCGTCAGGGGGAAAGTGTTCAGTGACCAGCTTGCCGAATTCCCATGTGACGAAGTGAAGGGGGAAAACGTACAGTTCCCCGACGAGCATTTAATTTGTACTGCAACCGAGGAAAATAAGTGGCAACTTTTTTTCGATGGCGCCGCCAATAAACACGGTTTTGGTATAGGAATATTGCTTGTCGATCCAAAAGACATCTACACTCCCATTGCCATCCGTCTAGAATTCGAAGCTACTAACAACATTGCCGAGTACGAAGCATGCGTAGCAGGGCTCGAAGCAGCTCTCGAAAGAAACGTCACGGAACTGGAAGTATTCGGCGACTCTTTTCTCCTTATCAATCAGCAATCGGGTAAATGGCGAACCCAAGACCCGACTCTCCAACAGTATGGTCAGCACCTTGAAGAATTGGTTAAACAATTCCAAGAGATCACTTTCAACTACCTGCCAAGGGATAAAAATCGCTTCGCCGATGCACTGGCCACTATAGCTTCATTAGTCGAAATGCCCAAAGGGAAAATGGTGAAGCCTTTCAAAATTGCCCGAAGGAACAGTCCGGCATACTGCATGAATATCGAGATCAACGAGGTATTCGGATATCATGAATTTCCTCAGAGATTGCACTTATCCCGAGAATAGCAATAAGAAATCTCAAGCGGCCCTGCAAAGGCTAGCCTCTCGGTATGTACTGATTGGGGACCGAGTCTACAAAAGGAACCACGACGGGATCAATCTCTTATGCGCCAATGAGGCCGAAGCTCAAGAGATAATGTGTGAAGTGCACGAAGGAGAGTGTGGACCCCACATGAATGGGTTTATGCTAGTCAAGAAGATACTCCGCATTGGTTACTATTGGAGCACTATGGAACGAGACTGTATCGAAAAAGTCAAAAGGTGTGCCAAGTGCCAATTCCATACTAATCTGCAACACGCTCCACCCTCGCAACTTTACAACATGGTCACACCTTGGCCTTTCTCTTGTTGGGGGATAGACATCATCGGTAAATTCCATCCTGCCGGAAGCAATGGGCAGTCATTCGTCTTAGTGGCCGTCGACTACTTCACAAAGTGGGTCGAAGCACAAGCCTATCGGACCCTCAACACCAAGAAAGTGCCGAATTTGTAAAGATCAATATCATGTGCCGATACGGCGTGCCTCATGAAATCATTTCCGACAACGGCTCTTACTTTGAGAAGGAAATGGATGCACTTTTGGTAGAATACAAGATCACCAAGCACAAGTCATCTCCTTACCGTCAATGTGGGAGATTTGGTCTTAAGACAACATCCTCCTATTGCCATGAATCCCCTGGGGAAATGGGGACCCCGATGGATCGGTCCGTACGTGGTCAAAAAGATACTAAGCGGCGGTGCAGTCCGGCTCGTGGATTTAGATGGTGACCAGCTGCCAAAGGAGGTCAACCTCGACAAGCTCAAGAGGTTCTATGCTTAATAAATAAAGACCATTTAAAAAAAAAAAAAAAAAACAACAAAATCGCTCGCTAGGTTGAAAACCCGCAAGGGAGGCCTAGGCAAAAATTAGAGCACGTGCAAAAAAGAAGCCCGCTAGATTGAAAACCCGAAAGGGCGGTCTAGGCAAAAAACAGGGTGCTCACAAAAAAAAAAAAAAAAATGGTCTTTGTTTGTTTGAACTACGAAGACCTGAGCCTCCCAACTGGAGGAACGTAGGTAACCTTCGGGTGCGGTCTAAAACATATCAAAAATACCCAATTCACTTCAAATAACAAGATGCAAATTTTATTCATTCAATAAATTATTCAAACCATTACAACGGATTTATTGAGCAGCAAAAGACATCAAAATATTAAATCCTAAAACAAAGTGGTCTAATTTAATTGCAATCTCTTAGGGCACTAAGAAAAATCCAATTTTCTCTTAGCCTTCAAAGGACCACCCGATAGCGGAGGAGCACTGATACGCACCGAAACCTTCTGTGTCGCGGCACGTCTCCTAGCATAAAAGTCATCCAAAGGAGTACCGAAAGGGTCAGCAAGAATGTTACTCGAATCAGCAGCAGCCTCCCTATATCTCAAGGCGCTGCTAGGCTCAAAACCCTTTCCCAACAACTCGGCACGAAGCACATCGACCCAAGTGATGCCACGATAAAGGGTGCCAAACAAATAATCCAAGTAGCTCTCTGGAAGGAAGACACTTCCCCGATGCAGAGGAGCAAAAGCCCAACGGTTACGATCATCTCCCCAAGCCAACTGAAGCTCACTCGAGAAGTCCGGACCCATGTAAGCAACTGGACGAAGCATTCCGTCCCTCGGAAAAGGAATTATCTGTTGGCGACCAAACTGCCGCAGAACCCGCTCTGGCTGGTAAAATGAAGAATCTCTCAAACCGGGTACAACCACGTGCTGAAAACCAAGAGTCCATTCCACAAAAGGACGAAGACCCCACGAAAGAGGACACCACTCAATATCAACAGTTACCCGAGAGGCAAAGAATTTCTTCCAACCATCTTCAGATAAATCCCGGATCAACAGCTTCCTCCTATGAACAGCAAAAGGAGACAAATCACCATCTGGAGAATAAATCTTGAAGTGCTCTCGAAGCCATATGGTCAAGAGCAAAGGGCTTCCCCGACACATCTTGCCCGTCCTATGCAACTCATCAAAAGCCGAGAACGGGTAGGAATAAGAGTATGCTCAAACCAGTGCTGAACTGATCTCCACGGATACAAAGAGAAGGCAACGGACTCAGGCCTCAAGGTGTCCAAGTGCCGTCGGGCCGAAGTAAGACTAATGGGGTTCGTGCCAGTCTTCACATTCCTCTCCTTGTACGCCCACCGTGCGCAGTCCGGATACTGGGGCTGGCCTTCCTTGGCAATCTTGAAATCCCTCAGATTCAGGATAGCAAAAGCCCAAAGTTGTAGACAAGAGGCAGAAACAAAGTTAATGACAGTCAACGAAAAAGGCAGTTATGACCAAGGTAAGGAGAATATAAAAGGGACAGTAAGTGGTATACCTCCCACAGCAAGCTGAAGCCCGTAACCGAGCTAGTGGTCGAGCGGCTGGTCAAATCCATGCCGTGGTAACAAGCAGCTAAGCCCGCTGCGCCCCAGTTATACTGGCCGATCTGATCCAAATCCACTAACAAGTCAAGCAGAGCCAAGGAGGCCGAAGATCCCCCGTTGGCAAACAAAGTATGGGATAACAAGTACCAAATAAAGCAACGGGCCACGGCATCGACCCGATCAGCAGTAACACCTCGAGCCTCAGCCATCAAGATGCTGAAATAAGCCCGGATTCGTCCCCATGTCACTCGAGAATTCTTGACCTCGAACCGGAAGTCAACCAAAGCCAGTAACTCATCCGGAGTCCGGACAGCCCCTCTCAAACCAAAAGGGACAGGCATCCCCATGAACGGCAAGCCCGTCAAAGCTGTGAAATCGGTAGGCGTCATAGTCACCTCGCCCATGGGTAAATGGAAGGTATGGGTGGTGTCCCACCATCTTTCCCTCAATGCCTGGACCACATCGGGGTCATTCTTCAAAGCTGGGAGGCTGGTGACAAAAAGACCAAAATGAGTCCCTGTAACCCAGGCCCGAACATTCTCAGGCAACCTCTTCCATATAGAGATGGGCCCATGAGCCCCACCACGAATCTCTGTCAGACAGGTCAACTCCTGAAAGGAAAAACAGCAAAAATTTCATCAGCATGACTGCTAGAAAACGGATGAACTCAACACAGAGATTTCAATGGCAGAACTATGCACAAACAAGTGTGTGAACATAAAAATGGGCACCCCAACATGTTTCTTACAACAAATCAGCAGCAATGAAAAACATGCAAAGAATGATCAATAAAGCTGCTGCAGCAATATTTCGGGTAAAGAAAACGGAACTTCATGAAATCCGAAATCGACAAGAAAGGTGAGGCATTCTTACCAAACCCGAAGTCACGAAGTGAGAAATGTAGGTATGAGGCCGGAAAGTAAGCAAGCTCGGGTCCATAGCTTCAACCCCAATTTCGGGCTCCTCGCCATGTGGCATCTCGAACGGAGGTGATTGCTGACGATCCGACATCGTTTCTGTGACGGAATTGATCCTAGAACAGCAAGAAGGTGTTTTGAGGTGGTTTCTCCGCGAAAATTGGGCTTGGAATTTGGAGGGTTCTTCAAAATTTTGAAAACTTGCCAAAAATAGTGAACCGCGTGTTTAAATATGCTGAACTAATGCGCCAGGCGCGCCCCCCCCCCCCCCCCCCGACATACTCATCCGAGGCGCGCGCGTCCCATAACGAGGCCCGGACGCGCGCTCTTCCCATCATCAGGCAGGTTCAGAAGCAGTCTCCCATGCAAGAAACCATGCACCATATCAAGGTTTCCCCACGGATTCCGAACTCCCTAAGTTCTGCCACGGGTGCCATACCCCCCTCAAGAGTCAATCTCAACATTTCATCCCCAACATGAACATTTTTCTGGTCGCGGTCAGCTGTGCCCGCACCCCACAATTCAAAAAGAAGTCAAGTGTGACTCCAAGTGGCACGAGACTCCAAAGCAATACCTCATCAACGGATTTCACTAACGGATTCGTCTTCAAGGTTCACTAACGGCCTCCTCAAAGGTTCACCAACGGCCTCATCAACGAATTTCACTAACGGATTCGTCCTCAAAGGTTCACCAACGGCCTCATCAACGAATTTCACTAACGGATTCGTCCTCAAAGGTTCACTAACGGCCTCCCCAAAGGTTCACTAACGGCCTCCCCAAAGGTTCACCAACGGCCTCATCAACGAATTTCACTAACGGATTCGTCCTCAAAGGTTCACTAACGGCCTCCCCAAAGGTTCAGTAACGGCCTCCCCAAAGGTTCACCAACGGCCTCATCAACGAATTTCACTAATGGATTCGTCCTCAAAGGTTCACTAACGGCCTCTTCAAGGGTTCACTAATGGCCTCTTCAAAGGTTCACTAACGGCCTCCTCAAAGGTTCACTAACGGCCTCTTCAAAGGTTCACTAACGGCCTCCCCAAAGGTTCACCAATGGCCTCATCAACGAATTTCACTAACGGATTCGACCTCAAAGGTTCACTAACGGCCTCTTCAAAGGTTCATTAACGGCCTCCCCAAAGGTTCACCAACGGCCTCATCAACGAATTTCACTAACGGATTCGGCCTCAAAGGTTCACTAAAGGCCTCTTCAAAGGTTCACTAACGGCCTCCCCAATTCACTAACGGCCTCCTCAAAGGTTCACTAACGGCCTCCTCAAAGGTTCACTAACGGCCTCGTTCAAAAGGTTCACTAACGGCCTCATTCAAGATATTCAGCCGGCAGGTTCACCGAACGGATCATGCCACCCCCTCTATCAACAAAAGCCGCTCACACAGGGAGCGCACCACTATCTCTCGCAATTTCAAATTCCTGCTTTCATCGAGTCTTTGCTTTTTTCTTGGTGATGTCCTCGGCAGGTGTTTTTAACTTTCGTCGACGCGTTTTGCTTTGCAATCCACGTCGCCGAGGGGCTATGTAGACACCCCGCCTTGGACCACTCACCCCGATTGCACATTTGATCTTGTGTTTCTCCCCATTTTAAGTGTTTCTCGTTAGTTTCTGTCACTTTCATTAAGTTCCTGACTGACTTCGTTGAGTCCAGGGACTAAACTGAATAACAGGGCTGACTTTCTAGTCCATTCTGTCAAAATTGCCTTCTCTGAGTCGCGCGCCTCCGACATGAGGATCCAGGCGCGTGCGCCTTCCGCCCCCAAAGCAGGAAGCGCGCGCCTCTGGGCGTCAGTTACAGATTTCTGGCCAGGATTCTCTCCCTTGCTCAATTTACTGGATTTTGCCCAGGAAGAATTTCTTGGAGAGTGAGTTTTGGCACCAAAAACATCTCTCTTTCACCTATAAAAACCCCCCTTTACCTCCATTTTTGAGGACCTTGGATCTTTTACTCTAAAATCTTACATTTTCAACAAAGAAACCAAATTTCTTACCTTCAAGGCATTTCCAAGGGCATTCATCAAGAAGTGTTTGAAGTCTCTCGAAGACTAGGTAAAACACATTTCCTTCCTCTTCTCGACTTCATCTCTTTTCTCTTTCTTTTTGTTTTATCAAAGTGCAATCACCCAAATCATTTTGGGACATGACTCTAATGATCACCTCATCTCATTGAGGTTGGTTAAGGAGTTATCTCCTACATTCCAAACTCTATTTTAAAACCCCTTTTTACAATTTAAAGAAGAAGAAGAAAAACGTTTATCATTCATGTAGATTTTGATCAAGCAAGACGAACTTTAGTTGGGCGAGATGGGTGTTTCGGTACTTCCCATCTCGTAATCTAACCCCCGAACCTCAAAACAAAGAATCTCTGTTTTCGTAATCAAACATAGGCTATTATCAATAGGTTTTTCTTATGTTCCTCAAAACATAGGTGGCGACTCTAAACAATCTAAAGCAAGTTAGACATCCTAGGATAATTCACCGCGCTCTTGCCTAAAGCCGTGGTTCCCCGGGTTATCTACAAATATGAAGACATCTTTGCATGGTCTTGTGACGATACGCCAGATAGAAAATGTGAACAAGTGACAACACCAGACATTGGGCTAGTAAAGCAAGTACTGGCACCAGTCAAGCCCGAATGGTCTCCTCGAATGGCCACGGAAATTAAAAAGCTGCTACAGAGAGACCTCATCAAGTCGGTATTTTGGCCTAAATGGTTGTTCAACATCATCTCCACAAAGAAGTACAAAAGGAGGGTGACGGTTCACATAGACATCATGAGTCTTAACGAACTGAACCCCAAACACAAGTTCCCGACATTTGACTTGAACGCACTGGTAGAAGCCGCCGAAGACAGAGATGTTTGTTCATTCCTCGAAGGTTTCCCCGATAAAAATCGGATACCCGCCGCACCACAGACAGACGAGAAGTTACTCTTTTACACTCCATGGGGCACCTATTGTCACGCCAACAGATTCCTAGAATGGAAGGGCATTGGTATCTCTTACCACGTTCCAACAAGATCGCCAACAGATACAGATGTCTACATAGATGATTTAGTAGTACACTCCAAGAGACCCTACGGTCGACACATCGAAGATCTGCGGAAAGTCTTCAACATTCTGAGAGGTCAGAAAAATTCTCCTAGATCTGTCAAAATGCAAATTCGGTACTATTCAGACAAAATCCCTAGGCTACATATTGGGACAAAAGTTTGAGGCTGACACAGAAAAGATCAGAGAGTTAATCATGATGTCACCCCCTCGCCAAGTAAGTGAAAGAATCAAACTCCTAGGTCTGCTACACTACATCAGCCACCTCACAATGGCAGGAGACTCGCTCCTCAAAGAATTACAGCATTGCTCAGAAGAAAGTTGGAACCAGAAATGTGAATGGACTCTAACTCAACTAATGAGCCACATAGCAAATACCCCGTCCTTACGACCACCACACGAGAAATCCAAGTCACATAATGGAGCCCCCATCAGTTTCCGACATTGCACAAGCTCGGATCTACCATTGGGCCTCATGTTCAAAGCACTGAAGAAAATTGGTAAACTACAGCCAATGCAAGAATTTGGTCTTACTGTGACACTACAGATTTCTGAACTGCGCAGAATGTGTTCTTACCACCAGAATGAAGGGCATAGTACAGACGAATGTCATGAATTGAAAGAGGAGATCCAACTACTCATCAAGACGGGTCGCTTAACCAAGCAGAACAAAAATTGGGTATACACGGACGACAACGGCTTCCTCCCAATCAAGATTTACAATCTCCGCTGTCGCGACCTCGACCCCGCGGGCCCTGAGTACGCGAGCTGGACGTCGACTTAAACAATAAACTCTAAAATAATGAAGATAAAAATTCCCTATTTTTTTATACCAAAAGATGATAACACAAAGTTTTGAGATCCAACTGAACAACAAGAAAAAGACTAGTGTAAGCTCCATAAGCTTACACCCAAAATAATAAAATGTACAAATTCTAATGACGTCAAGTTTGGTACAACTATTCCCAAAAAGGTTACACATTTATGTAATGTAAACCCACCAATAACAATCTGCCTAAAAAGCTCAGCCCTCGCGACGTCCTCCTCGTGATCAACGAGTCTAATCCTTTCCTCCTGGGGGGGGTTAAGGAAAAACAAAGATAAAAAAAGGGGGTGAGATAAATCTCAATAAGTTACTAATGCAACTACATGACATGCTATGATGCAATAAGCAATAAACAATAATAAATATCACTTAGCACATAGCATTTATCAATTAACAGATAGCAGCGGAAATAAACAAGTAACAAAGGATATTAGCCAAGGTTTCCCAACTGATAGAACCAAATAAAGGTCGATGCGCAGCTTCAATAATCAACAATCAACATCTTCATAGTAGTATAAAAGCTGAAGAGAAAACCCCCGGTACCGGAACCATAATAATAAGGGGACAGTGACACACAGTCAAAGCCCAAAACCAATAGCTAAAATGCTCACAAAGGGGCTAGCTCATCTCACATCCAAGGCCAATCTGGAGGAGGGGAATAATGGGGCAAAACAATGGTCAACATCATAATGGACATGGCTTGTGCCATCATAATGTTTCGCTTCGCCCAACACGACACAAATACCAGCTGGACTTTCAAGTAAAGGCTAAGTAATAAAATACTAGCACGATAAACAACTAATGATTCCAAAGTAGGGAACCATTCCAAATAAATCACCACAAAGGTAAACCAATCCAAACAACACATCAAAGATGGCCCACATTCCCAAAACGATACTTAATTAAATTCCATAACATATTTATTCACAAAAGAACCAATTCCAATTAATAAAGTGTTCCACGATGTTAACTTAAGTTAATTAGAGTAAATAAACTTAAACTAGGTAAGCCACTTAGTTTTAAACAAGCAAAAAGGTAAATTTCCTGAACAGGGGGGCGGGCGGGCGTGCGGTAGGGGGCAGGCGGGCGCTTATTTGACCAGGAGGTTTGGCCGAGGGAAAAAGCCAGGTAGGCGGACGCCTGGCTCAGCACGGGCGGGCGCCTGGTCGACGGGTTGGGAGGGATTCAGCAGCTGGGTTCTTCAAGATTTCTTACCATTTTCACAAATTCTCAAAATCAATCACAACCAAACTTTCCACCAAGCATAAACATGAACCAAAACAACTTATAAACTAGAAAAGGACCTAAATAACATCATCTATTAATCCAAACCAAGATTAAATCCCAACATTCAAAATATCACAAAAACCAATCCAAAAATCCAAATGAGTTCTAAACTCAACCAAAACACCATATATATGCACTAAAGCATTACATAAACTAAACATGAACATTTTAGCATAAAAATGGGGGAAAAGCAACTTACCCGGATTTCTTAAAGGTGACGGAACTCGAAATTTCTTAGCTTCCTACGATTCTATCGACGATCTAAACATGTTTCAAGTTATGAGAAATGGGAGATAATGAGGGGAAGATAGCTAGATTGAAGAGAGAAGGGAGAGAAGAAAACTTACCCAACCAAGGAGAGAGAGAGAGAGTATGCTGGGAATGGGAGTGAGGATGAGGGAGAAGAGAGGGAGTAGGGAGATGATTATTTTGAAAAGTTACACTTAGGCCCCTTCCTCCACTTATTAACTCAACTATAATACTTCCTACTTACAACTAAGACCAAATAATACTACACTAGCACAAATGACCCAAATAAAATGCTAGGCATAAATTATTATAACACATAAAATGCACACATAAATTATTTAATTAAATAATAATTTAAACAATTAAATAAGAAATAAATAAATAATTAAATATTTATTATCTAGAAAATAGAGATGGGTTTTCGGGTCGTGACATCTGCCACTACTACAACTAACCACTATGGTCTTTCTCCACAAGTAGTACTCTCCAACAGCGGAACTCTCCATCAACGGTCTCCTACAACGGCCATCCCCCTTGTAAAAAAAATTATTATTCTTTACTCCCCCCTTTCTATCTTCCCGTTCTACAATCAGAAATGAACTACGATGACCTGAGCCCCTTAGCCATACTTATAAAAGGGGAACGTAGGCAGCCTTCAATGGTGTGGTCTCAAAAATAAATAAAAATCCAAATCTGGTTTGAGCAAATTTCAAATAAAGCAAACAATCTGTTTATTACGAAAGCAAAATCTCTATTTCCACAAGTCACTACACGTTAACATTTATTTGATGAGTCTAAGCTCGAAAGAACCTGAGAATAAATAACATGCTGTGAAATTTAAATAAATTAAAACAAACTAAAATCTAAACTATGTGTCAGCAACGACTGTGGTTGGATACTCGGAGTCACTCCTCCTCTTCCTCTTCTTCCTTTGGTTTCTTGTCCCTTTGTCCGCGTCTAGCCCGTATAGTTGGATCCGCAAACAAGTCCTTCCTCAACTGAGTCACCCCCGTTGAGCCTTCTCTCTTTCTTTTCCTCTTAGTAGGTGCTAGCTGAGCCAACTCGGTTTCCACCTCCCGTTGCACATTCTCATCCTCCCTCAAGCGTCTGCTCAAGACATAAGGGATTACTACCCTACGTCTCAGTCTTCTCAGAGTCTGTCCCATGTTCCCCAAGGTCGTCTGGTACCAGTACAAGTATTCTCAAGACAGAAGTATGTCACGTGGTCGCTGTATACAGAGAGTGCTAGGCATGAGAGCATAAGACCAACATCGCTCTAAAAGCACTGCGACCCCAGCAGTCATGGAGAACAACCTAACATTAACTCGGATACAAGTCTCATCCCATGATGAAGGTATAATCTGAGGCATCCCGTACTAACGGCACACCCGCACCGTATTGTAATAAGTGGTTTCACCTAAGGCAGGGACCCGAATCATGCAGAGACCACTCTGAGACCACCGTGGTCTGATAACCCCCCAATAAGGTACCATCCATTTGATCTAAGCCGTACCCATCTGTGCCATATATGTCACCCATCCAGAACGAGCCATCCCTGCAAATCGCTGCCTTATGCGCCTACTCTGGCAAACCCAAGGTGACACTGGTCCAACAGGTTCCTCCAAGACTCGAAGTCTATCTTGCAGCCACAAGGTTAATAGTCGGGTACTTCCCCTCGTCATCTTCCGAGCTCCCGAGTCCTACTCTCCAATACCATGCAAAGATTCCCCAAGCAAGCAAGGGATAATACTGCGATTGGCTCGAGCCTGGTCCACCATGTCAAGACAACCCATAGTAGCTACCCCTACGTAAGGTGGAAATAATACCGAGGCAAACAGATAAAGTGCCAGACAATCTAAAGTCCTTTCAGATTCACTGTGCTATTAATAAACCTGATGGGAAGCCACAGAGGTTGACACCACCATCCAACAGCAAACCCCTAGCATCTTCAACAGAAATCCTTAGCAATTGGGAAACCCAAAGTTCTGCAGGCACTTGGTACTGTGGCATGGCTACACTGTCAATCACTGTCGCACCACAAAGAGCCACAAAATCTTCATACGTTGAGGTGATCTCATTATAAGAAAATTGAAGACATGATTCTCGTAGTCCCAGAACTTAACGGCAGCACGAATCAGGTTCTCATCAGACTTAACCCTATAAAGGGACCAGAGGCACTTGATCCCGAATCTCCTATCAAAGTTTGCACGAGTTGTCCTCGAAAGCTTCCCCACCCATATCTTCAAACTCTTGATAAAGTAGTTTTGTCTCTCCTCAAAAATCCTAGGGTGTCTATCCATCAGAAAGGCGCAGACAGAATGAAATCTAGAGCAAAAAGAAGAAAAACTGCTGTTTGCCTCGTCTATTTACGCAGGATGTTATTATATAGATGAGGGAGTTCAAGTCCTGATCGTATAAGGAGAAATCTGATGAAAATCATGTCAGATCAGGGATTAGCCGCGCGGCCAGTCCTTCCCCATGTTTGGCCACGCGGCCACATAAGCCATTCGAGACAGATTGCAAGTCCGTCCCCAACAGACGCCGGAATGGACCCATTTCAGACATTTCGAAGGTCCCAAATCAAGAAAGAGGTCTGATAAAGAGGAAATGCCTGACAGTATGCAATCCCCATCTTACCCCGAGGGCTCATGCATTGTACTAAATAAAAAAAAAACATGTAAATAAAATACTAATTTAATTACATACCAAAAGCAAAATAAATATTGTACATAAATATGTATCTGTCTGTTCCTCTCCTCTCTCTAACAAAATGCAGGAAATAAAAGTCTAGTCCGAATCCGATCACTCGACATCAACATCATCTTCCTCATCATCACTCCCATCATCGTCACAACGTCCCCACTGTTGCACATAATGGGACCCACCGGCTCCTGAGCCCCTCCCTCTAGTAGATCTCCGACGGACACGAGATGGACGAGCAGCCTCCACAGGCGACCTCTCCCTCCGCTATGGTAACACCACGTCCTCCTAACGAAAAGTACAAGCAGCGGCCAAGCTCTCGAATAATCTCTCAAAAATATTTCCCCGACGAACAGAGCGGATACAAGCCTCCCGAGTCACCTGAGACAGATAAGCACAATTCAGATACAAGTCTAAAGTGTGTGAGTGCAAGATAGAAATCAAAAGGTATCATACCGTAGCTCCAAGTGGAGGGAGCTGGTCCCCAATAACCTCATCAGCCTCAGTCGGAGTCAGATCGAAATACACCTCGGCACCACCCCGCTGCATCCAAATCCAGTTTGGAAGACCGCGTAAATCACCAAACTCAAACAAATCTAGTCCGAATGTCACGACCCCGACCTCGCGGGCCGGGAGCTCGCGAGATGGACGTCGACTTAAAACAATAAAACACCAAAATACTGAAGATAAAAATTCCCTTTGATACCAAAAGATGATAATACACGGTTTTAGAAATCCAATCTTAACAACATTACTAAACCACTAGTATAAGCTCCACAAGCTTACACCAAAATAAAAAACATTACAACTTCTTAATGACGTCATAGTTTGGTAATACTATCCCAAAGGTTATACATTTAAGTAATGCAAACCGAACAACAACCTGCCCAAAAGCCACGAACCCTCTCGATGTCCTCCTCGTGATCAGCGAGACCTATTACTTTCCTCCTGGGGGGGTTTAAGGAAAAACAAAGATAAAAAGAAAGGGGGTGAGATAAATCTCAATAAGCCACTTATTCAACTACATGACATGCTATGATGCAATAAACAATAATAAAACTCACATAGCACGTAGCAATTAACAGTTCACAGATAGCAGCGGAAATAAACAAGTAACAAAGGATATTGAGCCAAGGTTTCCACCAAACGGATATAATAAGAAAACCCTGCGCAGCTTCAATCGATCGACCAATCAACCCATCTTCATAGAAGCATAAACAGCTGAAGATAATAACCCAGTACCGGAACCATGTAACAACGATAAAGTAACAAGGGTAATATGACACAAAGTCATAACCCAAACGACTAGTGAGAATACTCACCAAAGGGAGCTAGCTCATCCCAACCAAGGCCAATCTGGAAGGGGAAAAGAGGAACCAATGGACGATACTATACTGGACTTGGCTCGTGTGCCATTATAATATTATCCATTGCCTAAAGAAAATACAAGTACCAGCTGGACTTTCAAATAAATGCCAAGTAATAAATACTAGCTTAAATAAACAATTAATGATTCCAAAGTAGGGAACCATGCCAAATAGTCATTATAAAGATAAGTCAAACCACAAATGCATCAAGAAGGTGTTCCAAACTCCCAATTAACACTTAATCAAATTCCATCACATTTTTTATCACAAAGGACCCAATTCCAACACTAGAGTGTACCAAGATGTTCAATAAGGTCAACAAGGATCATGCACAAAACCTAGACCAAAGCACATTCTTAAATCATACAAAAAGAACAAGTATAAACTTTCAGAACCACTGTGCGGCCGCCCATAAATGGTTGTGCGGTCGCCCAATATTCCTACTACCAAGACAAAAACCTTCCAGCAAGGTGTGCGGCGGCACGCCCCATATTGGGCGGTCGCCCACACCCCTGTTCTACCGGAAATCGGCAAGATGAACTGGGTTCTTCTAAAATTTCTTACCCATTCACAATCAACCAAAATCTAACACTTTTAACTAGTATACTAAGGTACTAAAACAACTTATAGGCCTAAAAGGACTCATATAATCACATCTAAACAACCCAAATCAAAGAATGATTCAAACATCAAATTCTCAAAAAAATGAATAAAATGTCAATCCACTCCAAATCAAACCAAGAAGCAATATATAGTAAACATAGCATCATATAAGCTTAGAATGAACATTTTAGCATAAAAAGGGGGAAAGTAACTTACTTGGAAATTTATGAAAGGAAATGGATTTTGGATTTTCTTGGCTATAAACGATCCTAGCGACGATCTAAACATTTTATATAAAAGGAGTAATAAGAAATGATGAATAAAAGATGACCAAAATGAAGGAATAAGGGAGAGAGTTTTTTACCTCAACAATGGAGAGAGAAAGAGAGAGATTAATGTGTGTGTGTGTGTGTGTGTGTGTGTTTGGTGAGGAAGAGAGTGAGGGAGAAGGGAGGTTAGGGAGAGATATTTAAAAATAGTTTCACAATTAACCCCTCTACTTCTACTTTGAACACAAAAAGCCACGGATATTTCTGTGTCTTAGGAAAAGGTGTCTTAGTCATTTTTCCAAGAAGACACGACTCACAAGTATCATATGATTCAAGATCATGTGATCCTAAAAGTCCGTCCCCATGGAGTTTTGAGATACGCTTCTCATTGATATGACCAAGACGGCAATGCCACAGATAAGTATGATTTACATCATTAGGTTTAGATTTCTTATTTATATGATAGACATTATTTTCATTCTTGACATCAAGGATATAAAGACCATTAAATGAACTTGCAATACCATAAAGCACATCATTTAAATAAATAGAAAACTTCTCATTCTCAATAAAAAATTTAAATCCTTCTTTATCCAAACAAGAAATTGAAATAATATTCCTACTTAAATCCGGTACATAATAGCAATTGTTCAAAACAAGTATATAAATAAATAAATAAATAAATAAATAAATATTTATTACTAAGAAAATAAATACGGGTTTTCGGGTCGCGACATTCACTCCACCTTAAAAGAAAATTCATCCCGAATTTTAGAAATACTCACCCGAATCAAAAAGCCACGGATATTTCTGTTCCATCTCTTCTCGAAGCTCCCACGTTGATTCTTCGACATTGTGATTCCTCCATAGTACTCTAACCAACGCTATGCTTTTATTCCTCAACTCTTGAACTTTGGTATCAAGTATCTGAACTGGTCGTTCCTCGTATGACATGTCAGGCTCTATATCCTCAGATACCTTCGGTAACACGTGAGATGAATCGTACAAATACTTTCGAAGCATAGAAACATGGAAGACGTTATGCAACCGGTCTAGAGAAGATGGTAACGCAAGTCGATAAGCAAGAAGTCCCACTTTTTCCAAAATCTCAAACGGTCCTATAAACCTCGGAGCCAATTTACCCTTCTTCTCAAACCTTCGAATACCCACCTTCGGAGATACCTTCAAGAATACAAAGTCCCCGGTCTGAAAATTAAGATCCCGTCTTCGGTGATCAGCATAGCTCTTTTGTCGACTCTGGGCTGTCTTCAATCGATCTCGAATAATTCTGACTTTCTTAACTGAATCCTGAATCAAATCAATACCCCATATCTTCGCTTCCCCGATCTCATCCCTACAGATAGGTGATCTACACTTTCTCCCATACAAAGTCTACCGAACAAGATCGTAACATATCTTCTAGAATCTGAATAGTCCTCTCGGATTGACCGTCAGTCTGAGGGTGAAAAGCCGTACTGAACCTTAAATCTGTACCCAAAGCTTTCTGTAATGCCTTCCAAAATCTAGAAGTAAATCTCGGATCACGATCTGATACAATGCTAACTGGAACCCCATGTAATTTCACAATCTCATTAATATAAAGGGTCGCAAGCTTTTCCATCGAGTATCTAATATCAATCGGTAAGAAATGAGCAGACTTGGTCAGTCTATCAACGATTACCCAGACACTGTCATACTTCCTACGGGTACGAGGTAGTCCCGTAACAAAATCCATAGTCACGTGTTCCCATTTCCACTCCGTAATCTCTAATGGCTGAAGTAGTCCTGCGGGTCTCTGATGCTCATCTTTGACCTGCTGACAAGTTAAACACTTCGATACATACTCAGCTATTTCCCTCTTCATGTTGTTCCACCAGAAATGTTGCTTCAGATTTTGGTACATCTTCGTACTACCGGGATGAATAGTATATCTCGATTTATGACCCTCATCTAAAACTTGCCTCTTTATACCATCAACATCGGGTATACACAACCGTCCACGAAAAGTTAACACTCCATTCGAACTGATAGAAAAATCCTCAAAGTTCTTCTCCTTCATTTTACCCATTATTTTCACTAACTCTGGATCTTCTTTCTGAGCTTAATTATTATTCTCTGAATTAGGGTTGGAGATACCCTAATGTTCGCAAAAATAGCCCCATGTCTCGATTCACGAGGACACCAGTCTCGAACATCCTCAAGCATTTTCCACTCTCGAACCATCATCGAAGCCACATAAGACTTTCTACTAATTGCATCATCTACAACATTCGCCTTTCCCGGATGATAAGATATTTTACAATCATAGTCCTTCAAAAGTTCCATCTGTCGCGACCCCGAACCCGCGGGTCCGGAATACGCGAGCTGGACGTCGACTTAAAACCAAAACTCTAAAATATAGAAGTTAAAAATTCCATTTTGAACCAAAAGATGATAACACAAGGTTTTACAAATCCAAGTTTAAATCAACAAAGTGCATCTAACATAAGCTCCACAGCTTATGCTCAAAAGAATAAAATATACAATTCTTAATGACGTCAATAATGGTAAAACTATCCCCAAAAGGTTATACATTTAAATAATGTAAACCGATCCATAACAACCTGCCCCAAAATCTCAATCCTCTCGACGTCCTCCTCGATCCGCGAATCCTAATCCTTTTCCTCCTGGGGGGGGTTAAGGAAAAACAAAGATGGAAATAAACGGGGTGAGATAAAATCTCAGTAAGTTACTAATGCAACTACATGACATGCTATAATGCAATAAGCAATAAACAATGATAAATATCACATAGCATGTAACAATTAACAGTCAACAGATAGCAGCGGAAAGTAAACACATAACAAAGGATATTAGCCAAGGTTTCCCAACTGAAAGAACCAAATAAAGGTCGCTGCGCAGCTTCAATAATCCACAAATCGTCATCTTCATAATAGCATGAAAGCTGAAGAGAAATCCCCGGTCAGAAGCGACCAATCAACCCATCAATCAAACAAACCATCTTCATAGTAGCATAAAAGCTGAAGAGAAACCCGGTACCGGAACCAATAACAATGATAAAGTGCCACAAGGGGCGGGAGCCATGCCACAAAGTCATGCTCCAAAACGATTAGCTAGAATACCCACAACGGAGCTAGCTCATCCCAACCAAGGCCAATCTGGATGAGGACAGAAGGACCAATGGGCGATGCTATACTGGACTTGGCTCGTGCCATTATAGCATTATCCATTGCCTGACTCGATACACAATTTAACCAGCTGGACTTTCAATCATGCTAAGAAATAAAATACTAGCACGGTAAACAACTAAGGATTCCAAAGTAGGGAACCATACCAAATAATCACCATAAAGATGCAACGGGTACTCATGAAGAGTTTAACAACAACGATAACAAGAGTTTCTCATGAAGAGCACAACAACGATAAACGGAATTTCTCATAAAGAGCACAACAACATTGATCATTAAAACAAGATGATTCCAAGACAAGGCACGTATCAAATACATCCTAAATATGATACCCACAAGTAACTCATAAAGAGCACAACCCAAACGGTCGCTCACAAATGGCACAATGACTATTACCAAAATGACCCTAAACATTTACTCATAAAGATATACTAGGACTATGAACTCAACCATCTCATCACACCTGGAATTTCAAAGTAGGAAATCAGAATGAATACACCTTAAGGTTAATCAAACCGTAGTACCCAATCGCCAATTCACGCTTTACCTCCGCCCATAACGAACCAAAAGGTTACCCTTATTAGAACATGATCATGACCGGGCTAAACCCTACACTTTAGTGTTCCAAAACAACCCTCTAGGTACTATAGGATATCACCTAAAACCTAGACCAAGTCTTATTCTAAAATCAATCCGATCAGTAAAGTAACCTTCAATTAAGGGTCTCAAGGTATGAAGTCCTCACTTATATCACAAAATGATCATAACAACTCAATAAAGTCACTCAATTGGATTTACAAAACTTGTTCACAATGGATCGATACAACTCCTCTTAACCTCAAACACCCAATAAAATCCCGGAGTATAAAACTTATAACTTAACTGAACAACCTATACCATCTTTTATTACTCGAAGAGAGCTTCGAAACGATAGTTTACACGCCTAAAACGGAGTCCGGATGAGAAAGTTATGGCCTCCGGAAGATCGAACGAAAAACGGACAATCTGGAAAAAGAGGGGTGCGCGCACCTCCATTAAAAGGGATGCGCGCGCCTCCCTAGATCAGAAGGCTGCATTTTCGAAGCAGAAAAGGGTGCGCACACCTCCCAAAACAAGATGCGCGCGCCTCCTTTCCCGGAGGGACGAAATCCGGCCAAAAACTGGGTTTCTACCATTTTTCTTACCCATTTCACATAACAATCCAAATCAAACATAATCAACCTTCCTCCAAGCATAAAGATGAACTCAAAACAACTTATAACTAGAATGGGGACTCAAATAATACCATTTATCAACCAAGATCAAGATTCAAACCCAACATTCCTAAAATCACCATTTTTGACCAAAACTCAAAATAAATTCCAAATAAATTCCAAACTCAACCAAACTTCAAATATAACACATCAAGCATAATATAAACATGATATGAACACTTTAGCATAAAAATGGGGGAAAAGCAACTTACCCGGATTTTCTCAAAGTTGCCGGAACTCGAAATTTCTTGGCTTCCTACGATCCTATCGACGATCTAAACAAGATTCATGTTTTAAGAAATGAGAAATAATGAGAGGAAGAGGAAGGAAATGAAGAGAGAAGGTAGAGAGAAAACTTACCTTTTTCACCCATGGAAGAGAGAGAGAGGGAGATGGCTGGGAATGATGGTGAGGAGTGAGGGAGAAGAGGGGAGTAGGGGAAAATTATTTCAAAATGTTACATCTAGGCCCCTCCCCTTCTACTAACACAAATGCTACACTCCTTACTAACAATTAAGACCCAACAATACCACACTAACCCAAATGACTCAATTACAATGATAGGCATAAGTTATTATAACACATAAATTGCACACATAATTATTTAAATAAATAATAATTTAGATAAATAAATAAGCAATAAATAAATAATAATTATTTATTACCAATAAAATAGAGCCTAGTTTTCGGGTCGTGACACCATCCATCTGCGTTGTCGGTTATTTAGTTCCTTCTGTGAGAAAAGATACTTCAAACTCTTGTGATCCGTGAAAATCTCAAATTTTGCCCCGTAAAGGTAATGCTTTCACTTATGAAGAGCAAATACAATAGCTGCCGATTCCATGTCGTAAGTAGGATAATTCTGTTCACTCGGACTCAACTTACTCGAAGCATACGCGATAACTTTCCCATTCTGCATTAAGACGAAATTCAAACCTTCCTTCGATGCATCACTATAAATCACTAAGTCATCGTTCCCATTAGGCAATGCTAATATCGGTGCAGTAGTCAACCTCTTCTTCAACTCTTCAAAACAGTTGTTACACTTCTCGGTCCACTCAAACGGAACATTCTTTCGGGTCAACTGAGTCATCGGTGTAGCAATCCGTGAAAACCCTTCTATAAACCTCCTGCAATACCCTGCTAACCCCAGAAAACTCCTGATCTCAGTCACTGTTTCTGGTCGCTTCCAATCAACAATAGCTTCTATCTTTGAAGGATTCACAAAAATCCCATCTTTAGAAATAACATGACCCAGAAATGAAACTTTCTCGAGCCAAAATTCACACTTACTAAACTTTGCGAATAGCTGTTCCTTTGTGAGTACTGATAAAACCGTCCTCAGATGTTGATCGTGCTCCTCTCGAGATTTAGAATAGACAAGTATATCATCAATGAACATCACTACGAACGTATCAAGATAAGGATGGAAAATTCTGTTCATCAAGTCCATAAACACAGCTGGTGCATTAGTCAACCCAAACGGCATAACCAAGAACTCATAATGACCATATCGGGTGCGAAAAGTAGTCTTCGGAATATCCTCCGATCGAATTTTCAATTGATGGTACCCACTCCTCAAATCAAGTTTAGAAAATACCACTGACCCTTGAAGTTGATCGAATAAATCATCAATATGCGGTAGAGGATATTTGTTCTTCACCGTTACCTGATTCAACTTTCTGTAATCAATGCACAACCTCAACGAACCGTTTTTCTTCCTTACAAATAAAACCGGTGCTCCCCACGGTGAAACACTAGGTCGAATAAATCCTCTATCAAGCAACTCCTGTAACTGAACCTTCAGTTCTTTCAACTCTGCTGGAGCCATTCTATAAAGTGCTTTCGAGATCGGAGCTGTACCTGGTAATAGATCTATACAGAAATGATAGACAAAATTATAATACCTCGCAAGTGCACGAGCTATCGTCATAGCAATATGCAAACACAAGGGTCGAACCACAGAGACTTGGATTAATTCTAAGTTAGTTAACTATTTTAAAAACAATAAAATAAAATATAATAAAATAAGATAGATGATCTATATGACTAGCATATAAATGATAAGATTTGCAGAATATAGATTCACAATCATATCCCCTATGCTATGATAAAAATCAAGTTATCAATCTCAATTCATGGATTCGTTCACTTATGTAAGAATTGGGACGGTTCGGTCGCCGGATTGCAATCCTATTATTTCCTTTATGTTAATACTTTCCGCTAGGTCTATACAACATGTAAGAAATTCATGAAGCACTCAAGAACACATGAACCTAAATCCTTTTGACTTCCGCTAGGTCCTCAATTGAATTTAATCATCAAAACAATGGACAACGTATTATCACCCACGCTAGTGTAGCAATATATACCCAATATTTCTAAAGCCAATTTATATCTTAACATATAATTGAAACTAAAGAATTTAGCATAGAGAATATTTTGATAAACAAGAATGAGAAAGAATACAAAAATTATATTAAATCATAGAATAGATAAAAAAAAAAAAGTTACCTCAACTTCATAGTTGGTTAAATTGTTCTTCATAGACAAAGAACAATCTCCCCAACCTTGCAAACCTTACAAAGTATTTACTAGCTACATGATTGATAAAAAAAAAATACTAAAAACCTAGTCTACTATTTATAGGGAAAATTAAATCTAAAACCTAAACTAAAAAGGAATTATAAAAGAAAAAGGAATAATAAAAGAATTAGGAAACTAATAAAATAAAATCCTAAACAAAATAAAAAAAACAAATCCTAATTCCTATGCTGGTGTGCGCTGACTTTGTGGGAAAAAATTCCGAAATTGCAGTTTAGTTCCTGAAGTTTCACGATTTTCCAGTTCAATCCCTATACTTCCAGTTCATTACAGTTCGGTCCTGAAGTTCCGAAACTGGCAGTTTGGTCCCTAGATTTCAGCAGTCTTTCACAGCAGTCCTTGGCCTTCATAAGTTTACTCCATTAAGCACTTTTCGTCCCTCCTTATTGTAGATTGAGCACATAACCACGCTAAACAACAAAAACACAAGAACACCCAAATCAAATAACAAAAGCTTGAGAACAAAGCAATAATTAAGCCTAAAAGTACCCAATAGAATGAGTAAAAACTCATTCATCAAATACCCCCAAACTTAATCATTTACTTGTCATCAAATAAAAATAAAACTAAACTACTAAACAATAAACATAAATACTACTATAACACGAAAATAAAGAAAACTACTACAATATTTTTGGGTCTCTCCCGTAGTTAACATGAAAAACATACTACCATACGTCTCAACACGGGTTAGGAACAAAACCATGCAAATGACTATACACTTGGAATAAATTAAATATTTTTCTTAGGCAAAATGATCAAGCTATAAATCTCTTACGCATATAGAATATAAATACCATTCCTTAGCCTATCAAGATATGAATAACTTTATAAAGCATAGTACCCAAATATTCTCTTGTCGAATCCGTATTAAACCAAGGCATAAGAAAAATTCAACACAAGATTCTCCTTTGATGAGCTCCCATACAATTTATTGCTTGATTCCCCTTTATATTTATTTATGTATATATATCCATATTATTTCTAGCCATTTAGGTCTTCGTAGGTACAAGAATTTTTATTTATTCTTGGAATGGGGATTGGCACCAAGGATTTGAGAATTATCATATTACCACATATCCCTTTTATTTTGGCCTTTACGCATTTTTGCGAGCATTCGATTCAATGCTTTCATTCCTTGCCATTTCTCCCACTCTTCTTAACTAAGACCATTTTATTGGGGAATTTTTATACTTAATTGGGACTCACTTCAAGGAGACTCAAAGTCCAATTTAACTTATGCCTACCCTTTAATCACAAAATCTCACATAAGATAATGCAAGGGTACTATAACTTGATAAAGATAAGCAAAATTTTAACACCCAAAGATATGGTATATATTGAATAGTGCACTAGGGAGTCATAACTTAATCATGGAACCTAAGTTAAATATTTCATAAATACCACATGTGTAGAAATTCACAAGCTTTTATCCATATTAGCAAAACAAATCATCACCGGAGGTAGTAAAAGAAAAAAAAACTACGAGAGAGATTTTTTTTTTTTCAAAAGCAAAAAAATTAGTTTGACCGCACCGAAGTTGCCTACGTTCCCCCTAGGACAATAAGGGGCTCAGGTCACCGTAGTTCGAACCCGATAAAAACAAAAAATAGAAAAAACATTTTTTATAACTAAAAAAATGAAAAACAAATTAATAAAAAACACATTCTCACCCCCAAACTTAAAATGAGCAATGTCCTCATTGATCAAAACATAAAATATAAGAAGGGGCAAAGACACCTACTACTACAGAATGATTATGGCTCCTCAATTAAAAAAAAAAAAAAAAAAAAAAAAAAAAATCTACATTCCCATTATATACCCCACACAAATCCCCCAATTTAATCTCATAATAGCATTTGGGGTCTACCCACCACCAAGTTCCACTGACTCTTCAGACCAATTTTAATACCCAGATTCTCGATTCAAGATAGCAAAATTCTAGGTTTTTAAAACAATGCATCAAGTAACTTTAAATTGAAAAGCAGAATAAAAAGATTGTACCTTTAGTTGCAACAAAGATTAAGCAAGTGTGCAGTGGTCTGTCAAATATTAGGGGTTCATCGGAGATGGTGCAGAGTTTCGCTGGAGAAGACCATATGAACAGGCGCTGAAACTGAAGGTGCAGTGGACGGCGGGACGGCTGTTTCCGACGACCGGAGGAGAGCACAAGAGGATCGGAGATGAATGGCGAATCTGGTGCAGTGGTGGACTCTGGCAGTGGCCGGCGCTGGGTGATATGGTGAGGGTTGTGAAGCAGATTAACAATAGGAGTAGAGGATGGCTGCCGGACCTTGGGAGCTTTTCCGGAAAAAGGTGAGCTGTAGAGAGGAGCTGGGGTGGAGAAGAGAGAGATACTACGGCGGTAGCAGTTGCGAAGGGTAAGTGAAGAGGGGCTGCACTGAGGGTGCCGTCGTTGAGAGAGAGAACGGGCTAGGGATTAATTTGAGGATTTCTGCAATAACACCACGCCCTTTTCCCCTTTTTTTTTTTTCAATCTTTTACAAGTGCCAGCCCTAATGCCCTGCATCTCTCTGCAAACCCTTGGGCACTTTGAATTACTTCTAGATTTTCACTTTGGCCCCCTGCTGACCCTTTTTATTTTCAAATAAATCATGTCCGCTCCTCCCCTGTTATGTAGCCTGCAATTACACGAAACCTACCCACAGGCATAGTATCTTTAAGGGAAAAAAAACTAAAACTAACAAAAATAATAAAAACAAAATAAACTGCAAGGTTTACAAACATTGGAGGCACATTATATAATCAAATAAAAGAAAAATAAAATCTTTTGGGAGGGTGACACTATTTACACTCCTCTATAAACCCACAAACTCAAGGAGATCCTTTCGGATGACGCAAAACAAAAGCTAAACGATATTTTTTTTTTTAGAAAAATAAATAATAGTCAATAACTTGAATTAAAGCGCAAGTCCCTGGCAGCGGCGCCAAAAACTTGATAGACAAAATTATAATACCTCGCAAGTGCACGAGCTATCGTCATAGCAATATGCAAACACAAGGGTCGAACCACAGAGACTTGGATTAATTCTAAGTTAGTTAACTATTTTAAAAACAATAAAATAAAAGATAATAAAATAAGATAGATGATCAATATGACTAGCATATAAATGATAAGATTTGCAGAATATAGATTCACAATCATATCCCCTATGCTATGATAAAAATCAAGTTATCAATCTCAATTCATGGATTCGTTCACTTATGTAAGAATTGGGACGGTTCGGTCGCCGGATTGCAATCCTATTATTTCCTTTATGTTAATACTTTCTGCTAGGTCTATACAACATGCAAGAAATTCATGAAGCACTCAAGAACACATGAACCTAAATCCTTTTGACTTCCGCTAGGTCCTCAATTGAATTTAATCATCAAAACAATGGTTAACGTATTATCACCCACGCTAGTGTAGCAATATATACCCAATATTTCTAAAGCCAATTTATATCTTAACATATAATTGAAACTAAAGAATTTAGCATGGAGAATATTTTGATAAACAAGAATGAGAAAGAATACAAAAATTATATTAAAGCATAGAATAGATAAAAAAAAGTTACCTCAACTTCATAGTTGGTTAAATTGTTCTTCATAGACAAAGACCAATCTCCCCAACCTTGCAAACCTTACAAAGTATTTACTAGCTCCATCATTGATAAAAAAATACTAAAAACCTAGTCTACTATTTATAGGAAAAATTAAATCTAAAACCTAAACTAAAAAGGAATTATAAAAGAAAAATGAATAATAAAAGAATTAGGAAACTAATAAAATAAAATCCTAAACAAAATAAAAAAAAAAACAAATCCTAATTCCTATGCTGGTGTGCGCTGACTTTGTGGGAAAAATTTTGAAATTGCAGTTTAGTTCCTGAAGTTTCACGATTTTCCAGTTCAGTCCCTATACTTTCAGTTCATTACAGTTCGGTCCTGATGTTCCGAAACTGGCAGTTTGGTCCCTAGATTTCAGCAGTCTTTCACAGCAGTCCTTGGCCTTCATAAGTTTACTCCATTAAGCACTTTTCGTCCCTCCTTATTGTAGATTGAGCACATAACCACCCTAAACAACAAAAACACAAGAACACCCAAATCAAATAACAAAAGCTTGAGAACAAAGCAATAATTAAGCCTAAAAGTACCCAATAGAATGAGTAAAAACTCATTCATCAAGAACTCTATCTCTCGGTCGGGCGGTATACTGTACTCTGAAGAGAAAACATCAGGAAATTCTCTAACTACCCGAACACTCTCTAACCCAGGTGATTCTTTATTAGTATCTAACACACTAGCCAAATAACCCTCACAACCACGATGCAACAACTTCCTCGCTTTCACATAAGAAATTATACGAATATTTTTACCCAAAGGGAATAGCCTCAAAAACAAACTTAGGCACATTAGGAATAGAAAAAGTAACGACCTTCTTACGACAATCAACTGAAGCATGATATTTGCTCAGCCAATCCATACCAAAAATGATGTCAAAGTCTTGTATCGGAAGAACTACCAAATCCGCACACAAAACATGACCACAAATAAGCACATCACAAGCACGAAACACTTTATCAGTCACCAGACACTCTCCCATAGGATTTGACACCTCTAACACATAAGGTAAGGACTCAGATGAAGCTTTTAGCAAAGAAGCAAAGTGCACAGATATATATGAATTCGATGATCCTGGATCTACTAATGCACGGGCGCTCACACTAGACACAGAAATAATACCTCCTATCACTGAAGGATCATCAGTAGCCTACTGTTTGTTCATAGTAAAAACTCTTCCTTGAACCTTAGGCTTCCCTGTTGCATCTCTCTTCTGGCCCTGTGAAGTACCAGCTCCTGTCCCCGATGGCTGATATTTGGATCTAGGACAATCTTTCACGAAGTGCCCCAACTGACCGCAATTAAACACTTCCCTTGCTTCTTCCTACATCGATCCTCAGAATGTCCTTCCCTCTGACAATAAGAACAAAGTCTTCTATTCTGATTCCCTTGGTTTCCGGGAGTAGTGCCAGGATTTCTTTGGATTGGTTGTCATCTGAACTGAGACTGTCCTCCTGAATTTCCTCGGTTATCCAAACGTTGTTGTGGTTGTGATATGTTCTGACCTCTTTGTTTACCCGTGTTAACTACCTCTTTTTTCCTCTTGTGCTCTCCAATGTCTTGCTCTACCAAGTAGGCACGGTCTACAACATTCTGAAATGTCTGAATCCTCTGAGCTATTAGCTAAGTTCTGATAGCTGTCCTCAAGCCTCTGATAAACCTCATTGCCTTCCGCTCTTCAGTTGTTACAAGATAGCCACAATACCTAGCTAATTCTGTGAACTTAGTCGAATACTGTGCTACAGTCAACAAGTTCTACTCCAAGTTTAGGAACTCGATCTCCTTCTTGTTCTGATCAACTACAGGAATAAAGTGCTCCTTGAATTTCCTTACAAAAAGCTCCTAGGTATACGGTACGTGAGTCTCATCCCAACTCGCCTTAATTGTCTTCCACCAATGTTCAGCAGCTCCCACTAGCTTATAGACCGCAAACCGAACTCTGTCTTCACCCGTACAACCAAAGACATCATAGATCTTTTCCATTGCTTCTATCCACATTTCAGCCTTTTTCACATCAGGCTCTCCATCATACTCTATCGTTTTCAATTTCAAGAACTGTTCCAACCCATACCGTGGAGGTGGTGCTTGTTCCTCTCTCGGCCCTTGATCATGAATAGCTTTCATAGCCGCTTCGAACATACCCTGAAACATCGCACGATTTTCTTCCCGTACCTCTTCATGATTCGAAGCCCCAATGTGACCTTCACCAGCCTTTCTTCTAGCCATTTTGAACAAGTACCTGCATAAAACACCAATCTTTACTCACTCCGAACACAACTACCCTCCTAGGTCATTCTAGTCCACCTATACTTAAACTTAGAGCTAAACGATAGCTCTGATGCCAACTGTCGTGACCCCGACCCCGCGGGCCGGGAGCTCGCGAGCTGGACGTCGACTTAAAATAAAACACCAAAATACTGAAGATAAAAATTCCCTTTGATACCAAAAGATGATAATACACGGTTTTAGAAATCCAATCTTAACAACATTACTAAACCACTAGTATAAGCTCCACAAGCTTACACCAAAATACAAAATATTACAACTTCTTAATGACGTCATAGTTTGGTAATAGTATCCCAAAGGTTATACATTTAAGTAATGCAAACCGAACAACAACCTGCCCAAAAGCCACGAACCCTCTCGACGTCCTCCTCGTGATCAGCGAGTCCTATTACTTTCCTCCTGGGGGGGAGTTAAGGAAAAACAAAGATAAAAAGAAAGGGGGTGAGATAAATCTCAATAAGCCACTTATGCAACTACATGACATGATATGATGCAATAAACAATAATAAAACTCACATAGCACGTAGCAATTAACAGTTCACAGATAGCAGCGGAAATAAACAAGTAACAAAGGATATTGAGCCAAGGTTTCCACCAAACGGATATAATAAGAACACCCTGCGCAGCTTCAATCGATCGACCAATCAACCCATCTTCATAGAAGCATAAACAGCTGAAGATAATAACCCGGTACCGGAACCATGTAACAACGATAAAGTAACAAGGGGAATATGACACAAAGTCATAACCCAAATGACTAGCTAGAATACTCACCAAAGGGAGCTAGCTCATCCCAACCAAGGCCAATCTGGAAGGGGAAAAGAGGAACAATGGACGATACTATACTGGACTTGGCTCGTGTGCCATTATAATATTATCCATTACCTAAAGAAAACACAAGTACCAGCTGGACTTTCAAATAAATGCCAAGTAATAAATACTAGCTTAAATAAACAATTAATGATTCCAAAGTAGGCAACCATGCCAAATAGTCATCATAAAGATAAGTCAAAGCACAAATGCATCAAGAAGGTGTTCCAAACTCCCAATTAACACTTAATCAAATTCCATCACATTTTTTATCACAAAGGACCCAATTCCAACACTAGAGTGTACCAAGATGTTCAATAAGGTCAACAAGGAGCACAAAACCTAGACCAAAGCACATTCTTAAATCATACAAAAAGAACAAGTATAAACTTTCAGAACCACTGTGCGGCCGCCCATAAATGATTGTGCGGTCGCCCAATATTCCTACTACCAAGACAAAAACCTTCCAGCAAGTTGTGCGGCCGCACGCCCCATATTGGGCGGTTGCCCACGCCCCTGTTCTGCGGCAAGATGAACTGGGTTCTTCTAAAATTTCTTACCCATTCACAATAAACCAAAATCTAACACTTCTAACTAGTATACTAAGGTACTAAAACAACTTATAGGCCTAAAAGGACTCATATAATCACATCTAAACAACCCAAATCAAATAATGATTCAAACATCAAATTCTCAAAAAAATGAATAAAATGTCAATCCACTCCAAATCAAACCAAGAAGTAATATATAGTAAACATAGCATCATATAAGCTTAGTATGAACATTTTAGCATAAAAAGGGGGAAAGTAACTTACTTGGAAATTTATGAAAGGAAATGGAATTTGGATTTTCTTGGCTATAAACGATCCTAGCGACGATCTAAACATTTTACATAAAATGAGTAATAAGAAATGATGAATAAAAAATGACCAAAATGAAGGGATAAGGGAGAGAGTTTCTTACCTCAACAATGGAGAGAGAGAGAGAGAGAGAGATTACTCTGTGTGTGTGTGTGTTTGGTGAGGAAGAGAGTGAGGGAGAAGGGAGGTTAGGGAGAGATATTTAAAAATAGTTTCACAATTAACCCCTCTACTTCTACTTTGAACACATAAACCCTTATAACCATCTTTCAACTAAAGCCACTAACTTTAAACTTAGCACAAATTATCAAGTAAAATAATTATAAGCATGAGATTTATGAAACACAAAACGCACACACAAATAAATAAATAAATAAATAAATATTTATTTATTACTAAGAAAATAAATACGGGTTTTCGGGTCACGACACCGAAAGACTGCGTAAATCACCAAACTTAACCAAATCCGGTCCGGAAGACCGCGTAAATCCCCAAACTCAAACAAATCCGGTCCGGAAGACCACGTAAATCACCAAACTCAAACAAATCCGGTCCGGAAGACAGCGTAAATCACCAAACTCAAACAAATCAGGTCCGGAAGACGGCATAAATTACCAAACTTAAACAAATCCGGTCTGGAAGACCACGTAAATTAACTAAATATGGTCCGGAAGACCGTGTAAAACACCAAAACAATATATAATCAAAGGCTGGGAGCGTCCTTAAACCCTAAAATTATAATTGGAGGTAGGATGCATCCATAAACCTGAAGGCGGATTAAGGAAACTGTAGTAAAATCCTTAAATAACTAAATCAATTTATAATTGGAGGTCGGAAACTCCGTAAACCCAAAAGATTATAATTGAAGGTTGGATCATCCATAAGCCCTTCATGTTGAGAAAGTTATAGGCATAACACCGTGCGAGCTCTAGACAATCGGCGTTACCTGTTACCGGATTCTATGATGCTGAGGAACTGCACTTCTCAAAGTACCGTGGATTACCAATAAATTATGCGATTATGTACGCTCTATAGAAAGTTAGAATTCATCCCTCTTTTTGTTCTCGATTCTTTAAACTTCTGTCGAACCGTGCATATGAACTCTCCTCTTTCCCCAAGTAAAGTCCATCTGCAACGACTCTATTTGTTCTACGATGATTCATTTCTGTAAAGTCTATCTGCAACGACTTTATTGCTCAACGATGTTTCGTTTCTTTTTGGTTTCCTCCTTTTTATCTCTTTCCCCGAGTAAATTCCATCTGCAACGACTTTATTTATTCTATGATGATTCGTTTCTATAAGGTCTATCTGCAACGACTTTATTGCTCAATGATGTTTCATTTCTTTTTGGTTTCTTCCTTTTTTATCTTTTTCCCCAGGTAAAGTCTATCTGAAACAAATTTATTTGTTCTGCGATGATTCGTTTCTGTAAAGTCTATCTGGAATGAATTTATTGCTCAACGATGTTTCGTTTCTTTTTCTTTTCTCCCCAGTAGGGTCCACGTGACTTTATTGCTTGACGAATATTTGTCTATCCTCAGCGAAAAGACGATGTCTCGTTTCTTTCTTTCCCCGTAAGTCTCGAACTACGATCGGCTTGATTCCACTTGGATACGTAGGTAGCCTGACAAAGGTTCAGCCACTCGACCAAATTGGTCACCTTCTTTCTCATTCCCCTCTCGATTTGGAACTCATGTTTCAGATCAGTTCATTTTCTTAATCGACGACCCTCCATACCTTGCAAGAAACGTCGACTAGGGGCTACTGTTAGTACCCAACCTAAAAATGAGTTATTAGGCATTCTAGAACTCACAAGGACCTCCCAAGTATTTACGAACTGCGCAGGACTTATCCAGGATTTCCCGAAAATCCCAGATAAGAAGATGTTGACGACCTGATCGGATGAGGCTGCAAAGATAGACGTTATCTAATCCTTCTCCAGAGTCCATATTGATCAGAACCTTGAGAATTGTGTCAATCCCTTGGACCGGCCGGGCGGCCACATGTCCCGACCGGGCAGCCACTTCTTCCAGGTGATATTTTCTTATAAATAGTCGACCTGAGTTCATAAATTGAACACACAATTCTCTCCCCCTGAGTTCTACAGCCTAAACGGATGGCAGAACTCTTTCTCTCTCTCTCTCTCTAAGCCTTTCAAGCAATCCCGAAGGTCCGGCAAATCCACGCAATAGATTCGACTTCGTTCTTGTCAAGATTGGTGAGAATTTGTCATGTTTTCTTAGTTTAGATCTGATTTATGCTAGTTTCATTATGTTTATACGCCTATATTCATATGATTCATAACGTGTTCTTCATGTTCTTGCTAGAATTCATAATATGCTCTATAACTAGGGTAGCGATCTTCATGTCTATGTGTTCATTCATACATGTTCATGATATTCTTATTATTATGCTAGATCTACGGCTTATCCTGCATAACATGATAGATCTAATGTTTTAACCCCTGTTCATATTGTATAGCCGATGATGATCCACGCGATCTAGGAACTATTTCTAAACCCTAAACTTTAGGTAATTAGTCCCATGATCAGTAATTCTCCAATGATGAATATGATGACTACACGTTGATCTTATCAATGGTGTAATCATTATTCTAGGATGTGATCATCTTGCATGATTCTTTTTCCTCCCCCTTCATTATGCATGATCCCGCTTCTTCTCTCTATTCCGATTATGTGCGAACTACGCTGACCTGAGCTTCTCAAACGAGAGGAACGTAGGAAATCTTCGGATCCGGTCTCAATCACTAACACACTACTAACACATTCATCATGATAGAAAGTCTGATCTATCGGGCGATAGGAGTGATAACTTGATATTCTTCTCTTATCGTAACTTGACCCCCGAACCCTCTCTGTTAGCTGTTTCTCAATGTTTTAGCTCAATAAAAACAACGTGGCGGCTCTTAATAAGGTTAAATGCCAACTTGAATATCCTAATCCCATAGAAAAGATAAATAAAGATAAATAAAAAGAAAGACTTCCCGTGCGTCGCCCGCATTCGGAAAGGGGTATTCACAGTCACTGATGTGCAGTTTGAAGCTATGGCCTCCATTGTATTACAAATTGAATTCAACTGGTGTGCCTATCTTTTTCGAGTCATTGCCATTGCTGCAGTTAAGTGGAAAGAGGACAGACGGAAGAACAAGGCTCACCCTAGAAAGGGTTGTCATTATCTGTTGATAAGCATCATTTTGAGGAGAAACTCTGCCATTGTCAGAGCCTCTCCTGCCCCTCCAAGTTTTCTGTTCAGAAACCTCAATTTTTTCAAGTTGACTAATTGGAAAATGATTACAAAGAAAGCATTGTTGGGTTTCCTAGTAACATGCACAGCGGAATTAAGCATTTAAAATTTATAGAAACCCAAATCCCATAGATCCGTTCATATGATTATATAAAATACTTTCATAATGAATACTAGAATACTAACCCTTGATGACTTTTGAATTTGCAACCTTGAATTCAGTGGAGGCTTGAAAACTTGATCACAAACATAAAGATTGAACACGAACTTTGATCAAGAACATTGTCTCTCTAAGAGGTATCCACACCACGAACGAATATCAAGAACACTTAATCTTGGTTGCTAGACCAAATTATGAAACACACTTTCATAATTGTAAGAACTATATAGAATTATGAATTTCTTGATCTTAGATTCCAAACCTTTGATCAAGAATATTGTCTCTCTAAGAGGCTAGAAATCACTTGCTTAATGGCTGGTGAAAAGATGATTATATAGGTCCTAGTACTTAACCCTTAAGGACCTAGGAAACCTAAACCCCGTCATCCTTAATTAAGGCAAATATTTTTGTCACAGCAGATCTGGCACGGTCGTGCCAATAGGGTCGACCAAGCCTTCTTCTCACTGATTATTGGCACAGTCGTGCTTTATAATCGGCATGGCCGTGCCTAGCACGGTCGTGCGTTATAACCAGCATGGTCCTGCCAACAAGTTCAAGCCTTGCTTCCCTTTTGCTGATTATTGGCACGGTCGTGCCCTATAATCGGCACGATCGTGCCAGACCAGAAAAGGCTCAAAATTTCATAATTCCAATTCAGTCCTTTAGGATTCGTTCTATTCGTGTGTGACCCTCTAGGATTACACTAAGTTGGCAATGGGTCCAAACATGAATCCATAAGATATGATTAGGTTCTAGCAAACCGTCATACCTACCCAAATAGTGTAACTAGATACAAGATCGCATTCCTTTTAGAAGATGTCACAATCCCTTTGTCCACGATGTCATTGAACACAAGTCATGGTCAAACAGTCAACTTATATTGTTCAATACTTTCTCGATACCGAATATGTTGATAATCTAAATGACATTGATCCAATCAATTCATTTGAGTTTGGCCAAACATTCATCAACATCATTCCTACGAGGGGCCCAAGCTTGACATCTCTCCGAAGAGGGACAAATCCAACTCAGCTTATTATTCTTCCCTACATGAATCTGATTATGCCAATCATACCTTTTATAACTACCCGGTTAAGGTAGCGTTTGAATATGTCAAACATAATGTTCATCACGTGGAAGACTATAATAACTTCATGTCTAAGGATTCAAATGACATAACTAATATGAGATATATATACGACATAGACCATGATATAAATCTCATAGAGCGGGTCATGTCCAGTACCTTGTTCCAAACAAGTATCCATTAATCTAACGTGATCATCCCATGAACATTTAGCCTTTATACTAGTGCTTCATAAGATCTAGGGACAGAGATTATTATAGGCAAACATGAGCAACAATAATAATCGAACATCTCTTTATTAATATGAATAAGATGATAGCATATACAACGTTTAACAAACGTGCCTAGGGCACCAACACCAACAAGCATCTACTGACATTGTAATTGCGCCTGCTGAAGGGACCCCTAAGAAAAGGAAAGCAAGAAAAGTTATTTCAGTTGCTGCCGATCCACCTGCTTTCGTTTCTAATCCTGCTCCGTCTACCAACAGGATTGTTGCTGAATCAACTCCTGCTGCTCCAAGGAAAAGGAAGCTGGTCAAGGCTGCTGACGAAGAGCCAGCCAAGAAGTCAAAGGTCATTTCTGCCGATGAACCATCTGCTGTTCAAAGGCAAAGACCTGTTGCTGCTCAGGTTAAGTGTTGGGTATGCCCACTTATATCTCAGTATTAAATGTATAGGATTGATTAGATTTGATTGATCCATCCCCTATGTTTTATTTCATGGACTTTAGACTCATATGTAAGAAGTATTCATACTTTATTTTTTAGATAGTCCATTTGAATAGAATAGGCTTAGGAATAGGGCATGAATATCAACATTCAAGAAAATCACAAGTTTGAGCTGCGCTATGCGCCTATGCTATGCACCATGTGCCTATCAGACGCATGCTATGCATTGCGCCCCAAAGGCTCTACTCGCCTCAATTATAATTTTCAACACTTGGTGATTTTTTGAAGACATGAAGACTTGAAGAGATTCAAACTACGCCAAAGATCCAACGGTGGATAAATAACACGTGTGGGGACACCTGTCCATAACGGTCATATTTGCGTTATGTGTCTAACGGCTATAAAAGGACACGTGCTCCACTCAATGAGCTCCAGCACATATGTCCTTTGATCTTATCCACAAGGGATTTCCAATGGCTGGTTTTTGGGGCTCTACTATAAATACCCCATAACTTCAACCATTTGAAGTTGCTAAGCTATTCTGAATTTCTCTCTCAAGCATTTGTTAAAGATTTGAAGATTGCTCATTGAATTCCCAGATTTCTCAAGAACACCTTCATACCTTCATACTTAGCCTAGATCCTCAAGCAAAAACACTTTTGTCACGACCCGAAAACCCGTCTCTATTTTCTAATAATAAATATTTAATTATTTCTTATTTAATTTTTTAAATTATTATTTAATTAATAATTTATGTGTGCATTTTATGTGTTATAATAATTTATGTCTAGCATTTTAATTGGGCCATTTGTGCTAGTGTAGAATTATTTGGTCTTAAGTTGTTAGTAGGAAGTATTAGAGTGTGTTGTTAGTGGGGAGGGGGTCTTAGTGTAAGTTTTCAAAATAATTCTCCCTACTCCCTCTCTTCTCCCTCACCTCTCCCTCATTTCATTCCCAGCAAACACTCTCTCTCTCTCCTTGGTTTTGGGTAAGATTTCTCTCTCACTTCTCTCTTCATTCTACCTATCGTCCTTCCATTATTTCTCATTTCTCATATTATGAAACATGTTTAGATCGTCGATAGGATCGTAGAGAGCCAAAAATATTTGAATTCCGTCATCTTTGAGAAATCTCAAGTAAGTTGCTTTTCCCCCATTTTTATGCTAAAGTGTTCATTCCATGTTTATATAATGCTTTAGTCGATACAATTGATGTTTAATTGAGTTTGAGATTTATTTGGAAATTATTTGGGTTTTTGGTTAAAAATGGTGATTGTATGAATGTGGGGATTTAATCTTGGTTTTGGTTGATAAATGGTGTTATTTAGGTCCCCTTAAGCTTAAATGTTATTTGGGTACCTTATTAAACTTGTTGGGAGTGTTGATTTTGGGTATTGTGTAAATGGTATGAAAATGGTATGGAAAAATGGAAGAACCCAGCTGAAATCCCTCCCAGCCCGCTGACCGAGCGCCTGCCCGGGTTGGACCAGGCGCCCGCCCGCCTTACCTTTTCCTGCGGTCAAACCTTCTGGGCAAATAAGCGCCCGCCTGCCCCTGCCCGCGCGCCCGCCCGCCCGCCTGGTCTGGAATTTTGCCTTTTTGCTTGTTTAAACTAAATGGCTTCCCTAGTTTAAGTTAATTACTCTAATTAACCTAAGTGAACATCGTGGAACACTTTATTATTTGGAATTGGTTCTTTTATGAATAAAAATGTTATGGAATTTGATTGAGTATCATTTTGAGAATGTGGGCCATCTTTGATGTGTGGTTTGGATTGGTTTACCTTTGTGGAAATTTATTTGGAATGATTCCCTACTTCGGAATCATGAGTTGTTTATTTAAGCTAGTGTTTATTACTTAGCTTTTATTTGAAAGTCCAGCTGGTTATTTGTGTATTGAGTCAGGCAATGGATAATGTTATATAATGGCACAAGCCAAGTCCAGTATAGCATCACCCATTGGTCCTTCTTCCTCATCCAGATTGGCCTTGGATGGGATGAGCTAGCTCCTTTTGTGAGTATTCTAGCTACACGTTTTGGAGCATGACTTTGTGGCATGGCTCCCGCCCCTTGTGGCATGTTACTTTGTTATTGGTTCCCGTACCGGGGGTTTTATCTTCGGCTTTCATGCTACTATGAAGATGTTGATTGGTTGATTGTTGAAGCTGCGCAGCGACCTTTATATGGTTCATTCAGTTGGGAAACCTTGGCTAATATCCTTTGTTAATTGTTTATTTCCGCTGCTATCTGTTAACTGATAAATGCTATGTGCTAAGTGATATTTATTATTGTTATTGCTTATTGCATCATAGCATGTCATGTAGTTGCATTAGTAACTTATTGAGATTTATCTCACCCCCTTTTCTTTTGTCTTTGTTTTTCCTTAACCCCCACAGGTGGAAAGGATTAGACTCGCTGATCACGAGACAGGACGTCGAGTGTGGATATAGCTTTTTGGGGAAGGTTGTTATTCGGTTTGCATTATTTAAATGTATAACTTTGGGATAGTGTCACCAAACAATGACGTCGTTAAGAATTTGTACATTTTATTATTTTGGGTGTAAGCTTATGGAGCTCACACTAGTTTATATTTTGTTGTTCAAGTTGGATTTCAAAACTTTATGTTATCATCTTTTGGTATAAAAAGGAAATTTTATCTTCATTATTTTAGAGTTTATTGTTTAAGTCGACGTCCAGCTCGCGCACTCCGGGCCCGCGGGGTCGGGGTCGCCAAAGTTGGTATCAGAGCTATGGTTTAGCTCTAAGTATAAGTCTAGGTGGACTAGTATGACCTAGGAGGGTAGTTGTGTCCGGAGTGCGTAACGGTTGATGTTTTATGCAGGTAATTGTTTCCAATGGCTAGAAGAAGAACGGGTGAAGGTTCTAGTGGGGCTCAGAATCAGAATGATCTTCGGGAAGAGAACCGTGCTATGTTCCAAGGCATGTTTGAGGTGGCCATGAAGGCAATTCATGACCAAGGGCCAAGAGAGGAGTATGTGCCACCTCCACGTTACGGGTTGGAGCAATTTCTGAAATTAAAACCAAGAGAGTTTGATGGTGAGCCCGATGTGAAGAAGGCCGAACTATGGATGGAGTCAATGGAGAAAATTTATGATGTGTTTGGGTGCACTAACGAGGATAGGGTCCGGTTCGCGGCTTATAAGCTTGTGAGTGCCGCCGAGCATTGGTGGAAAGGAGTCAAAGCGAGTTGGGATGATACCCATACAGTGTATGCATGGGAATTGTTTGTGCGGAAGTTCAAAGAGCATTTTATCCCAGTAGTGGACCAGAACCGAAAGGAGATCGAGCTACTCAACTTGGAGAAAGGTTTGTTGTCTATAGCTCAATACTCGGCTAAGTTCACAGAATTAGCCCGGTATTGTGACTATCTTGTGAGGACTGAGGAGCAGAAAGCTATGAGATTCATTCGGGGTTTGAAGACTTCTATCCGTACTCAACTTATAGCCCAGAGGATTGTGACATTCCAGGATGCGGTAGACCGTCCATACTTGATCGAGCAAGATATAGAGGAGCATAAGAAGAAGGTCGAGGTGACTAACACTAGCAAGCAGAGCAAGCCACAATTCCGTTCAGATAACCGAGGTAATTTTGGGGGACAATCTCAGTCCCGAGGGCAACGGATCCCAAGGAACCCGGGCACTACTGCCGGGAACCAAGGGAACCAAAATAGGAGACTCTGTTCATATTGCTAAAGGGGAGGACACTCGGAGGACCAGTGTTGGAAGAAACAGGGGAAATGTATTAACTGTGGGCAGTTGGGGCATTTTGTGAAGGATTGCCCGAGAATCAAAGGCCACCCGACTGGGGTAGGAGCTGGGGCTCCACAGGGTCAGAAAAGGGATGCTACGGGAAAGTCCAAGGTCTAAGGAAAAGTGTTTGCAATGAATCAGCATCAGGCAGATGATCCCTTAGTTATTGGAGGTATTATTTCTATATCTAATGTGAGCGCGCGTACGTTAGTAGATCCAGGATCATCTCATTCATACATTTTTGTGCAATTTGCTTCCGTGCTAAATGTTGTATCTGAGTCTTTACCTTATGTTCTAGAGGTGTCAACCCCTATAGGAGAATGTTTGGTGACCGATAGAGTATTTCGTGCTTGTCATGTGCTTATATGTGGTCGTGTCTTGTGTGCGGACTTGGTAGTCCTTCCGATTCAAGACTTTGATGTCATTTTGGGTATGGATTGGTTGAGCAAGTTTCATGCTTCTGTTGACTGTCATAGAAAGGTCGTTAATTTTTCTATCCCTGATGTGCCTAAATTTGTTTTTGAGGCTATGCCTTTGGGTAGGAATATTCGTATTATTTCCTATGTGAAGGCTAGGAGATATTTGCATCGTGGTTGTGAGGGGTACTTGGCTAGTGTGCTTCATACTAGGAAAGAATCCCCTAGTTTGGAGAGTGTTCGGGTAGTTAGGGAATTTCCCGATGTTTTCTCTTCTGAATATAATATGCCTCCCGATCGTGAAATAGAATTTTGTATAGATCTTTTGCCGGGTACGGCTCCGATTTCAAAGGCGCCGTATAGGTTGGCTCCCGCAGAGTTGAAGGAACTAAAGGTTCAATTGCAAGAGTTGCTTGACCGAGGGTTTATCCGCCCTAGTGTTTCCCCGTGGGGAGCACCGGTTTTGTTTGTGCGGAAGAAAGACGGTTCTTTGAGATTGTGTATCGATTACCAAAAGTTGAATCAGGTTACAGTGAAGAACAAGTATCCTCTACCTCACATTGATGATTTATTTGATCAGCTTCAAGGCTCAGTTGTGTTTTCTAAACTTGATTTGAGGAGTGGGTACCATCAGTTGAAGATTCGATCGGAGGATATTCCGAAGACTGCCTTTCGCACTCGTTATGGTCATTATGAATTCTTGGTTATGCCGTTTGGGTTGACTAACGCGCCTGCCGTATTTATGGATTTGATGAACCGGGTTTTCCATCCTTATCTTGATTCGTTCGTGGTGGTTTTCATCGACGACATTCTTGTCTACTCTAAATCTCGAGAGGAGCACAAGTAACACTCGAGTACAGTTTTATCCATTCTTGCGAGGGAGCAGTTGTTTGCGAAGTTTAGTAAATGCGAATTTTGGCTCGAGAAGGTTTCATTTCTGGGTCAAGTTATTTCTAAAGATAGGATTTCGGTGGATCCTTCAAAGATAGAAGCCATAGTGGATTGGAAGAGACCCGAGTCAGTGACCGAGATCAGAAGTTTTCTGGGTTTAGCCGGGTATTACAGAAGGTTCATAGAAGGGTTTTCGAGGATTGCTACTCCGATGACTCAGTTGACCCGGAAGGAAGTACCGTTTGTGTGGAGTGAAAAATGTCAAAGTAGCTTTGATGAATTAAAGAAGAGATTAACTACGGCTCCTATTCTTGCGTTACCAAATGGAAATGACGACTTGGTGATTTACAGTGATGCTTCGAAAGAGGGTTTGGGTTGTGTTTTAATGCAGAATGGAAAAGTGATTGCGTATGCTTCGAGGAAGTTGAGCCCTAGTGAACAGAATTACCCTACTCATGATATGGAGTTGGCTGCGATAGTCTTTGCGTTGCATAAGTGGAAGAATTACCTATATGGAGCGAAGTTTGAGATTTTTACCGATCACAAGAGTTTGAAATTCCTCTTCTCTCAAAAGGAATTGAATAACCGTCAGCGTAGGTGGATGGATATTTTGAAAGATTATGATTACACCATTTCGTACCATCCGGGCAAAGCAAATGTGGTAGCTGATGCGATTAGTCGGAAGTCTTATGTGGCATCAATGATGGTTCGTGAATGGAAATTGCTAGAGGATGTTCGAGATTGGTGTCCTCGCGAATCGAGACGTGAGGGGATTTTTGCGAATATTAGGGTATCTCCGACCCTAATTCAACAAATAAAGGATACTCAGAAGGATGACCCAGAGTTGAAGAAGATTATGGATAATGCTCGGGATAGACAGTATGTGGACTTCCAGCTTGACTCCGAGGGAGTGTTGACTTACCGTAGCAGATTGTGTGTGCCGAATATCGGTGGGATTAAACAACGAGTTCTTGATGAGGGTCATAAATCCCGGTATACCATTCATCCCGGGAGTACGAAGATGTATCAGGATTTAAAACAACGATTTTGGTGGATTAACATGAAGAGAGAAATTGCAGATTATGTATCGAAGTGTTTGACCTGTCAACAAGTTAAAGCAGAGCATCAGAGGCCCGCGGGTTTACTTCAGCCTCTTAAGATACCCGAGTGGAAGTGGGAACACATTACGATGTATTTTGTAACCGGACTACCCAGGACTCGAAGGAGGTTCAATGCAGTTTGGGTGATTGTGGACCGATTGACTAAATCTTCTCATTTCCTACCCATTGACATTTCCTATTCGATAGAGAAACTTGCGAATTTGTTTATTCATGAGATTGTCAGATTACATGGTGTTCCAGTTAGTATTGTGTCAGACAGAGATCCCAGGTTTACATCCCGATTTTGGCAAGCGTTTCAGAAGGCTTTGGGTACCGATTTGAGGTTTAGCACCGCGTTTCATCCTCAGACTGACGGTCAGTCCGAGAGAACCATCCAGATTCTCAAGGATATGTTACGAGCTTGCACAGTTGACTTTCCAGATTCGTGGGATACACATCTACCGCTTGCAGAGTTCGCCTACAATAATAGTTATCAGTCGATTATTCAGATGGCACCGTATGAGGCTTTGTATGGGAGGAAATGTCGGTCACCTATTTGTTGGGACGAGGTTGGGGAAGCAAAACTTTGGGGTATTGACATGGTTCAGGATTCGGTGGAAAAGGTTAAACTTATTCGGGATCGATTGAAAACAGCCCAGAGTCGACAGAAGAGCTATGCCGACCACCGAAGGCGAGATCTTAGTTTTCAAACCGGAGATTTTGTGTTCTTGAAGGTGTCCCCAAAGGTTGGTATTCGAAGGTTCGGAAAGAAGGGTAAGTTGGCTCCGAGGTTTGTTGGACCGTTTGAGATTTTGGGGAAAGTGGGACTTCTAGCATACCGTTTTGCGTTGCCAGCTTCTTTGGACCGGTTACATAATGTTTTTCACGTTTCTATGCTTCGGAAGTATGTTCATGATCCAGCTCACGTTTTACCGAGGGTACCGGAGGATATACAGCCTGATATGACCTACGAGGAACGACCGGTTCGGATTTTAGATACCAAAGTCCAAGAGTTGAGGAACAAAACCATTCCGTTGGTTAGAGTTCTTTGGAGGAATCACAACGTTGAGGAATCGACTTGGGAGCTTCGAGAGGAGATGGAGCGTAGATATCCGTGGCTTTTTAATTCGGATAAGTCTCGTTAAAATTCTGGTCGAATTTTCTTTAAGGGGGAGTGAATGTCACGACCCGAAAACCCGTCTCTATTTTCTAATAATAAATATTTAATTATTTCTTATTTAATTGTTTAAATTATTATTTAATTAATAATTTATGTGTGTATTTTATGTCTAGCATTTTAATTGGGCCATTTGTGCTAGTGTAGTATTATTTGGTCTTAAGTTGTTAGTAGGAAGTATTAGAGTGTGTTGTTAGTGGGGAGGGGGTCTTAGTGTAAGTTTTCAAAATAATTCTCCCTACTCCCTCTCTTCTCCCTCACCTCTCCCTCATTTCATTCCCAGCAAACACACTCTCTCTCTCCTTGGTTTTGGGTAAGATTTCTCTCTCACTTCTCTCTTCATTCTACCTATCTTCCTTCCATTATTTCTCATTTCTCATATTATGAAACATGTGTAGATCGTCGATAGGATCGTAGAGAGCCAAAAATATTTGAATTCCGTCATCTTTGAGAAATCTCAAGTAAGTTGCTTTTCCCCCATTTTTATGCTAAAGTGTTCATTCCATGTTTATATAATGCTTTAGTCGATACAATTGATGTTTAATTGAGTTTGAGATTTATTTGGAAATTATTTGGGTTTTTGGTTAAAAATGGTGATTGTATGAATGTGGGGATTTAATCTTGGTTTTGGTTGATAAATGGTGTTATTTAGGTCCCCTTAAGCTTAAATGTTATTTGGGTACCTTATTAAACTTGTTGGGAGTGTTGATTTTGGGTATTGTGTAAATGGTATGAAAATGGTATGGAAAAATGGAAGAACCCAGCTGAAATCCCTCCCAGCCCGCTGACCGAGCGCCTGCCCGGGTTGGACCAGGCGCCCGCCCGCCTTACCTTTTCCTGCGGTCAAACCTTCTGGGCAAATAAGCGCCCGCCTGCCCCTGCCCGCGCGCCCGCCCGCCCGCCTGGTCTGGAATTTTGCCTTTTTGCTTGTTTAAACTAAATGGCTTCCCTAGTTTAAGTTAATTACTCTAATTAACCTAAGTGAACATCGTGGAACACTTTATTATTTGGAATTGGTTCTTTTATGAATAAAAATGTTATGGAATTTGATTGAGTATCATTTTGAGAATGTGGGCCATCTTTGATGTGTGGTTTGGATTGGTTTACCTTTGTGGAAATTTATTTGGAATGATTCCCTACTTCGGAATCATGAGTTGTTTATTTAAGCTAGTGTTTATTACTTAGCTTTTATTTGAAAGTCCAGCTGGTTATTTGTGTATTGAGTCAGGCAATGGATAATGTTATATAATGGCACAAGCCAAGTCCAGTATAGCATCACCCATTGGTCCTTCTTCCTCATCCAGATTGGCCTTGGATGGGATGAGCTAGCTCCTTTTGTGAGTATTCTAGCTACACGTTTTGGAGCATGACTTTGTGGCATGGCTCCCGCCCCTTGTGGCATGTTACTTTGTTATTGGTTCCCGTACCGGGGGTTTTATCTTCGGCTTTCATGCTACTATGAAGATGTTGATTGGTTGATTGTTGAAGCTGCGCAGCGACCTTTATATGGTTCATTCAGTTGGGAAACCTTGGCTAATATCCTTTGTTAATTGTTTATTTCCGCTGCTATCTGTTAACTGATAAATGCTATGTGCTAAGTGATATTTATTATTGTTATTGCTTATTGCATCATAGCATGTCATGTAGTTGCATTAGTAACTTATTGAGATTTATCTCACCCCCTTTTCTTTTGTCTTTGTTTTTCCTTAACCCCCACAGGTGGAAAGGATTAGACTCGCTGATCACGAGACAGGACGTCGAGTGTGGATATAGCTTTTTGGGGAAGGTTGTTATTCGGTTTGCATTATTTAAATGTATAACTTTGGGATAGTGTCACCAAACAATGACGTCGTTAAGAATTTGTACATTTTATTATTTTGGGTGTAAGCTTATGGAGCTCACACTAGTTTATATTTTGTTGTTCAAGTTGGATTTCAAAACTTTATGTTATCATCTTTTGGTATAAAAAGGAAATTTTATCTTCATTATTTTAGAGTTTATTGTTTAAGTCGACGTCCAGCTCGCGCACTCCGGGCCCGCGGGGTCGGGGTCGCCAAAGTTGGTATCAGAGCTATGGTTTAGCTCTAAGTATAAGTCTAGGTGGACTAGTATGACCTAGGAGGGTAGTTGTGTCCGGAGTGCGTAACGGTTGATGTTTTATGCAGGTAATTGTTTCCAATGGCTAGAAGAAGAACGGGTGAAGGTTCTAGTGGGGCTCAGAATCAGAATGATCTTCGGGAAGAGAACCGTGCTATGTTCCAAGGCATGTTTGAGGTGGCCATGAAGGCAATTCATGACCAAGGGCCAAGAGAGGAGTATGTGCCACCTCCACGTTACGGGTTGGAGCAATTTCTGAAATTAAAACCAAGAGAGTTTGATGGTGAGCCCGATGTGAAGAAGGCCGAACTATGGATGGAGTCAATGGAGAAAATTTATGATGTGTTTGGGTGCACTAACGAGGATAGGGTCCGGTTCGCGGCTTATAAGCTTGTGGGTGCCGCCGAGCATTGGTGGAAAGGAGTCAAAGCGAGTTGGGATGATACCCATACAGTGTATGCATGGGAATTGTTTGTGCGGAAGTTCAAAGAGCATTTTATCCCAGTAGTGGACCAGAACCGAAAGGAGATCGAGCTACTCAACTTGGAGAAAGGTTTGTTGTCTATAGCTCAATACTCGGCTAAGTTCACAGAATTAGCCCGGTATTGTGACTATCTTGTGAGGACTGAGGAGCAGAAAGCTATGAGATTCATTCGGGGTTTGAAGACTTCTATCCGTACTCAACTTATAGCCCAGAGGATTGTGACATTCCAGGATGCGGTAGACCGTCCATACTTGATCGAGCAAGATATAGAGGAGCATAAGAAGAAGGTCGAGGTGACTAACACTAGCAAGCAGAGCAAGCCACAATTCCGTTCAGATAACCGAGGTAATTTTGGGGGACAATCTCAGTCCCGAGGGCAACGGATCCCAAGGAACCCGGGCACTACTGCCGGGAACCAAGGGAACCAAAATAGGAGACTCTGTTCATATTGCTAAAGGGGAGGACACTCGGAGGACCAGTGTTGGAAGAAACAGGGGAAATGTATTAACTGTGGGCAGTTGGGGCATTTTGTGAAGGATTGCCCGAGAATCAAAGGCCACCCGACTGGGGTAGGAGCTGGGGCTCCACAGGGTCAGAAAAGGGATGCTACGGGAAAGTCCAAGGTCTAAGGAAAAGTGTTTGCAATGAATCAGCATCAGGCAGATGATCCCTTAGTTATTGGAGGTATTATTTCTATATCTAATGTGAGCGCGCGTACGTTAGTAGATCCAGGATCATCTCATTCATACATTTTTGTGCAATTTGCTTCCGTGCTAAATGTTGTATCTGAGTCTTTACCTTATGTTCTAGAGGTGTCAACCCCTATAGGAGAATGTTTGGTGACCGATAGAGTATTTCGTGCTTGTCATGTGCTTATATGTGGTCGTGTCTTGTGTGCGGACTTGGTAGTCCTTCCGATTCAAGACTTTGATGTCATTTTGGGTATGGATTGGTTGAGCAAGTTTCATGCTTCTGTTGACTGTCATAGAAAGGTCGTTAATTTTTCTATCCCTGATGTGCCTAAATTTGTTTTTGAGGCTATGCCTTTGGGTAGGAATATTCGTATTATTTCCTATGTGAAGGCTAGGAGATATTTGCATCGTGGTTGTGAGGGGTACTTGGCTAGTGTGCTTCATACTAGGAAAGAATCCCCTAGTTTGGAGAGTGTTCGGGTAGTTAGGGAATTTCCCGATGTTTTCTCTTCTGAATATAATATGCCTCCCGATCGTGAAATAGAATTTTGTATAGATCTTTTGCCGGGTACGGCTCCGATTTCAAAGGCGCCGTATAGGTTGGCTCCCGCAGAGTTGAAGGAACTAAAGGTTCAATTGCAAGAGTTGCTTGACCGAGGGTTTATCCGCCCTAGTGTTTCCCCGTGGGGAGCACCGGTTTTGTTTGTGCGGAAGAAAGACGGTTCTTTGAGATTGTGTATCGATTACCAAAAGTTGAATCAGGTTACAGTGAAGAACAAGTATCCTCTACCTCACATTGATGATTTATTTGATCAGCTTCAAGGCTCAGTTGTGTTTTCTAAACTTGATTTGAGGAGTGGGTACCATCAGTTGAAGATTCGATCGGAGGATATTCCGAAGACTGCCTTTCGCACTCGTTATGGTCATTATGAATTCTTGGTTATGCCGTTTGGGTTGACTAACGCGCCTGCCGTATTTATGGATTTGATGAACCGGGTTTTCCATCCTTATCTTGATTCGTTCGTGGTGGTTTTCATCGACGACATTCTTGTCTACTCTAAATCTCGAGAGGAGCACAAGTAACACTCGAGTACAGTTTTATCCATTCTTGCGAGGGAGCAGTTGTTTGCGAAGTTTAGTAAATGCGAATTTTGGCTCGAGAAGGTTTCATTTCTGGGTCAAGTTATTTCTAAAGATAGGATTTCGGTGGATCCTTCAAAGATAGAAGCCATAGTGGATTGGAAGAGACCCGAGTCAGTGACCGAGATCAGAAGTTTTCTGGGTTTAGCCGGGTATTACAGAAGGTTCATAGAAGGGTTTTCGAGGATTGCTACTCCGATGACTCAGTTGACCCGGAAGGAAGTACCGTTTGTGTGGAGTGAAAAATGTCAAAGTAGCTTTGATGAATTAAAGAAGAGATTAACTACGGCTCCTATTCTTGCGTTACCAAATGGAAATGACGACTTGGTGATTTACAGTGATGCTTCGAAAGAGGGTTTGGGTTGTGTTTTAATGCAGAATGGAAAAGTGATTGCGTATGCTTCGAGGAAGTTGAGCCCTAGTGAACAGAATTACCCTACTCATGATATGGAGTTGGCTGCGATAGTCTTTGCGTTGCATAAGTGGAAGAATTACCTATATGGAGCGAAGTTTGAGATTTTTACCGATCACAAGAGTTTGAAATTCCTCTTCTCTCAAAAGGAATTGAATAACCGTCAGCGTAGGTGGATGGATATTTTGAAAGATTATGATTACACCATTTCGTACCATCCGGGCAAAGCAAATGTGGTAGCTGATGCGATTAGTCGGAAGTCTTATGTGGCATCAATGATGGTTCGTGAATGGAAATTGCTAGAGGATGTTCGAGATTGGTGTCCTCGCGAATCGAGACGTGAGGGGATTTTTGCGAATATTAGGGTATCTCCGACCCTAATTCAACAAATAAAGGATACTCAGAAGGATGACCCAGAGTTGAAGAAGATTATGGATAATGCTCGGGATAGACAGTATGTGGACTTCCAGCTTGACTCCGAGGGAGTGTTGACTTACCGTAGCAGATTGTGTGTGCCGAATATCGGTGGGATTAAACAACGAGTTCTTGATGAGGGTCATAAATCCCGGTATACCATTCATCCCGGGAGTACGAAGATGTATCAGGATTTAAAACAACGATTTTGGTGGATTAACATGAAGAGAGAAATTGCAGATTATGTATCGAAGTGTTTGACCTGTCAACAAGTTAAAGCAGAGCATCAGAGGCCCGCGGGTTTACTTCAGCCTCTTAAGATACCCGAGTGGAAGTGGGAACACATTACGATGTATTTTGTAACCGGACTACCCAGGACTCGAAGGAGGTTCAATGCAGTTTGGGTGATTGTGGACCGATTGACTAAATCTTCTCATTTCCTACCCATTGACATTTCCTATTCGATAGAGAAACTTGCGAATTTGTTTATTCATGAGATTGTCAGATTACATGGTGTTCCAGTTAGTATTGTGTCAGACAGAGATCCCAGGTTTACATCCCGATTTTGGCAAGCGTTTCAGAAGGCTTTGGGTACCGATTTGAGGTTTAGCACCGCGTTTCATCCTCAGACTGACGGTCAGTCCGAGAGAACCATCCAGATTCTCAAGGATATGTTACGAGCTTGCACAGTTGACTTTCCAGATTCGTGGGATACACATCTACCGCTTGCAGAGTTCGCCTACAATAATAGTTATCAGTCGATTATTCAGATGGCACCGTATGAGGCTTTGTATGGGAGGAAATGTCGGTCACCTATTTGTTGGGACGAGGTTGGGGAAGCAAAACTTTGGGGTATTGACATGGTTCAGGATTCGGTGGAAAAGGTTAAACTTATTCGGGATCGATTGAAAACAGCCCAGAGTCGACAGAAGAGCTATGCCGACCACCGAAGGCGAGATCTTAGTTTTCAAACCGGAGATTTTGTGTTCTTGAAGGTGTCCCCAAAGGTTGGTATTCGAAGGTTCGGAAAGAAGGGTAAGTTGGCTCCGAGGTTTGTTGGACCGTTTGAGATTTTGGGGAAAGTGGGACTTCTAGCATACCGTTTTGCGTTGCCAGCTTCTTTGGACCGGTTACATAATGTTTTTCACGTTTCTATGCTTCGGAAGTATGTTCATGATCCAGCTCACGTTTTACCGAGGGTACCGGAGGATATACAGCCTGATATGACCTACGAGGAACGACCGGTTCGGATTTTAGATACCAAAGTCCAAGAGTTGAGGAACAAAACCATTCCGTTGGTTAGAGTTCTTTGGAGGAATCACAACGTTGAGGAATCGACTTGGGAGCTTCGAGAGGAGATGGAGCGTAGATATCCGTGGCTTTTTAATTCGGATAAGTCTCGTTAAAATTCTGGTCGAATTTTCTTTAAGGGGGAGTGAATGTCACGACCCGAAAACCCGTCTCTATTTTCTAATAATAAATATTTAATTATTTCTTATTTAATTGTTTAAATTATTATTTAATTAATAATTTATGTGTGTATTTTATGTCTAGCATTTTAATTGGGCCATTTGTGCTAGTGTAGTATTATTTGGTCTTAAGTTGTTAGTAGGAAGTATTAGAGTGTGTTGTTAGTGGGGAGGGGGTCTTAGTGTAAGTTTTCAAAATAATTCTCCCTACTCCCTCTCTTCTCCCTCACCTCTCCCTCATTTCATTCCCAGCAAACACACTCTCTCTCTCCTTGGTTTTGGGTAAGATTTCTCTCTCACTTCTCTCTTCATTCTACCTATCTTCCTTCCATTATTTCTCATTTCTCATATTATGAAACATGTGTAGATCGTCGATAGGATCGTAGAGAGCCAAAAATATTTGAATTCCGTCATCTTTGAGAAATCTCAAGTAAGTTGCTTTTCCCCCATTTTTATGCTAAAGTGTTCATTCCATGTTTATATAATGCTTTAGTTGATACAATTGATGTTTAATTGAGTTTGAGATTTATTTGGAAATTATTTGGGTTTTTGGTTAAAAATGGTGATTGTATGAATGTGGGGATTTAATCTTGGTTTTGGTTGATAAATGGTGTTATTTAGGTCCCCTTAAACTTCAATGTTGTTTGGGTACCTTATTAAACTTGTTGGGAGTGTTGATTTTGGGTATTATGTAAATGGTATGAAAATGGTATGGAAAAATGGAAGAACCCAGCTGAAATCCCTCCCAGCCCGCTGACCGAGCGCCCGCCCGGGTTGGACCAGGCGCCCGCCCGCCTTACCTTTTCCTGTGGCCAAACCTTCTGGGCAAATAAGCGCCCGCCTGCCCCTGCCCGCGCGCCCGCCCGCCCGCCTGGTCTGGAATTTTGCCTTTTTGCTTGTTTAAACTAAATGGCTTCCCTAGTTTAAGTTAATTACTCTAATTAACCTAAGTGAACATCGTGGAACACTTTATTATTTGGAATTGGTTCTTTTATGAATAAAAATGTTATGGAATTTGATTGAGTATCGTTTTGAGAATGTGGGCCATCTTTGATGTGTGGTTTGGATTTGGTTTACCTTTGTGGAAATTTATTTGGAATGATTCCCTACTTCGGAATCATGAGTTGTTTATTTAAGCTAGTGTTTATTACTTAGCTTTTATTTGAAAGTCCAGCTGGTTATTTGTGTATCGAGTCAGGCAATGGATAATGCTATATAATGGCACAAGCCAAGTCCAGTATAGCATCACCCATTGGTCCTTCTTCCTCATCCAGATTGGCCTTGGATGGGATGAGCTAGCTCCTTTTGTGAGTATTCTAGCTACACGTTTGGAGCATGACTTTGTGGCATGGCTCCCGCCCCTTGTGGCATGTTACTTTGTTATTGGTTCCGGTACCGGGGGTTTTCTCTTCGGCTTTCATGCTACTATGAAGATGTTGATTGGTTGATTGTTGAAGCTGCGCAGCGACCTTTATTTGGTTCATTCAGTTGGGAAACCTTGGCTAATATCCTTTGTTAATTGTTTATTTCCGCTGCTATCTGTTAACTGATAAATGCTATGTGCTAAGTGATATTTATTATTGTTATTGCTTATTGCATCATAGCATGTCATGTAGTTGCATTAGTAACTTATTGAGATTTATCTCACCCCCTTTTCTTTTGTCTTTGTTTTTCCTTAACCCCCCCCCCCAGGTGGAAAGGATTAGACTCGCTGATCACGAGACAGGACGTCGAGTGTGGATATAGATTTTTGGGGAAGGTTGTTATTCGGTTTGCATTATTTAAATGTATAACTTTGGGATAGTGTCACCAAACAATGACGTCGTTAAGAATTTGTACATTTTATTATTTTGGGTGTAAGCTTATGGAGCTCACACTAGTTTATATTTTGTTGTTCAAGTTGGATTTCAAAACTTTATGTTATCATCTTTTGGTATAAAAAGGAAATTTTATCTTCATTATTTTAGAGTTTATTGTTTAAGTCGACGTCCAGCTCGCGCACTCCGGGCCCGTGGGGTCGGGGTCGCGAAAACATTAGTTTTATTGTGCTCTCAATCTCATAGATCTAAAGAGCCTTGAAACAAAGAACACACACGCACCTCTTTAAGTTTGGTCACTTAGATCTTTTTTTAAGAGATACACTAGTTTTGTCTACGATTTGTTCTTTCATAGATTATAGATCTTGAGTTAGTGTAAAGCTCAAACGTTGTAATTTGTAACACTCACTCATATTATAAGATCTCCATTAGAAATCCAAGACTAACCATCTTGGTAGAGGACGTAGATCATTTCCCGATCGAACCTCTCCAAATAGCGCGTATTCATTTCTTGTCATTTACTTTCAAGTTAGTATCTTATCTCACTATTCGCTTGTTTATTCATTGTAGATTGATTGGATTGAATTGTGTTGTGTTTGTTTCACATTTGCCTTAGTTTCATCTTTCACTCACTTTGAGCCAAAATAGTTAGAGTGTGTGCGCGCCCCCTTTATCATCTTTGCGCCTACTTTACTTACTAAATTCCTCTGTGTATTTCACTCACTCACTTTGGCGCATTTCATAACGCTTATTTGATAAAGTGCGCATTTGCAATTGAGTTTATCAAGGGTACGAAAAGAATTTCAAAACAGCTATTCACCCCCCCTCTAGCTATTTTTATACCCTTGTTGCCCCTTTGGGACCAACATTAAGTCTTCCAAAATTCCAGTCACTGATCCTAGAGCCAAGCAAATTAGATTTGCACCACCCTTACTTTCTGGTACTTCTCTTACTGCTCCCTCTGTTGCTATTAAATCTGAAGAAGCTGTTGCTGACGAGATTGCTGACCGGCGCAAAATGATTGAGACTGATTTGAGGAGGAGAATTCCACTTCAGAAAGTACTTCTTGAGCTCCCTACTCTAACTGCTTTTCATGTTGCTGCTGATGTAGCTAAGAAGTCTGTTGTAAGAAAATGCAGGCCAGTCAGAAATCCTACTTTTCACCTCTTCTTCAGAAATCATTGGTCCCTCATCAACAAGGTTCTGCCAAAGAATTGGGTGTTTCCCATAGATCATCTTCATCCTTTCATTCGCAGATTGCTTCAATTCCATGAAGAGAGAAAGGAGCTGGTCCCTCCAGGCAATCTTACTGATTATGTTGATTACTCAAGCCTGAACAGAGTTACTGATATCTATAATGAGAAGTTTATCCCTCTCCGAAAGTTTCAGCGGTTGTCAGAGGTTGAACTCAGACTAATTTTGGGCGTTACTTTGATCTGCTGCCTCTTCCCTGGAATCAGTCTATCTTTTCCAAGATAGGACTAGACAAGATCTGATGGTCCAAAATGTATAGGTAGCCTATGCCTCCGTATTCAATCAGCTCTCTGAATTTCTTGAGTTTGACCCCTATCAAATGGGAAGACCAGAAGATAAAGATGACTTGCTTGTCTACAATGATAGTGAAACCATCTCTAGTGGTCCTCAGGCTGTCAGTTTGTGCAGACTGTGAAGAAGATCACCATTGATCTAATTAAGGACTCGGAAGCCTTTCTCAAAAGTCAAGCTGCCGAACAACATGTAGATGTTCCCCTTCCAACTCCCAGCAGTTCTGTAGATGTTGCCGAATTTGTTTGTTCTCACAAGAATGCCGATGAAACTCTTTCATCTACTAAGTCAATCAATGAATACAAGATGCCCATCAGCATTATTTATAAGAATCCCTCCACTCCTACTGCTGATGTATCATCTGCTGATGCATTTGCTGACTCAGTCTTGATTAATTCTATCCCAAACTGCAGTCAAGGAGGAGCCCCTGCTGATGAAGTTGTTGCTGATGCAATAGAGTTTACGGAATAAATGGTTGAGGAAACTACTGACACTCAACCAGCTGATGAAGCTAGTGCTGCTAAGAGCCTTTGGATACTTGGGTTGAGGAAACTACAGACACTCAACCACTGATTAAGGTTTCTGATGAAGTTGCTGATGAAGATGTGCTGATTTCAGGAATAGAAATTGCTGATGCACATGTTACCGATGAGCCAACTACAGAAACTCATCCTACTGAGCCAACTACTGACACTCAGATTGTTCAAGTTCCCTCCTCTTCTGCTGAGATTCTAGCAGTAATTCTTGTTGAACCGACTAGGTTAAGGGACGTTGTTGAATTAAGAGGAGGTACTGATGCTTACATTGCTGATCTTGATGTTCAGATTGCTGCCGACCTAAAGTTTGAGGAATTACAAGTAGCTTTATTTGCTCCTGCTCTCTCGCCTCTTCTTCATGCTCCAGCACTTCTTCTTCCTGCTCCTGTTATTGAAGCTGTTCTAGAGGTTCGTGCTGTTACTGTTGTTGCTGCTGCTTCTGGTGATGAAAGCTCTGATGAGATTCATCCTGATGACTACATGAAGTTGCCGACATTTGAGTATAAAGATTCCAAGGATACTACTCCTCCTGCTGAGTACAATTATGAGCTTCATGCCAAGGAGATGATTAGCTCAAACTGGTATACCACCAGCATCTCCATTCCTACCGACAGGTTTACCAGACCTATATTTGATCCTCATCACAAGATCTCTTTCCGTTCCACTCTTCAAAGGATACCCTGTCCTTACGGTAAGGAGCATCCCTCAATTACTAAATATCCTTTCCTTGATGGTTCCACTAGTGAGCAGCTGATCTACATGCCATGGATCAAGGTAGACTTTAAAAGAAAGAAAGGGAAAACTCCTCAAGTGTCAAGGTTGAAGGAAAGGCTGGTTTATGAAATTCGTCATTCTTGGCCCCGTACCCTGAAGATTGGAGGAAGTGCTCCACCTGCCGGTGAGTATCCAACGGAAGTGTGCATTACCACCAATGGGTAGATGAGGCCGTATATGATGATCAACAGCAGGCTCTGTGACATCCTTGAAGTCCGTGCTATTGACTCTAGAGGGATTCTGTACTTAGTCAAATCAGCAACTCTTTCCTTGACTCTCCCAATGTTTTCACTAAGAAGGCGCGCTGATTACCTTGTCTATACATCTAAACTGATATCAGTAAATCTGGCTCGCATGGTTCTTGAAGGACGTGCTTACTTGAATCTCCTTTTGGCTCTGTATCTATCTATGGAAGACAATGGTGTATTCCATTTGCTGGAGGATCATGCCGTTATTATTCATCCAGATTTTCCCTTGCCGATTCTCAATGCCAATCGTTTTGGTGCTGACTCTGCTGACATTATCTCTGCTTCTGTTCCTGCTGATTTCCTTCAAGTTGCTGATGATGCTGCCCTTTAATATTTTTTGCCTCTACCTTCTGCTCCTATTCCCCTGCCAGCATCTCCATTGCCGATCGTTCTATCTTCCGATGATGAGATGTCTGTGCTTCCTGCTGATGTGCTTGTAGAAGATGCTGACTTGATCAATGAGGATTTTTTTCCTTCCCTGCTGGTTCCATCTCCTCTTGGTCTTGTTGAGCCGATTATCATTGAGAAGCCCGTGGTATTGAATACTATGTATGAATACTTCAGTCACCTTAAAGGCGATGCTGAAAATTTGTAAGTGCCTACTACTCGTGCCGATCTGGGCGATACTGGCCTATTCTTCCGAGACAAATTGCAACACATTTTTGAGGACCTTTCTGCCTAAATCCGTAAGTCCAATCAGGAGGAGGAAGATAAACGACTCTAAGACCTGAAGGATCTTCTGGAGAATAGAGAATCACGACTGATTGCTCTTTAAGAAAGTTTGGGAGTTATGCATTCTACTCAGAACCAACTGATTGATGAGCAGTAATTGCATATCAGAAGCTTGGAGACAACTAAGAAAGATTTATCTGCTGCCAACGCTGCTCTTACTGATACTCAACTGAAGATTGCAGCACTTGAAGCCAATAACAATATGCTGACTGAAAGGTTGTAGAGTACGCAAAGGAGACAGAAAAGGAAAGCAGATAGAGATGAATCCAAAGCAAAGAAGAAAGCAAAAAGATCATAATCTACTTCAAAGGCTACTGCTCCTGACCAGTAAGAAGACTTTCCCAAGTCTACTGGTTCTTGAGTCAATGTAACCGATAATATAGATATCCTTGAAGACCTTCAAAGATATATCCTAAAAACTTCTTTGCTAACCATTTTTATCTGTATGCTTATTTTATGTGTTATGTTCTTAAATATTCCTGTTGCTCTTTATGCTAACTTTGTTTTGCAGAATATTTCTCTGCCGATCCTTGTAATCGGCATTCCCTCTTCTTCTATCTCTTTTACTTTATTTTTTACTTTATCTTTTCTAAGACATCTAGAGTGTGACTTGGCTTAGGGAATTATAATAAATAGATATCTCTGAATACATTCTTTTACTAAGCTAAGATAGATGTTCTTGGATAGGGTGATTGGACTTAAGCAATTAGGAGGAGATTTTTGTTCAAATATATGTATAGGACTTAGAATTGCTTAATCCCAATCATAGTTAACACTTAGGATCCCCCAATTTTTGTTTATATCTTTAGGATTCCTAGTGACCAGCACAAGTGTATTACAACTCTTCATTACAAGGCAATCCAGCTAAGACGACAACAGAAAACATGTCAGCAGACCAGCATCCAAGTTGCCGATCAAAGAACTACTCAGTATATAATACAAGTTACCGGCAACTCACCAATCAGCAAGGATAAACAAAAGTTCACTGGTAGGCAACTCAAGATATTCTTCACTTGAATATCTTCAAGTTACATCGTTCTACCTTAGTTGACTTTACCGATTGCTTTTATACTGTCTTTCTGAATATTGCTATCTGTCTCTGCTACGGTTTTTGTGCCAGTCTGACACCGAGCTACTTTTAGCTCTACTCTGTCCCTACTTTCTTTTTGCAGGTAACTGGTTGAGACAAAGGGGTCTTTACATATCAGACTTTTCCAGGCATGCGTGTTCTTCTAATCCCCGCCATTAATGCAAAAGATATCGCATTTAATGCTCCTCACCTAACCGGATGGAAATTCAAAATACAAGCCTTATTCCCCAAGACTCAAGTCATTTACTCCTCTTATAAATAGAAGACTCAGAGCATTGAAGAGGGTTGGTGAATTGAAGAGAGTTGATTGTTTGAAGCATTCATTGAAGCTCAAACATTCCTTGTCCCAGAAATCATTAGACATTTAATAGGACATACACTTGTGCACAAACTCATCAACATTGTCAGTATTCCCGAACTAGATTATTTAAGGAATACGTTGTTTGAGTTTTTCACACACCCACCTGAGTGAGATAAGTTCTTTGGACTTTCCGCTCAAAAAAACTTGGTCAGTATTTGTTTTACGATCCATTAGTGATCTCTAGAGTTTAGGTCTTTGTAACCGGCAAAGCCGTACTTGTAATAGACTAGAGAAATCTAATAGTGCTCTTAACCCAAATCCAAGTTCTGACCAAACATGGTAGAGGACGTAGCAGTATTTGCACTGTGAACCTCTCCAAATACTCGTGTCCCCTTGTGATTACTTTATTACTGCTTTGATCTTGCCAGTTTGGAAACCTATCACCGGCAACTCATTTATACATACTGATTCATTGTCTTTTCCTTTGACCAATCTCTTGAAACTGCATTGAACCTTTTGAAATCACTTTGTGTTAAACCAAGCTCTCAAAACCTTTTCGTACTGATTTTGTGTGAGTTAAACTTAGTCATATCTTATCTGCTGCGCTTACTGATAATAGTTTGCAAACTGATTAGAGACTTTGATTTTAAAAGTGTTTTCTTTGAAAAAATTTTATTAGGCTATTCACCCCCCCTCTAGCCTGTTTTCCTACCAATTAGGTCTAACACCAGATTCATGTTTTCTCCTCTAAATTCCTAAAATCCCTCAAAGGTCCTTCGACCCAATATTCCATTTAAGTTCTTTAGGATTCGTTCTATTTGTGTGTGACCCTATAGGATTACACTAAGTTGGCAATGGGTTCAAAAATAAACTCATAAGATATGAATTGGTTCCAGAAAACCGTCATACCTACCCAAATAGTGTAACTATATACAAGTTCGCATTCCTTTATAGTACATGTCACAATCCCTTTGTCCACGATGTCATTGAACACAAGTCATGGTCAACAAGTCAACTTGTATTGTTCAATACTTTCTCGATACCGAATATGTTGATAATCCAAATGACATTGATCCAATCAATTTATTTGAGTTTGGCCAAACATTTCATTAACATCATTCTACGACCGGCCCAAGCTTGACATCTCTCCGTAGAGGGACAAATCCAACTTAGCTTATTATTCTTCCCAACGTGAATCCGATTATGCCAATCATACCCTTTATAACTTCCTGGTTAAAGGTAGCGTTTGAATATGTCAAACATAATATTCATTAAGTGGAAGACTATAATAACTTCATGTCTAAGGATTCAAATGACATAATTAATATGAGATCTATATATGACATTGACCATGACTGTCGCGACCCCGACCCCGCGGGCCCGGAACTCGCGAGCTGGACGTCGACTTAAAACAATAAACACCAAAATACTGAAGATAAAAATTTCATTTATACTAAAAGATTTAACACAAGGTTTTAGAAATCCAAGTTTAACCACGACTTAACACAACCGGTATAAGCTCCACAAGCTTACACCAAAAACAAAATATTACAAACTTAATGACGTCATTGTTGATAATACTATTCCCAAAAGGTTTTACATTTAAGTAATATAAACCAAATAACCACCTGCCCAAAAGTCACAAACCCTCTCGACGTCCTCCTCATGATCAGAGAGTCCTATTCCTTTCCTCCTGGGGGGTTAACGAAAGACAAAGATAAAAGAAAGGGGGTGAGATAAATCTCAATAAGTTACTAATGCAACTACATGACATGCTATGATGCAATAAACAATAATAAAACTCACCTAGCACGTAGCAATTATCAGATAACAGATAGCAGCGGACATAAACAAGTAACAAAGGATATTGAGCCAAGGTTTTCCAAACTGATAGAACATAATAAGGATCGCTGCGCAGCTTCAACTAATCAACCGATCAAACCATCTTCATAGTAGCATAATAGCTGAAGAGAAAACCCCGGTACCGAAACCAAGAACCAATAGTAACAAGGGAAAATGACACAAAGTCATAACCCAAAACCAATTAGCTAGAATACTCACAAAGGGAGCTAGCTCATCTCAACCAAGGCCAATCTGGAAGAGGAAAATAAGGGCAAAACAATGGATAACACTATAATGGACTCGGCTCGTTGCCATCATAATATTCCCCATCGCCCAACACAACCACAAATACCAGCTGGACTTTCAATGAATGCTAAGAAATAAACACTAGCTCAAATAAACAACTAATGATTCCAAAGTAGGGAACCATTCCAAATAAATCACCAAAAAGGATGAATCAATCCAAACAACACATCAAAGATGTCCAACAATCCCAAACCATACTTAATAAATTTCCGTAACGCAATTGTTCACAAAGGAACCATGACCACATCTGAGTATTTCACAATGGCCATTTCAATCTATTAGAATCATACTCCAAGCCTAGACTAAGCTTGATTTTGAAAACAATTAAAAATAAAGATACTCAGGTCAGCTGCCATGGGCGGTCACCCATAACCAACCTGGGCGGTCGCCCAAAACCACTAACCCACAGCCCATCAGACTGACTCCAAGGGCGGTCGCCCAACCCATTCATGGGCGGTCGCCCAAAAGCCCTGACTCCAACACTCAGAACGAACTGACCTCATGGGCGGTCGCTCAACCCAAATATGGGTGGTCGCCCACCGGCCCTGTTCTGCCGGAAATCGGCAACCAAGACCTGGGTTCTTCCCAAAACTCACCCATTTCAACACAACTCAAAATCAATACTCCTAACAAGTATCCCAAGGTGTTAAAACAACTTATAAGCCTAAAAGGACCCTTATAACATCATCTAGACAACCCAAATCAAAAAATGATTCAAACATCAACTTCTCACAAAATATGAATAAATTGTAAATCAATTCCAAATCAACCAAGAAAGCAATAGATATCAACTAGAGCATTAAATGAGCTAAGGATGAACATTTTTAGCATAAATGGGGGAAAAGCAACTTACTTGGAATTTATGAAAGGGAATGGAATTCGAATTTTCTTGACTACAAACGATCCTAGCGACGATCTAACCATTTTACATAAAATGAGTATTAAGAAAAGATGAGTAGAAGAAGACCAAATTGAGGGAAAGAGATGGAGTTTTTCTTACCTTTCACCAATGGAAGAGAGAGGGAGAGTTTACTGGGTGTGTGTGGTGAGGAAGAGAGTGAGGGAGAAGGGAGGTATAAGGAGGATATTTAAAATAGTTTCACAATTAACCCCAATACTTCTACCTTGAACACATAAACCCTTATAACCCACTTTCAACTAAAGCCCCTAACTTCACATTTAGCACAAATGATCAATTAAAATGCTAGGCATAAAAGAAAGTATTATGAGATATAAATGCACACATAAATATTTAACTAGATAAATAAATAAGCAAATAAATAAATAAATAAACATTTACTACTAAGAAAATAGAGACGGGTTTTCCGGTCGTGACATTCACTCCTCCTTAAAGAAAATTCGACCCGAATTTTAAAGGTACTTACCCGAAACAAAAAGCCACGGATACTTCCTCCCTATCTCTTCTCGAAGCTCCCACGTTGATTCTTCAACATTGTGATTCCTCCGTAGCACCCTAACTAACTCTATGCTCTTATTCCTCAACTGTTGAACTTTGGAATCAAGAATCTGAATCGGTCGCTCCTCGTATGACATGTCAGGTTCTATATCCTCAGGTACCCTCGGTAACACGTGAGATGGATCATGCAGATACTTTCGGAGCATAGAAACATGAAAGACGTTATGCAACCAGTATAGAGAAGATGGCAACGCAAGTCGATAAGCAAGAAGCCCCACTTTTCCCAAAATCTCAAACAGTCCAATAAACCTCGGAGTCAATTTACCCTTCTTCCCAAACCTTTTAATACCAACCTTCGGAGACACCTTCAAGAACACAAAGTCTCCGGTCTGAAAATTAAGATCCCGTCTTCGATGATCAGCATAGCTCTTTTGTCGACTCTGGGCTATCTTCAATCGATCCCGAATAACTCTGACTTTCTCAACGGAATCCTGAATCAAATCAATACCCCATATCTTTGCTTCCCCGATCTCATCCCAACAGATAGGTGATCTACACTTTCTCCCATACAAAGCCTCATAAGGAGCCATCTCGATGCTAGCCTGATAACTGTTATTATAAGAAAATTCCACTAAAGGTAAGTGCATATCCCAAGAATCAGAAAAGTCTATCGAACAGGCTCGCAACATGACTTCTAAAATCTGAATAGTTCTCTCGGATTGACCGTCGGTCTAAGGGTGAAAAGCTGTACTGAATCGCAAGTGTGTACCCAAGGCCTCCTGTAATGCTTTCCAGAATCTAGAAGTAAACCTCGGATCACGATCCGATACAATGCTAACCGGAACACCATGTAATCTCACAATCTCATTAATATAAAGGGTCGCAAGCTTTTCCATCAAGTATCTAATATCAATCGGTAAGAAATGAGCACTCTTGGTTAGTCTATCCACGATCACCCAAACACTATCATACTTCCTACGGGTACGAGGTAGTGTAGATACCCCGGGGAACCACGGCTTGGCTAGAGCGGTGAATTATCCTAGGATGTCTAACTTGTTTTTAGAGTCGCCACCTATGTTTTAAGGAACATAAGAAAAACCTATTGATTGTAGCCTAAGTTTGATTAGGAAAACAGAGATTCTTTGTTTTGAGGTTCGGGGGTTAGGTTACGAGATGGGAAGTACCGAAACACCCATCTCGCCCAACTTAAGTTGGTCTTGCTTGATCAAAATCTACATGAATGAAAATGTTCTTCTTCTTCTTCTTTAAGTCATAAAAAGGGGGTTTAAAATAGGATTTGGAATGTAGGAGATAACTCCTTAACCAACCTCAATGAGATGAGGTGATCATTAGAGTCATGTCCCAAAATGATTTGGGTGATTGCACATTTGATTAAAGTAAAAGAGAGAGAGGAGATGAAGTAGAAAAGAAAGGAAAAGATGTACTTTTACCTACAATTTGAAGAACTTCAAGTGTTGCTTGATGAGATCCTTGGAGAACCTTTAGAAAGTGATTTTTTGTCTAGTTTTCGATCGGGTTTTTCCGATGATTTTTTCGATCCTTGAAAATGGAGGTGAAGAGAGGTTTTTATAGGTGAAAGAGGGGTGTTTTTGGTGCCAAAACTCAGTCACCAAGAAATCCTTCCCGGGCAAAATCCTGTAAATTGAGCAAGGGAGGGAATCCTGGCCAGAAATCTATAACTGACGCCCAGAGGCGCGCGCTTCCTGCTTTGGGGGCGGGAGGCGCGCGCGCCTGGCTCCTCCTGTCGGAGGCGCGCGACTCAGAGAAGGCAATTTTGACAGAATGGACTAGAAAGTCAGCCCTGTCATTCAGTTTAGTCCCTGGACTTAACGAAGTCAGTCAGGAACTTAACGGAAGTGACAAACTAACGAGAAACACTTAAAATGGGAGAAACACAAAATCAAATGTGCAATCGGGGTGAGCGGTCCAAGGCGGGGTGTCTACAGAGCCCCTCGGCGACGTGGATTGCAAAGCAAAACGCGTCGACGAAAGTTAAAAACACCCGCTGAGGACATCACCAAGAAAAGGCAAAGACTCGATGAAAGCAGGAATTTGAAATTGAAAGAGATAGTGGTGCGCTCCCTGTGTGAGCGGCTTTTGTTGATAGAGGGGGTGGCATGATCCGTTAGGTGAACCTGCCGGCTGAATGTTTTGAATGAGGCCGTTAGTGAACCTTTTGATGAGTCCGTTAGTGAATCCCTTGGATGAGTCCGTTGGTGAACCTTTGTTGGTGAATCCGTTAGTGAATCCATTTGATGAATCCGTTGGTGAATCCCTTGGATGAGTCCGTTGGTGAACCCTTGTTGACGAATCCGTTAGTGAATCCGTTTGATGAATCCGTTAGTGAATCCCTTGGATGAGTCCGTTGGTGAACCCTTGTTGACGAATCCGTTAGTGAATCCGTTTGATAAATCCGTTAGTGAATCCCTTAGATGAGTCCGTTGGTGAACCCTTGTTGACGAATCCGTTGGTGAATTCGTTTGATGAATCCGTTAGTGAATCCCTTGGATGAGTCCGTTGGTGAACCCTTGTTGACGAGTCCGTTAGTGAATCCGTTGATGAATCCGTTAGTGAATCCCTTGGATGAGTCCGTTGGTGAACCCTTGTTGACGAATCCGTTAGTGAATCCGTTTGATGAATCCGTTAGTGAATCCCTTGGATGAGTCCGTTGGTGAACCCTTGTTGGCGAATCCGTTAGTGAATCCGTTTGATGAATCCGTTAGTGAATCCCTTAGATGAGTCCGTTGGTGAACCCTTGTTGACGAATCCGTTAGTGAATCCGTTTGACGAAATATTGCTTTGAAGTCTCGTGCCATTTGGAGTCACACTTGACTTTTTTTGAATTGTGGGGTACGGGCACAGTTGACCGCGACCAGAAAGATGTTCCTGCTGGGGATGAAATGTTGAGATTGACTCTTGAGGGGGGTGTGGCACCCGTGACAGAACTTAGGGAGTTCGTAATTTTGAAGAGGACAGCCTACTTTTGAGTGGGAGTTTCTATCCTACTTTCGATTTTTGACATGCCTTAAGGGCGGACCAGAAAAAGGTGTGCCCAACTGGGTGTCCGAGGATCGGGACAGTGTCTTGATTTAGGCTGGAGATCTCTGACAAGGCCTTTTCTTGAAGTGATTTAGACCTGGGAGGCGCGCGCCTTCCTATGTAGGATTGGGACGCGCGCGCACTTCAGACTGCTGGCGGGTGGCGCGCGCGTCTGGGAGGCGGAATTCTGGGCTTGACATTTGCTGACCAAAAGAGCCCCCAACAGCTATAATATCATCTTCTGTTCGACCACTTGATTCTCATAGCTCCTTTCTGCCATTTTTGAACATCATATTATTGCTTAACTTCGCTTGTGATCAACATTTTCCATGGCTTCCAATTCTTTTGCCCTTGATGCCAAGGTCGTTAGTGCGTATGAAAAGGACTTGGGCACTTTTGTGTATTCTTTCAAGACCCATCCCAAGAAGGCCTTCATTAAAGATTTCGGTTCCAAATTCTTTTCACCTTGCGGGCGTTGAAGCCGGATGGGATTTGTTGAGAGCTGCCGCGGCTTTCTGGGATTGCGACAGCCATACCTTCAACCTTTCAGCTAATGAAATGGTGCCGACTGTTGACTATTTCGGGCCATCCTTGGCATGCCTTTGGCCGGTCGGATTGCCGTCCCTAAATATCACCGCGGGGCCATCGGCTCTTGGGTTGGGTTACTGAATCTCCCTGTTGAGGACGTGAGGAAGATGTTGCATGGTACCGTGATTGACATAACTGAATTGCCGATGTTCTTCAGTTTACACTCGGAGGACCCGATGGTTCAATCTTTCAAAAGAAATGCCATGGCTGTTTGTCTCTTCAGCGAAGTACTGTTTGTTACACCTTTCGGGACTGCGGACGTGCAGTTGGCTGAGATTATTTTGCAAGCTAAGGAGCAGCAATTTAGTGTAATCCCTCTTATTGTAGGGGAGACGTTGCACGGCCTTGATGAGTTACATAGGACGGGCAAGATGTGTCGGGGAAGCCCTTTGCTCTTGACCATATGGCTCTGAGAACACTCAGAATTTATTCTCCGGATGATGATTTGTCTCCTTTTGCTGTTCATAGGAGGAAGTTGTTGATCCGGGATTTATCTGAAGATGATTGGAAGAAATTCTTTGCCTCTAGGGTGACCGTCGATATTGAGTGGTGTCCTCCTTCTTGGGTCTTCGTCCTTTTGTGGAATGGACTCTTGGTTTTCAGCACGTGGTTGTACCCGGTTTGAGAGATTCTTCATTTTACCAGCCAGAGCGGGTTCTGCGGCAGTTCTGTCGCCAACAGACAATTCCTTTTCCGAGGGATGGAATGCTTCGTCCAGTTGCTTACGTGGGTCCTGGCTTCTCGAGTGAGCTTCAGTCGGCTTGGGAGATGACCGCAATCGTTGGGCTTTCGCTCCTCTGCATCGGCGGAGTGTCTTCCTTCCCGAGAGCTACTTGGACTATTTATTTGGCACCCTTTACCGTGGCATCACTTGGGTTGATGTGCTTCGTGCCGAGTTGTTGGGACAGGGTTTTGAGCCTAGCAGCACTTTGAGATATAGGAGGCTGCTGATGATTCGAGTAACATTCTCGCTGACCCTTTCGGTACTCCTTTGGATGACTTTTATGCTAGGAGACGTGTTGCAACACAGAAGGTTTCGGTGCGTATTAGTGCTCCTTCGTTACCCAAGAAGAAAAGGATTGAGAGACGATCGGGTGGTCCTTGAAAGCTAAGAGAAAATTGGATTTTCTTAGTACCCTAAGAGATTGCAATTAGACCACTTTGTTTTAGGATTTAATATTTTGATGTCTTTTGTTGCTCAATAAATCCGTTGTAATGGCTTGAATAATTCATTGAATGAATAAAATTGCATTTTGTTATTTGAAGTGAATTGGGTATTTTTGATATGTTTTAGACCGCACCGAAGGTTGCCTACGTTCCTCCAGTTGGGAGGCTCAGGTCTTCGTAGTTCAAACAAACAAAGACCATTTTTTTTTTTTTTTTGTTGTGCACCCTGTTTTTTGCCTAGACCGCCCTTTCGGGTTTTCAATCTAGCGGGCTTCTTTTTTGCACGTGCTCTAATTTTTGCCTAGGCCCCCTTGCGGGTTTTCAACCTAGCGAGCGATTTTTTCTTTTTTTTTTTTTTTGTTATGGTCTTGTTTATTAAGCGTAGAACCTCTTGAGCTTGTCGAGGTTGACCTCCTTTGGCAGCTGGTCACCATCTAAATCCACGAGCCGGACTGCACCACCGCTTAGTATCTTTTTGACCACGTACGGACCGATCCATCGGCTCCCCATTTCCCCAGGGGATTCATGGCATTAGGAGGATGTTGTCTTAAAACAAATCTCCCACATTGATGTTTCGAGCTTCACCTTTTTGTTGAAAGCTCTTGCCATCCTTTGCTGATACGCTCTTGTGCGTTCGAGTGCTCTTAACCTTTTCTCGTCGAGCAAGGCTAGTTGTTCCATATCGACTTTGCATCCAGTCGACTCGTTGACTTGATTCTCGAGGAGGACCCGTAGAGATGGGACTTCAAGTTCGATAGGGAGTACGGCTTCAGAACCATAGACCAATGCATAAGGAGTTTCTCCTGTTGCGGATCGTATTGATGTGCGGTAGCCCCACAATGCTAATGTAGCTTCTCGGGCCAATCCCTTCCTGTTGAGGCCATTTTCTTGACGATGGTCTCGATGGTCTTATTTGCTGCTTCGACTGCGCCATTTGCTTGGGGCCGGTAAGGAGATGACTTGTGCTTGGTGATCTTGTATTCTACCAAAAGTGCATCCATTTCCTTCTCGAAGTGAGAGCCGTTGTCAGAAATGATTTCATGAGGCACGCGCGTATCGGCACATGATATTAATCTTTACAAATTCGGCCACTTTCTTGGCGTTGAGGGTTCGATAGGCTTGTGCTTCGCCCACTTTGTGAAGTAGTCGACTGCCACTAGGACGAATGACTGCCCATTGCTTCCGGCAGATGAACTTTACCGATGATGTCTATCCCCCAACAAGAGAAAGGCCAAGGTGTGACCATGTTGTAAAGTTGTGGGTGGAGCATGTTGCAGATTAGCGTGGAATTGCACTTGGCACATCTTTTGACTTTCTCGATACAGTCTCGTTCCATAGTGCTCCAATAGTAACCAATGTGAAGTATCTTCTTGACTAGCATAACCCATTCATGTTGGGTCCACATTCTCCTTCGTTCACTTCACACTTATCTCTTGAGCTTCGGTCTCATTGGCGCATAGGAGATTGATCCCGTCGTGGTGCTTTTATAGACTCGATCCCCAATCAGTACGTACCGAGAGGCTAACCTTTGCAGAGCTGCTTGAAGACTTCTATTGATGTTCTCGGATAAGTGCCGTCTTTGAGGAAGTTCATGATATCCGAATACCACGGAGAGTTTGTTTGAACCTCGTTGATCTCGATACTCATGCAATATGCCGGACTGTTCCTTCGAGCAATTTTGAAAGCTTCACCATTTTCCCTTTGGTCATTTCAACTAATGAAGCTATAGTGGCCAGTGCATCGGCGAAGCGATTCTTATCCCTGGAAGGTAGTTGAAAGTGATCTCTTGGAATTGTTCAACCAGTTCTTCAAGGTACTGACCATACTGTTGGAGAGTCGGGTCTTGGTTTCGCCATTTACCCGATTGCTGATTGATAAGGAGCAAAGAGTCGCCGAACACTTCTAGTTCCGTGACGTTTCTTTCGAGAGATGCTTCGAGCCCTTCTATGCATGCTTCGTACTCGGCAATGTTGTTTGTAGCTTCGAATTCCAGCGTATGGCAATGGGAGTGTAAGATGTCTTTTGGATCGACAAGCGAATACCCCTATACCAAAACCGTGTTTATTGGCGGCGCCATCGAAAAAAGTTGCCACTTGTCTTCTTCGGTTGCAGTACAAATTAAATGCTCGTCGGGGAAACTATACATCTTCCCCCTTCACTTCGTCACACGGGAATTCGGCAAGCTGGTCACT
>JAOWBW010001579.1:58020-157064 GCA_026119855.1 Campanula takesimana | reverse complement strand
AAAATGCAACAACAGAGAGGCTGTGAGAGAATGCTGGAAAACAGTGTGTATATTCGTTGTTTTCTTGCACTGGTTTTATGTACTATTTATACTGCTCCAAGAACATCCAAAAATAATTAAAAGGATAAACCCAATCATTAATTAATTTAGGGATAAAGAGATAAAGACCTGACTTTTCACTTGGCATTCCAGTTCAAATGGGATGAATCTGTTGTTTCTGTGTTTTTGAGACAAATTTTGACTGTAAAATCCAAAAATAATAGCAAAAGGTGAGCTCGCAGGGACAGGCAATTAGTGCTAAATTCGTGTCCGCAAGGACGCGCACACACATGAGTTCGGACCTCACAAACCAAATTGGGTCCATGATTTGCACCCCCCTGCGCGCTGAGAGAGAGCCTCTATGCCATACAAGCTTGAACACTACTAAAGTGCCCAAGCCTTTATACTAGCTTCCTTCACCTTTCTTTCCAATGTGGGATAAACACAATATCCCCATTTCAACCCACCAACTTTAAGCCTTTGTATCTCATTCATCCCAACACTAAATTTGACAAATGAATACATTATCTCAATGTTCTCATGGAGTAGAACACAAACCCACAAACAACTTTGTCATTCGACAAATTATTTCTCAATTAATCAATACACAAAATTAAGGAAAATACTCATTTCCTTCACATTTTTCTAACACGCATCAGCCATGAAACTTTGAAACTCTTTATTTCATAACATCTAAATTGGGCCTCAATCATATTAATTACAAGCATACAACCCATCTAGCAAAATTGGAATCAGAAGCCTCTACTTTAGCCGTGGATAGTAAGATCAAATGGGAAAAATAAATGAAAAGGATGAACTTATGAAGGAATTGGCATGTTGCAAGCTGAATTAAATGAAGCAGAATTTGAAACGCATGATAAGGATTTAGCTCAAAAGGGAAAAGCAATTGGTGTAACAGGATGAATGTATAAGAGGGTTGAGGAAAAAACTGAGGAAGCCAAAGGAGGAGGATGATTTTGTTCCGTTTCCACCAAAGAGGAAGAAGAATGATGAAACAATGAAGACAAAGACAAACACGAAACATTGAGATTGCAGATGATTTGCCACCAGAGAAGAAAAAAGCCAAACGTGTCCAACAACTCAAATTCAAGATAAAATTCAGTTACACAACAAAAATGGTGGCGCAAACCAGATATTGATAAGTATAAACAATTTAATGAAAGTTCAAACAAAGCAATAAGTACCAAACACGAATTTTTATATTTTTGAATGATCTTTATCATATAATTAATTTATATTTATGTTTGGTGCAGTGGTGATGCATGGGTACTTGGAAATATTCATATAAATGTTGGGGAATTGTGGAAGATTTCCCATGACATGTCTGCTGATGCCTAGATATGTTTACTCTTGCCTTGCTTTATAAACTGATAGATAAGTTATCTTGCTTTATTATTGAGATATAAGTTTCACATTAGTTAATTACGCGAAATAAATGTGTAGTGATTTTGAACATCTTTGAATATCATGTAAATGTAGTACATATCCAAAAATGATAAATTATTTTATCTGTTGTTTAAATATGTCACTGCCAAAATGTCTATTTATGGCATATAATTGATGGTTACCTTCATATAATGCAAAAGAAATACATAGACACTGCACCTTCAAACTCACAAAATAAGACTGTTGCAATCATCACTGCTAGTGCAATGGTAAATACACTTACATTTATATTTACTAGGGTCTAACCCGTGCTATGCACGGGTATTTTATAAGAACGAATTTTCTATTACTTTATTTACAGCAATATGCTAATTTAAGCAAATGAAGAGTTAGATGGTAAATATATGACGTAAATATAATATGTTATATGAGCGAGTTTTCTATTATTTTATATAAAGCTATATGTTAATTTAACCAAATGAATGGTTATACGGTAAAATATATAACGTAAATATAATTTCTTAATGTCAATTTAAGAAACACTCTTTTCTTTAAGAAAATAAATAACAATGAAGAAATATGTAGATAAAATAAGGGGTATGAATAATGAAATAAAACATACTTATAGTTATAAAATTAATGAGTCGATAGAAAGAAAATGATTAAGCAAACAGTAGTATTGCTTGCATACTAAGTTAAAGACATTAAATTATAGTATGCGAGATTCAAATTAAAATGCATAGAAATTATCAACTTTCTAATGCTTAAGTGTGACATACTGAACATATAGTCTTATACAGATTGAGTTGGGAGAGTATGACTTGAACAGTGAGAAGTTTGTGATTTCTTTTTCTCTATGTAACTAAAATTAAATTTATTTTAGGTGTCTTTTGGATTCCTAAACTATCAATGTAATTCATTTGATGATTAATTGTTCATGAATGAAAAAAAAAATGTTGGAAGGTGAAAAATTACTAACTCAAAACACTCATTAATTAAATATTTTAAATGAAAATATTTATTAATTTCTTTAAGTGACGCCCCTATTACATTAACATATTTTAGACTCTTGAGTTGCCTTATTACAATGTTCTTTAGACTATTGAGTAGAATAAATATTTCACAATTAATTTTTAATGTCAAATTTAGTTTAATTCATTTATCATTAAACTTATATTAATTTTCATCAATAAGTATTTGATAACTTTTTTTATTCCTCACTAATCATGATCATTGTAACTTTATAATGCTAACTTTGAATTAAATTATATTTGTATTATTATTTGATAGTAATTTATTGTTATGATAAATACATTGAATGTATTTTAAACTTTTGAGTTGTCAAGGCTCACTACTAGAAACAATGCTATATACGGCGGCCCGTAATTGTCGTAAATAAAGACAAAACCGTCGTAAATAATATTTACGTCGGCTAGACGTCGGTTTGTTAGTGGTCGCTTGTAGTGTCGTCGTATATATAAATACGACTAAAGTACAAAGTCGTATATACTATTTACGACCGTATTTAATGAAAGCGGTAAATGATTGTAATAAATACGTCGGTTATAGTAGTCGTATATAGTATTCCCAAGAACATTTTGGTTTTTCTATTACGACAGTGTCAGCCGTAAATACTATACATTATACGAGAGTATTTAAGCGACGTATATTATTATCTATATATACGACAGCTTTTGTCAATTTATACGAGGGTGTTTTATTTGACATCATATACGGCTATTTGGTTCTGTCGTATATAATAACAAGCCTCGCCACCAGAATATTGCCCAAAATATTACTCATTTCCTGCAGATTTACAATTTAAACAATAATACAAACATTCATTCATATACCAACTATTGCAGTAAAAACTAATTCATTTATAAGAAGTACATTTCATTTCAACCAAGCTCAATTATATCCAAAAGCATTTTCTTCAAAAATAACATCCAAACAAACTCCAAAATAAGTAACATCATTATATAGAAAGTTGATGAAACAACTATGACTAAAACAAAATCCCATTCTCAGCTCATGTCGCTTCTAATTTTGCCAGCTTTGAACACCACCATTTCTGCAATAAAACAAAGGATAAAGTTAAAAATGATGATGACTAAATGGCAAAGAAAAGAGATATGTCTTTGCTAAAGTAAAACAATAATACAGAAAGGTGATGCATATCCACATGACTAGTTTCCACAGATACAATTGAAATTATAGTAGGCATTGTTTTCTGGTGATAAACCAACAAGAAAAGAAATAAGTGAAGGAATTTAACAAGGGATTCACTCAAATATACCAGCATATACCACAAAGAATTGGCCACAACATTACAAGACATATTGGCCATCAATGTACCGGCCATTAACTTAATATACAACTGAAAATACATAAAAGTTCCATTCTTAGAGTATCCTCCTTCCGTCCTACTTCACTCGAGACTAATGGTAAACTTACACTTCAAACATATATTTCAGATTTTTTTTCTTAGGTATTTCCAATAATTAAGTTTCAGTTTACACTTGACCGGTAAATGCGCATGTTTTGCAAGGTCTATTAAACTTGATGTTCTTATTCATTTTCATTATTCTTTCAAAGTGTTGCATCCTATTTCTTTTGGAAAGTAAATGATCTAAACTTGACAGCAATGCCTAAGTATAAATATGCATAAAGATATGGGGTAAGATTTACACAATATTTAATGCCTTAAGTTGAGTAGAATTTACTAGTGGGATCAGAATCCTATTGGGTGCACATTTTAAGAGTAAATCATTCAGGAAACACAAACAATATTAAAAACTTACTTGCCTTGTTGTTTGAGGCGTTTTAGAATGGAAACTTGATGCCCGGGTTCGCAGATTGTAGTTTTTCCATAAAGTTACGTAGACAAGCTTCTTGGGCCTCATCTTGGGCCCTTCTTTGGGCATCTAAACGCCTTGATAATTCGGCTTCTTGAGCCTCTTTTTGTTCTTCTAAACATCTAGCTAAAACAGAGTCAAATTCCCTTCTTTGTGATACCAACTTTTCCTCAAGTTCAGCTCGGACTGCTGCACAGATTCTGTGGTTGAAGCCTTACCAAACACCATAGTTCTGGTGAGACCAAGTCCCATACACCGCAAACGTCCATGGTTATCTTTTCCAAGAGTATCAGTAAATATTTGTTCCCGCTTACTTGGGGAATTTCGCTCCTCTTCGGGCAATTCCTCTACTGCTTCATTCAGTGTGTCCTGTCATTACAAAAGATATTTTATAACAATTATGGTATCTCAACATTTAACCTAAATAAGGCATACGCATATACAAGTTTTGCTTTACATAATTATACTAATACAAGTTTTGCTTTACAAAAGATTGTGAATAACCTAAAGACTATACCAGCACATTGCACCTTCCAAGCAGACATATTTAAAAGAAATCAATAAAACATGATAACAAAGAATTCAGAAGGACCACACCAAATTTTATCTTATCAACAATCTAAAGTCATTTTGCCAAATATCCAATTGATTACACACTTAATAATAAAAAACAAATATATAACCAGTGCCATAGAATCAAACATATTTAAAGAATTTTTCCGTATGATTTCTTTTACCTGCTATACAAACTTCAGTAGTTTGAGTTTCTTACACTAGGACATTTCAATAATAGAGCAGGCTAAAACATGTAAGCAGGTGAGTATGCAAAAGCACATGGAAATGAATTAATTCTACCATTTTTTATATCAAATACTCCCTCCGTCCCAAAATGATCTTCTCATTTGCCATTTCTCATTGTCCCAAAAAGTTCTTCACATTTCTACGTTTTAGGCTTAAAAAAAGCATGGCTAATGAAGCAAGTGTTCATATCCTTAAAAAGTTTGAATAGTCAAACGCGAAGATCATTTTGGGACGGAGGGAGTAGAAGAGAAATGAAAATTTTAAGGATAACCAAGGATTGTTAGGAACAAAAAGATAGCAGAATGTGCTCAATCAGTTTCTTTTCTTAATCTTACTGATGCAAAGAGAGCATCACTAACTGCTTCAAACAATCTCAAGAAACACTAACAGATTCACACCACTTAACTACTTAACATTTGTAAACACAAAAAGAGTATTGAATACTCACAATCATATGTTGAGTAGTAAGGTCCAAGGTCTCTCCAGCTTTGTTGGTTCGTGTAGCTATGAAAACGCTCATATTCACCTTTTGTACTCCATCCAGACAAGATTCCATATGCAGGGAAATCATTTATTGTCCACATTAAAGATGCACGTAAAGTGAACATTTCATTCTTTGATGCATCATAAGTCGATATACCCTCTTCCCATAATTCTTTCAACTCATCTATTAGAGGTTGAAGGTAAACATCTATCTTATTGCCTGGTCCTTTTGGGCCTTGAATAAGCACTGACAAGATGAATTGTGGTTGCTTCATGCATAACCAAGGTGGCATGTTATACGGAATAAGCACGACAGGCCATGTACTATGAGAAATTGACATTGTTCTAAATGGATTAAAACCGTCAGAAGCTAATCCCAATCTAACATTACGAATCTCACTTGAAAAAAGTGGGTAATGTTCGTCAAATTCCTTCCAAGCACGAGAGTCTGCCGGATGTCTCAACACACCATCATTTACTCTTTCCTCGGCATGCCATCTCATTAGTGATGCAGTCTTAGATGACCAGTATAACCTTTGTAGCCTAGGCTTTAAAGGAAAATACCACACTTTCTTCATTGCTACTTGTTTGCCTGAAGTAGCATTGCTCCTAGTTCCATTATCTCCTGTATTATCCTCTCCATCCTGTGGCTTATATCTTGATGCCCCACATATTTCACATTTAATAAGATTTTCAGTCTCATTTCGAAATAACATACAATGATTAACGCACGCATCCCAAGTTTTGTAACTGAAACCTAAGTCAGCAGTCATCTTGTATGCTTCACGATAGGAATTTGGTACTTTTGCTGATTTAGGCAATGCCCTAATGAATATCTTTAAGAGTGCAGTAAAACCCTTATCAGATACTCGAAAATTGGCCTTCCAATGCATGAGTTCTACTACAAATGAAAGTACCGTAAACTCATCGCACCCTTCAAATAATGGATGTTCAGCATCTCTTAAAAGTTTGAGAAATATTGATGTTTTCGCATCAGATTGTACAACCTCTTCAATTGGCGTGTCGTTAGTATTAGGCATGCCCATCCCTTCATTTACCATTTGTCTCATACATTCTGGCACATCTATATGTATACTCTCATCATCCATCCTTATATTATGATCATTACCACGCGTAGAAATAAATTCTTCCCCATGTCTAGTCCAATTCTTGTAATCTCTATCAAATCCCACTTCAATACAATGGGATTTCACCGTTTCACCGTCTTTGTAGTAACGATTTGAACAGACTCTACATGGACAATAGATCACTTTTGCTCCTAGAAACCTCTTCGAAAATGCAAAGTCAAGAAAATTCTCAAGGCCAGTTATATATTCATTTAAGATGCGATTTGCTAGGTCAATCCAACTTTTGTCCATATCCAATTACCTTTGTAAGATCAAATAACCCAATTATCAACTTGTAATGGTAGATAGATAAAATCAAACTAAAACAAATGTAAAACTATAAACAAATATAAGATAAATATAAAGCACATAAAAACAATATGCATAAAGACCAAATCCTAGGAGAATTGTAAAGAAAACTAAATCAAATTGAATGCCAATTGTAATCGTGTGATTTCAGGGATAGCTTGGATCTTATGTGTTTAGAACCACATATGTAACAATCTTTTAATCTGAAATGAAATGATTATGAACTCCCAAACTCACATAAAAGATAGACAATTTCAAAATACAAAATGAGATACCAATAAGATTAAATATACTCTATCCGTCCCACGCGAGTGGATACTTATGGTCAAATTGATTAAGATTAAATATACAAAATGAGATACCAATACGATTAAATATACTCTATTAGTCAACCAACATTGTTGCAATCCCTAAAAATTAACCAATCAAACCCAAATCTTAAACAAGCATGCAAAACCAATGCCATAAGTAAATTCAACCCATGAACAGGAAATAAAAATCTAAGAAAAAAAAATCCACTTAAACAACCCAATCATAAAATGATCGTTCATAAAACCCTTTGTCAAAAACCCAGCATTGATCATCAAAAGCACAAATTTTAAACCAGACCCATATCAATAAATCAGGGGGAAAAAAAAAAACTTAATACTCCGTCTGTCCTAGACAAAGTGAGATTTTTTAAGGGTATAATTGGTATATAGCAATAAAAAAACTTTGAAAATAGTGAAACGACAAGTATTTTGAGACAAATTTAACTCCCAAAATGACATCTATTTTGAGACGGAGGGACTATTATCAATCGTGATGCAATAACAATTTTTTAAATTTTCATTTTGATCATTATTTATTCTCCAAATTATTCGTCAAAGAGCAATTAAGCTGAAAAAAAGTCCCACTTTGTCTGAGACGGAGGGAGTATATGCTTGTACTTTTATGCACCCTTTAAGTAGTATGCTCTGACTCATTACACAGAAGTGGTCTCAAGATTCGGAAATAGCAGCTCAAGATAACGATTTCATTAATTTTATCAATGCCAAACACATTCAGCAAATAGGCAATAACCATTTGGGGTAATGTCATATTTCAAAAAATAAAAAGAAAAAACAGGAAGAATCACAATAGGAGAAGCATAAACATTTAATAAGAGAATTGAAACACGAAATAAAGAAAAAAGAAACAATAACTACCGATTCATATATGTATATTTACCCAATCAATTGAGAAACCCTAATCGATTGAGAAACAATAACTACTGATTGGTATGGAAACTCTAATCAAACCATGAACTAAACAACATATGAACTACGAATCATATATATGTATATTTACCCAATCGATTGAGAAACGAGCATAGAAGAAGAACAAAACCCTAACAGAAATATGAAATACCGTTTAGAGCGTAAAATTACCTGGAAGATGAAGATTAGCTAAGATTGATTTGTGGAGCTTGGAAGATTAGGGCTTCACGAAGGAAGCCAAAGGAGAAACCCTATCGCCTCTATGCAACTGCGAAACGAGCGAGAGAAATATTTGGGGATTTTTTTTTCTTTTGGGAGATATTTCTTTTCTTTTTGGCGGAAAGTAGTGTGGGAAATTTGTGAAAATTTTGGTTTCGCGGTCTTATATTTACGGCGGCCTGGTTTACAAGAAATAAGAATTTATTCACTTTTGTACGTCGGCTATATTAAACTCTCGTATATAACCCGTATATTTACGGCTCTAGTAATTTTATCGTCGTATATAATATAGATGTTTACGGTGGATAAGTATATCTCTAGTATATAATATAACATATACGAGGCACAGTTTAAAAACCTCGTATATAATATAACATATACGAGGGAAAGTATAAAAAGACGTATATAATACAAAATATACGACTCTCATTAAAATGTGTCGTATATAATGCAACATATACGAGGCCCCGTAATGTGAGTCGTATATAGGTGTAGTAAATACTCACTTTTCTTGTAGTGGCTCTTATCTTATCTAGTACTATATACTCCCTCTGTCCCAGCAGAAGTGTCACTTATTTCCCTTTTGGTCCGTCCCAACACAAGTGTCACTACTTAAAATAGAAATGTTTTCATATATTTATATTCAACAAACCCCACCATTTAACCCCACTCATTCTATCTCTTCATTTTCCACCACTCATTTTATTCAATCAATACTACTATTTACCCCACTCATTCTCTCTCTTCATTTTCTACCACACACCTACTACCTTTTCTTAATCCCCGTGTCCTAAAAATTGGTGACACTTCTGCTGGGACGGAGGGAGTATAGTGTATGGTATCAGTTACGTCCTAACTTATTGTTTTGGTGAATATTGATCATTTAACTAACGGGTTAAAGTTAAATGGTCTAAACTGTCAAGAGGGAAAGTTGCAAAAGTTATACAAAGGCTCCTCGAAGTTCCCTTACATTTTCAACTGTGATTTTCACTACCTATCGTGGCCGTAAAATATTCTATATTGGAATTATTAGATAGGTAATTTAAAGTCGAACAAGAGTATGTAATTGTATTTTGCATCGGAACTTTTAGTGAGAAGATATACGCAAAACACATCAATGGAGCTTAAATGGGGTAAGGTGGTCAAGTGCAAATTCTCATGTGAATCCAATTTCCACTAGCAATGTTTTGTTTTTGTGTTGTCCAGTAGACAAACATGTTGAAGTTGAAGAAGAAAGAATTCCTTCCCAATAAATGAAGGCATCTATCCACAAAACAAGGCATTAAAGTTTGAAAACCAAAGCATTGAAGACCAAAGGCAACATTGAAGACATATTTGACTAAGCCAAACGGCTACATCCTCTCCTCCCTATAAATGGAGTTGAAAGCCTTCTATTTCAGTGTGTGTATCCCACACCAAATTACCCCACCTCAGTATGTCTTTTACCTAGTGTGTGCAGTAAACACCAATTGCACACACTAAGGTTTATACCCAAGAACCCAACCCTTTAAACCTTTATCACCTCATTTCATGTGTGCTGGCACCACCTTTCCCTTACCCATTTACCGTGTGTCAACCCACACCAAATAGCTCTCCCTTTTATTATCTCAGTGTTTGCAACAAAAACTAGTTGCACACACAAATATTGAGATACAACACCCTTCACCCTTTAACCTTCACACTTAACCCCTCACCCTTTTTACCTTCCCAATCAACCCAATCAAACCTTGCAACTATTAAGGGGGAACACCGGCGAGCCAAAGAATCGCTTCCATCTGACAACCATAATGTCAATCCAAGGAAGAACAATTTTTCATTCACACTTGTGATTTCTCTTTTTCTTTTTTTCGCTTTAGAAGAAGCAACCTTAATTTATGAGTCAATTGAGTAGAGGGGGTTCGAGAAACTTGACTTATCAATTCTTGTAACTTTTGTAGAAGAGAATATTATAGTAAATTGATCTCACTTGTCAGGGACAGTGGGGGTGGATGTAGGAGATGGGTTTTGCCTCTGAACCACTTGCTCCACTCAATGAGCTCCAGCACATATGTCCTTTAACCTTATCCACAAGGGATTTCCAACGGCTAGTTTTTGGGGCTCTACTATAAATACCCGATAACTTCAACCATTTGAAGTTGCTAAGCATTTCAGAATTTCTCTCTCAAGCATTTATTGAAGATTTGAAGATTGCCTTTGAAATTCCCAGATTACTCAAGAACATCTTCATACCTTCATACTTAGCCCATATCCTCAAGGAAAAACACTTTAGTTTTATTGTGCTCTAAATCTCATAGATCTAAAGAGCCTTGAAACTAAGAACACACACGCACTTTTTTAAGTTTGATCACTTAGATGTTTCTTTAAGAGATACACCGGTTTTGTCTAGGATTTGTTCTTTCATAGATAATAGATCTTGAGTTAGTGTATAAGCTCAAACGTTGTAATTTGTAACACTCACTCATAATATAAGATCTCCATTAGAAATCCAAGACTAACCATCTTGGTAGAGGACGTTGATCATTTCCCGATCGAACCTCTCCAAATAGCGCGTATTAATTTCTTGTCATTTACTTTCAAGTTATTATCTTATCTCACTATTTGCTTGTTTAATCATTGTAGATTGATTGGATTGAATTGTGTTGTGTTTGTTATATCATTTGCCTTAGTTCCATCTTTCACTCACTTTGAGCCAAAATACTTAGAGTGTGTGTGCGCCCCTTTATCATTATCTGCGCCTACTTTACTTAACTAAATTTCTCTGTACATTTCACTCATTCACTTAGGCACATTTCATAATACTTATTTGATAAAGTGCGTATTTACAATTGAGTTTATCAAGGGTACGAAAAGAATTTCAAAACAGCTATCACCCCCCGTCTAGCTATTTTTATACCCTTGTTGCCCCTTTGGGACCAACAAGTGGTATCAGAGCAAACACCTTTATAAAACGTTCTTTGTTTTTCAAGCTTAACAGCTTGGGTGCTGATTCGATATGGTAAACTCAAAACCTTCGGCAACTGCTAACTACACACATGTTTCAGTCTTTGATGAAGATCATTTTGACGTGTGGAAATTCAGCATCTTGACTCATCTCACCTTAATCGATGAAAGGCTTCATGACACCGTGGTTTATGGACCTTACATCCCAATGAAAGCAAATCCAAATCCACGTACCAACGCTGCTCAACCAACAGTCAAGAAACCAAAAGAAGAATGGTCTGAAGAAGAAATTAGAAGATTTGCAAATGATGGGAAAGCAAGAAACATTCTCCTCAGCACTCTAAGCACGGCTATGAAATAACAAGTCATTCATTGTGCTACTGCCAATGAATTATGAGATGCTATTGAAGAGCATATAGAAGGAGACATTGTTTACAAAGAGAACAAGAGATATGAAGCACAAAAGAGATTCAACAATTTCTCTCAACTCCCTGGTGAATCATTAAGATAGACTTATGAACGCTATTGTGAAATTATCAATCTGTGTATTTCACTTGGAAAGAAGTTTTCTAATAAGGAATTAAATGTTAATTTCCTTGCCGCTTTTGGATCTATATACCTCCATAAATCTAGCACCCTTGAAGACGCTGGAACTTTAGATATATGGACACTAAGAAACCTTTATGAAAATCTCAAGGTTTATGAGCTTAAACATCAGCGCATCAGTGAAACAGAAGGAAAATCAAAATCCATAGCAATGGTGGCGCATAGAGAGGAAGCACCTGCACCGGATGAGAAAAGTTCCGATCCCAAAATTTCTACTTCTGAGATATTAGACATGGATGATGAAGACTTCGCTTTATTTGTTAAGAGATTCTAGAAGTTCAGAAAATTCTCAAAACCCGGCTCATTCAACAAAGCTCAAGGATCTACAAGCAGAGCTCCTCCAAAATTCACAAGGGGCAGTGATTCAAAAAGAAAAAAAGACATTGTTTGTTTTAATTGCAGGAAACCTGTACACTTTGCATCTAGCTGCCCAATTCCCATATTTGAGTACATGCAGAAGAAGAGCATCCATACTCCCAAAGTCACACCCAAATTCACTCGTCACAAGGGAATGATTGCTGAAGAAGAATCACCAGCAAATGAGCAGAACACTTGGATTGAAACAAACTCAGAAGAGAGCGATGAAGATTCTGATGATGGACTCGTTTGTTTGGTGGAAAAGGATGATGAAGTTGATGTTTATGATTCTGATGATGACTGTTGGGTTTCGTGCAATCATGCGCAGCAGAAGGTAGACATGAATGAAACCCAATAGCCTAGATCCGCTATGAACAATAATTCATAATAACAAGATGAAAGAAACTAACCCTTGTAAATCGTTATGTAAAACTTGGATTAAGCATTAAGACAAACGCCCTCTACCGGTGATCAACACAACGAACAGATTTCAAGAACGCTTTCTTGAACTTGACTGCTAGGTCTTCGGATTGATAAACGATGTTGAAGAACGATTCCTCAAAGCTTTATTATTGTGACTTGATAATTGAGATTAATCAATCACAATAACCCAAGAATATAATGTGTGATTTCTTTCTCTAAGAAAGACTTTGGAATTGATCAAATCAACAACTAGGGAACAATTCCCGTCAGTCTGTATTTATATTCAAGGGGTTTCAGAAACCCTTTAGGACTTAGTTTTTCTTGTTCAACAAGAGTTTTCCTAAAAACTGATTCTGCCGGCAAAACCATCCGTACGGATGTTTCTGGAAGCATCCAGATTCATCCGTAAGGATCCTTTCAGCAGGATCCGTTTTACTTCGTTTTTCGCTCCTTTTAAGTATCTGTTCTGCGTGTGTGACCCAATAGGATTATACTAAGTTGGCAACGAGTCCTAACTAGTCAAACCTCGTAAGTCATAATCAGACTCTAGCAAGCCATTATGACTACCCAATTAGTATAACTTTGAACTCCTAAGTTTCCTAAAATAGAACATAACACAATCTCTTTGTTTCACGATGTCTATTGAACGTAAGCCATGGTCAATGGTCAACTTACATTTGTTCAATGCTTTCTCGATTCCGAATGTATTGATAATACAAATCTTATTTCAGCACGGCCATGCATTTCATCAATACCATTCATCGAGTGGCCAAAGCTTTACATCTCTCTTGACGAGGAACAAATCCCATCTTGGCTTATTACTCTTCCCTACATGATTCCGATTATGCCAATCATATTCTTTATAGCTATCCGGTTAGGGATAACGTTTGAATATGTCAAACGTAATGTTCATCATGTGGAAGACTGTTATAACCTCAGGTCTAAAGATTCCAGTGATATAACTATATGAGACTTAATTATGACATTTTGACCATGACATAAATCTCATAGAGGTCAGTCCAGTATTTGTTCTCCAACAAATACCCATAAGTCTAATTGTATCCCATACATCCTAATCATCATATGATTATCTATTAAACTTATACTAATAATTAATCATAATTATCAGGGACGGGGATTATTATAATAAACATGCAAAAGACATAATAATCAAACATTCAATATCTTTATAAATAATAACATTTGTTTTACAAACAACATGCCTAGGGCATAACACCAACAATCTCCCACTTGCACTAGGCCTAATTAATGTATCGAATACCCATAGACCTAACATGACCATCATGATTTGCTTGCGGAAGACCCTTTGTCAATGGGTCTGCAATATTATCATCAGTTGGTACTCTGCATATATTTACGTCTCCTTTATCAACGATCTCTCGAATGATATAAAAACGCCTAAGTATGTGTTTGGATTTCTGATGTGATCTGGGTTCCTTTACTTGAGCAATAGCACCATTATTATCACAATAAAGGTCTATTGGATTAGCAATGCTAGGAACCACCTCTAGTTCACCAATGAACTTCTTAATCCAAATAGCCTCTTTAGCAGCATCGGATACAACAATATACTCACCCTCAGTTGTAGAATCTGCTACGGTACTTTTCTTAGAACTCTTCCAGCTAATAGCACCTCCATTAAGCAAAAATACAAATCCAGATTGCGATCTAGAATCATCTTTGTCGGTTTGGAAGCTTGCATCTGTGTAGACACTTACAACAAGATCATCTTCCAATCCTCCATACACTAAGAACGAATCTTTAGTCCTTCACAAGTACTTAAGAATCGTCTTGACTGCAATCCAGTGACACTCACCAGGATTTGATTGGTATCTGCTCGTCATGCTCAAAGCATATGAGGCATCGGGTCTAGTACATATCATGGCATACATGATTGATCCAATTGCGGAAGCATATGGAATCCCAATAATTCTATCACGCTCATCAGTTGTCTTAGGACACTGATTCTTGCTTAGAGATATACCATGACCTACTGGCAAATTTCCTCTCTTAGAGTTTTCCATGCGGAATCTCTTAAGAACTTTGTCAATATATGTATCTTGACTTAAACCAATCAATTTCTTGGATCTATCACGATAGATCCTTATGCCAAGGATGTAGGTGGCTTCTCCCATATCTTTCATTGAGAAACACTTTCCTAACCAAGTCTTTACAGACTGCAGTGCAGGAATGTCGTTTCCAATGAGTAATATGTCATCAACATATAGCACAAGAAATAGTACTATGCTCCCACTAATCTTCTTGTATACACAAGGTTCATCTTCGTTTTTGATGAAGCCAAACTCTTTGACCGATTCATCAAATTGGAGATTCTAACTCCTAGAGGCTTGCTTCAATCCATAAATGGATCTTTGCAATTTGCATATTTTGTTAGAATTTTCTAGAATTACAAAACCTTCAGGTTGTGTCATATAAACATCCTCAAGTAAGTTCCCGTTAAGGAACGCTGTTTTGACATCCATTTGCCATATCTCATAGTCAAAATATGCGGCTATGGCAAGTAAAATTCTTATAGACTTGATCATTGCTACGGGCGAAAAGGTTTCATCATAGTCGATTCCATGAATCTGCCTATAGCCTTTCGCTACAAGTCTAGCTTTATAAGTATGCACCTTTCCATCCATGTCAGTCTTCTTTTTGAAAACCCACATGCATCCTATGGTTTTTACACCTTCGGGCGCATCAATCAAGTTCCAAACTTGATTGTCATACATGGACTTAATTTAAGATTCCATGGCTCCAAGCCATTTATCTGAATCAGGAGCGGACATCGCTTCTTGGTAGGAAGTAGGTTCGTCATCAACTATGACTTCCACTTCATTGCTATCCGTCATGAGAAATCCATATCTCTCAGGTTCGGATCGCACCCTACCAGTTTTGCGAGGAACTTGAGTATTCTGAATAGGTTCCACAACTCCTTGTGAAACTTTTTCAGATCCAACATTTTGTTCCATGTTATTTTCGGGTTCTCGAACCTCTTAGAGATTAATTTTACTCCCACTAATTCCTTTGGATAGAAACTCTTTCTCTAGAAATGTACCATGATGGGCAACAAACACTTTGTTTTCCGTGCGGTTGTAAAAGTAATAACCCTTAGTTTCCTTAGGGTAACCAACGAAAATACATTTATCGGATCTTGGTGCAAGTTTTTCAGAGATTAATCTCTTAACATAAGCCTCACAACCCTAAATCTGTATGAAAGACAAACTAGTTTTCTTCCATTCCACATCTCATGTGGGGTCTTTGGAACAGATTCAGTTGGAACATTATTTAGTGTAAGAGCAGCAATTTCTAGTGCATATCCCCAAAAGGTTAAAGGAAGATCAACTTGACTCATCATGGATCGGACCATATCTAATAAAGTCCTATTTCTCTGCTCAGACACACCATTCCATTGTGGTGTTCCAGGTGGAGTTAATTGTGAAACAATTCCACAATCTTTAAGATGATTGTCAAATTCTTGGCTTAAATATTCTCCACTTCGATCAGATCGAAGTGCCTTAATAGTTTTACCAAGTTGATTTTGTACTTTATTTTGAAATATTCTAATATCTCAAAAGATTCACTTTTATGTTTCATTAAGTAGACATAGCCATATCTACTAAAGTCATCAGTAAAAGTTATGAAGTATTGATATCCTCCCCTAGCACTGCTGCTCATTGGTCCACACACATCAGTATGTATGAGTCCCAATAAGTCACTAGCCCTTTCACTACTCTTAGTAAAAGGTGCCTTAGTCATTTTTCCAAGTAAAGAAGACTCACAAGTTTCATATGATTCAAAGTCATGTGAATCTAAAATTCCGTCCCCATGGAGTTTTGAGATACGCTTCTCATTAATATGACCAAGACGGCAATGCCACAAATAAGTATGATTTACATCATTAGGTTTGGATTTCTTATTTACATTATAAATATTCTCATTATTTCCATTCTCAACATCAAGAACATAAAGGCCATTAAATGAAGATGCAGTACAATAAAGCATATCATTTAAATAAATAGAAAACTTCTTATTTTTAATAAGAAAACTATAACCTTCATTATCCAAACAAGAAACTGAAATAATATTTCTACTCAAATCCGGAACGTAGTAACAATTGTTCAAAACAAGAATTAATCCGCTAGGTAAAATGACATCATATGTTCCTACGGCTAATGCAGCAACTCTTGCTCCATTCCCCACTCGTAGGTCCACTTCGTCATCTTTGAGTAGCCTGCTATTCCTTAGTGCCTGCACATTCAAACAAATGTGAGATCCACATGCGGTATCAAACACCCAGGATCTAGAAGTAGAAAGTAGAATATCTATAACATAGATACCTGAAGTAGACGCAGTCCCACTGCTCTTCTTCTTCTTCTTTAACTCTTCCTTGTAAACCTTGCAATTTCTTTTCCAATGACCAATCTCATTGCAGTGGAAACAGATTGCATCCTTTTGGGAAGTAGGTTTAGCCACATCAGCATTGGCAACAATTGCCTTGCCAATCTTGGGTTTGACAACTTTTGTCTTAACCCATTTGCCTTTGCCTTTAGAGCCTTTTCTTCCTTTGTCACTACGAGCACATGAGCGATTTCTTTACCGATTTTATTTTCCACTGTCTTTGGCATCCCATGCAACTCAGACAGGGACTTATCCATCCCATGCATATTAAAATTCATGATGAACTGATTATAGCTTTTGGGCAATGAATTAAGAATAAAATCAGTGGCCAACTCAACATCAATGGGATGGCCAAGCCTCTCAAGATGCTTAAAGTGATCCTTCGTCTTCAAAACATGAGGGCCCACGGACTGCCCTTCGCTCATCTTGCATGAGACCAAGGCAGCTATAGTGTCGAACTTTTCTTGCCTTGCTTGTTCTTGAAACATATCTTTAAACGAAGCAGCCAGGTCAAATGCCTCCAAGTGTTCAAGAGTCTTCTGAAGCTCTGGACACATGGCCGCAAGCATAAGACAACCCACCTCACGAGAATCTCTTTTGTGTTTCTTGTAGGCGTTTCTCTCATCCTTGGGTGCATTAGAAGCATGTTCCTCTTCAGGAACGGGCTCATCAAGAATATAGAGCTTGTCCTCATGCTTTAGAACAATTCTAAGGCTACAGATCCAATCCGTGTAGTTAGCTCCATTTTCTTGAAGTTTTTCCTTCTCAAGGATAGATCGCAATGATAAAGAACCAGTACTTTGAGCCTTTATCTACAATTTTGCAAACATATAATTAAATATAAGTACCAACTTAATTAAAGATATTATAAGTATTTCACAAATACTCCCACTAAATTATATAACCTTCAAATACATCTAATGTATCATATAATTAAAATGGGCTAAGATCCATATTTCACTTAACTTTGAGTCGGCTAGGGCATGACTGCTCAAAATAAGTTATTTAGGTAGACAACCTTGTCAATCATATCATATATGACTCTTAGATCTTTTATGAGATTTCAGACATCATATTTCTAAACATGTTTTAATCTCATTTGTGCCTTAGGCCCAAAACTGTTTTGATAGCCTAATTAAGTTAAACCATTTTAAACGTATAGGAATCACTGTTTCCTCATCTTGCTTATAGATGAATAGAATTAATGTGCCTACGCTAGGGCGTAACCCACATAAACTACCCATGTACTCACAAGTGTTTTAATCATGGTTTGGCACATAACTTAAATTTTAAGAAGGTTCACACACATAAAGTTAATCAATTAACTGAATTAATTTTATGTGACATTAGTTGCGCTAGTTAAGGATTAAATTCTGAAACCTTTGAGATTACTCCAATCTTAAACTCCTTTAAGATTCTAATCTTTATGTCTGGACTTCTGAACTTACATCTATTTCAGGAAACACGGTTTCAAAGACCAGCCATCTGAAATGGATCAAATCAGTATAGTCCAAACCTTCCGCAGAGCATCTTGAAATTGAGAGCACAAACCGTACGGTCGAAACTAAGCCAAAAGGCATCCACATTCACATACTAGGATCAAGAAACCAAGCAACTTCTCTATACGGTCAAAACTAAGCCAAAAGGCATCCACATTCCCTTATAGATTGGCCATTTGTCTCAAGATCTTTCATTGTATCTTAATCTCACAGATTACAGCAGTTCTAAACTCTTTAGAATTCTGATTTCTGCAGTTACTTTTAATTCTTCGCAGAAAACTATTTCAGGAAACACGGTTTCGAAAACCAGCCGTCTGAAACCAGTTTCTGTTTCCAGGTTCGAATTCTGCAAACAATTTGCAGAACAATCTGAACATGAGAAGTCAGTATGAAATCTGGTAATGAACCAAACCATCCGTACGGATTAGTTTGGAGGCTCGCAAACCATCCGTACGGATTCTTAGGTAGAATCCCAGTTTTTTCCAGATTTTCAGATTTCAGAAATTCGATCAATCTTAATATCGTGTTTATACATAATCAGATTACAGAAATATGAAATTGCAGATTACAAATTTTAACCCATCTAATTCATATATTCAATAACCAATTTATTCCGCATACAAATTAGATCAAGATCATCAATAAAATAATCCAATTACAACATGATAATCTAAGCATGCAATCATACATATTAATCAAATCAATATTACAACCACATCAACTAGCATGCATATTTTATATCCCATATAAAATTCATCACATAAATTCATCTATCTCATGATCATACCAATTAAATAATCGCATTAAATAATTATATCATGATAATATTAGAATTATTGATCATCAATGGGGCTCTGATACCACTGTTGGGTTTCGTGCAATCATGCCCAGCGGAAGGTAGACATGAATGAAACCCAATAGCCTAGATCCGCTATGAACAATAATTCATAATAACAAGATGAAAGAAACTAACCCTTGTAGATTGTTATGTAAAACTTGAATTAAGCGTTAAGACAAACGCCCTCTACCGGTGATCCACACAACGAACAGATTTCAAGAATACTTTCTTGAACTTGACTGCTAGGTCTTCGGATTGATCAACGATGTGGAAGAACGATTCCTCAAAGCTCCTAATTATTATTGTGACTTGATAATTGAGATTAATCAATCACAATAACCCAAGAATATAATGTGTGATTTCTTTCTCTAAGAAAGACTTTGGAATTGATCAAATCAACAACTAGGGAACAATTCCCGTCAGTCTGTATTTATATTTAAGGGGTTTCAGAAACCCTTTACGACTTAGGTTTTCTTGTTCAACAAGAGTTTTCCTAAAAACTGATTCTGCCGGCAAAACCATCCGTACGGATGTTTCTGGAAGCATCCAGATTCATCCGTACGGATCCTTTCAGCAGGATCCGTTTTACTTCGTTTTTCGCTCCTTTTAATTATATGTTCTGCGTGTGTGACCCAATAGGATTATACTAAGTTGGCAACGAGTCCGAACCAGTCAAACCTCGTAACTCATAAGTGGACTCTAGCAAGCCATTATGACTACCCAATTAGTATAACTTTGAACTCCAAAGTTTCCTAAAATAGAACATAACACAATCTCTTTGTTTCACGATGTCTATTGAACGTAAGCGATGGTCAATGGTCAACTTACATTTGTTCAATGTTTTCTCGATCCCGAATGTATTGATAACACAAATCTTATTTGAGCACGGCCATGCATTTCATCAATACCATTCATCAAGTGGCCAAAGCTTGACATCTCTCTTGACGAGGAACAAATCCCATCTTGGCTTATTACTCTTCCCTACATGATTCCGATTATGCCAATCATATTCTTTATAGCTATCCGGTTAGGGATAGCGTTTGAATATGTCAAACATAATGTTCATCATGTGGAAGACTATGATAACCTCAGGTCTAAAGATTCCAGTGATATAACTATATGAGACTTAATTATGACATTGTGACCATGACATAAATATCATAGGGGTCAGTCCAGTATTTGTTCTTCAACAAATAACCATAAGTCTAATTGTATCCCATACATCCTAATCATCATATGATTATCTATTAAACTTATACTAATAATTAATCATAATTATCAGGGACAGGGATTATTATAATAAACATGCAAAAGACATAATAATCAAACATTCAATATCTTTATAAATAATAACATTTGTTTTACAAACAACATGCCTAGGGCATAACACCAACAATGACTACTCAAAGGATGTTCCTGATATGAATATTTTGAATAAACCAATCATGAAATCTGCAGGTTTTCAAGAGGTGAAAAAGAAGAAAGGACCAACCATCAGCGAGCTCGTTAAACAAGGATTTCTTACTCCGGCTCAAAGCGATGGTGGATTTTTATTCTCCAGATGTGATCTGAGATCTAGAAGCAAACTCAGAAAGAGTGAATATATTAGACCTCAAGTTGCAGCTATTCCTACAATCAATCATGATGAGGACATTGTAAAGCAAGAAAAATTATTCAAAGAGGCTGAAAAGGTAATCAGTCGATTTAGTGATATGAAGGAAGCTTTAGCACTATCATATGATGAAATTTCTCAGCTTAAGACCGAGAAATCTCTATTAAAATCTGAACTCACCCTCCTTAAGAAGCAGATAAAGAGCATGACTCCTCTTACTGTTAAAAACACCTATCTAACGGAACAGAACTCATTACTTAAAGTTCAAAACGATGAATTGGTTACTCAAATTACTGATCTTAAAAAGATTATAAATAAGTGGTCCAATTCTCATATCACTATGGACGGTATCTTTGAGTCCCAAAAAGCCAGTGGTGATAAAAGTGGCTTGGGATTCACATCATCAACTAGTGACAACTTTAAGTGTGATGTTTGTGCAGAAAGAGACAGTGAATTTACAACTCAGTAAACTCATGAAATTCCCAAGGAAAAACATTCTAATTCAATGGGTAAAGGACAAAAAAAAGTCAAGAGACAAACATTTCATTATGTCTACCCAACGAAACAATTTGGGAAAGCTAAAGGGAAGGAAATAGCTATAGATGAATCATCTTCTAACAAAATCATTCTTGCAACAAGGCGCGATCCTTCTACGAGTGAACATTATGCGCTCCAAAATTTCAAATGAATGATTTTGTTAAGGCTAGTTCATCTAACCGAAAGAAGAATGCTATCCCAAAGAAAAGTAAAGAGATTTTAAAACTCACGTGATTAGTGGCTTTCATCATTGTTCCATTTGTGATTGTTCTGGACATAAGGCCGTGGAATGCCTTTTGAGATTCACTCCCAATGCCAAAGGACATAAAAATCCTAAGGTCAAGCAAGAGTGGGTAGTCAAAAGTTGCTAACTCTAGGACCTAAAAACGAATAAAGGTGACCTGCTTTAAATGTTTATATTTCAGGTTCTTTGCTTCATGGTTGGATCTTCAAAGCTAAAACGTATGAATGGATTCTCGATAGTGGGTGTTCACGACACATGACTGGAGATGAATCCTTACTTAAAGATGTTCATGAAGAAAGAGGTCGTCCCTCCGTAACATTTGGTGATAATAACAAATGTCAAGTTGTAGCATATGGAAAGCTCAAGAAAGACAAAGTGTGCATTGAAAAAGTCTCTCTCGTTGAAGGGCTTAAGAACAATTTATTATCCATATCTCAATTCTGCGACAAAGGATTAGAATGCCATTTTACCTCAAAGAAATGTCTTATCAAGGATGGAAAATCTGGAGCTACACTACTCACGGGATATCGTAATACAAATATTTATATTATTGATTTCCAAAATATAAACTCTAGTACTAATATTTGTTTTGTAGCTAAAAGTGTGAGCGAAAATAGTTGGCTATGGCACAAGTTCTTAACTCACTTGAACTTCAAGTATCTATCTAAACTCAGCAGGAATAATCTTGTTAAAGGACTTCCCAAGGTTGCTGATCATCATGACAAGAAGTGCGCCGCGTGTCAACTTGGACAACAACCGAAGCAGTCTTTCTCCAGTAAGACAAATCCCTCAACTACTAGATGTTTGCAACTGCTGCACATTGATCTATTTGGACCAGTTACCACTGCAAGTATTAGAGGAAACAAGTATACTCTACTTGTGGTGGATGATTACTCAAGATATACATGGGTGGAAATGATGATTACAAAAGACAATTGTTATGACATTCTTACCACCTTATTCAGACTGCTCCAAACCCAAAAAGAAGATGACATCATTAGTGTTCGATCCGACAATGGAACAGAATTCAAGAACAATGGTGTTGCTCGATACTGCGATGATCATGGGATAGATCACAACTTTTCAACCGCTGGTGTTTCTCAACAAAATGGCGTTGTGGAAAGAAAGAATAGGACGTTGATTGAAGCGGGAAAAACGATGATAGCTGAAGCAAAATTGCCTAAGTACTTTTGGGAAGAAGCTGTCAACACCGCATGTTTTACTCAAAAATTGTTCCCTCATCAACAAACTTCACAACAAGACTCCGTATGAACTTTGGCGTGGTAGAACTCCCAACATTGCATTCTTCAAGATCTTTGGTTGAAAATGTTATATCCTCTACAACAGAAACGAACATAGAGGTAAATTCGATGCCAAAGCCGACGAAGGTATTTTTGTTGGGTATGCCAAACACTCTAAAGCTTTTCGCGTTTTTAATAGATCTACATTAGTGATAGTTGAATCTGTACATTACATTTAATGAACATTCTCTCCTTGAGCCACACTTGGCTCCAAATGTTGCTAATCAAAATGCATCAACTCAAGGAAATCCATCTACATCAGTTGCGCCGAACTTCGATGATAGCGTACCGAGTGAAGATTCAGCTACACCGTACAATGTGCCTGTTTCCACTCCTGAGCCCCACTTAAATATTGCGCCTGGTGTCACTCCCATTTTCAATGCTGAACCAGTTCAACACCCTATCTTTGATGATTTTGAAGCTGGTGAAGATGTACCAAATTATGAAACACACATTCACAATTGTAAGAACTATATGGAATTATGAATTTCTTGATCTTGGATGCTAAATATTTGATCAAGAATAATGTCTCTCTAAGAAACTAGGAATCATATGCTTGATGGCTGGTGAAAAGATACTTAAATAGGTCATAGTCCTTAACCCTTAAGGACTTAGGAAACCTAAATCCCGTCACCCAATTAAGGCAAGTTTTTCTGTCACAGCCGCTCTGGCACGGTCGTGCCAATAGGTACGCGCCTGGCATCCGTCTGCTGATTATTGGCACGCGTTATAAGCAGCATGGCCGTGCCATTCCAGAAAAACTCATTTTTTCATAATTCCAATTCAGTCGTTTAGGATTCGTTCTATTCGTGTGTGACCCTCTAGGATTACACTATGTTGGCAATGAGTCCAAACATGAATCCATAAGATATGATTAGGTTCTAGCAAACTGTCATACCTACCCAAATAGTGTAACTAGATACAAGTTCGCATTCCTTTTAGAATATATCACAATCCCTTTGACCACTATGTCATTGAACACAAGCCATGGTCAACAAGTCAACTTGTATTGTTCAATACTTTATCGATTCTGAATATGTTGATAATCCTAATGACATTGATCCAATCAATTCATTTGAGTCCGGCCGAACATTTCATCAACATTATTCCTGCGAGAGGCCCAAGCTTGACATCTCTCCGATAAGGGACAAATCTATTTTAGCTTATTATTCTTCCCTACATGAATCTGATTATGCCAATCATACCCTTTATAACTACCCGGTTAAAGGTAGCGTTTGAATATGTAAAACATAATGTTCATCAAGTGGAAGACTATAATAACTTCATGTCTAAGGATTCAAATGACATAACTAATATGATATATATATATATATATATATATATATATATATATATACGACGTAGACCATGATATAAATCTCATAGCGCGGGTCATGTCCAGTACCTTGTTCCAAACAAGTACCCATAAATCTAACATGATCATCCTTTGATCATTTAGCCTTTATACTAGTGTCAAACAAGTACTAGGGACGGAGATTATTATAAGTAAACATGAACAATAATAATAATCAAAACATCTCTTTATTAATATGAATAAAATGATAACAAACAACGTTTTACAAACATGCCTAGGGCACCAACACTAACAAATAGTGTACGGCCGTACCCAAATGAATTGAAGCGTTCAATGTTATTTGCTCATATCATTCTACTCGAGATTGAGAATGCATTGGACAACAAAAGTTGACTTGGACCATGACTTATGTCCAATATGATATCGCGTGACAAAGGGATTGTGATATGTTCTATAAGGTAACTTTGGACTTTAAAAGTTATACTAATTGGGTAGTCATAATGGCTTGCTAGAGTCCGCTTATGACTTACGGGTTCTGACTCGTTCGGACTCATTGCCAACATAGTATAATCCTATTGGGTCACAAACAATAGAGCGGATTTGAAAAGGCTAAAATCGGGGATTTCTGGACTGACCACCGTACGGCTACAAAAGTGGAGTACGGATCCTTTGGAGCCGTACGGCTGCTATGCCCGTAACAGACCAGTATGTTCAGTTTTCTTGACTGAAAAGGAATCCCGATCCCAAACGGAATTAGGTCAAACCCTTATATATGATATACAACCAGGTTTAACAGCCTCTAATGGTGATTTTGGAAATCACAAACCATTGTTTTAGAAACAATAAATTATAAAGAGGTAGGATTATTTATTTGATGATTCATGATCATCAATATACAATAATCAAAGAGCAAAATAACTCCAACGAAGAAATCGTTTCTTCATCAAGCCTTGGGTCTAGCAAACCAGATCAAGAAGGTGTTCTTGATATCCATTCGACGTGTGGATACCGATGGAGGGTGTTTCCTTTAGCACCCTAAAATCCGTGTTCATGGATGCAATCTTCAAGGGTTAGTTTCTTTCATCTTGTATTTAATTTAATCAACATGCACGGATCCGGGATCTTAGGTGTTTGATTTTATCTGTTTATTCCGCTACGCATGATACATCAAAACCCAACAACCCGTGCAATGAAGTTGTTCCTCAAGTCGATCAATTAACCATTTCCCCAAGTTTATGCCATTATAGCCCGTGACAAATGCCGACAATAAAAATAACTTTGTTTTATTTATGGCCCCCTTTTCTTCTTTTGCAAATATGGTGCAAGCGTACATACGGTGAATATAACGGAGGACGGGATGGATTATTTGGAATACTTTTACCCTTTTGGTAACAAATCGTGCTTCCCCCATAATTTGCTCCCAAAAATGATTAGCATCAAAATGCAGGGGGATTTCATTTGTAAAATTTCTTGGGTTGGGCCATTGTAAGATGTTGTTAATCTCCTCGAGGTCAAGGGAGAAAGGTGTGACTAGGAGACGGAAACATAATTCTATATCTTCAAATTCCTCCCGGGTTTCACTATCAAGCATTTTCTTTTTTCGCTTACACGCCGAACTAAGGAATTCTAGAGTTAGTATCCTATTTGTGTATGCCCCAAGACTGGTGAAATTTTCAGCGCTTAATCCTCGGTGTAGACTCCAAATGTTTCCCTGAATCCCTAAGGTTCTCATTGCTTCAAAATCCGGAAATTGTGTGCGCTTAATATTTTTCATACTCAGCGAATAAAATTTTCCTCCTCAGATTTTTTTTTCGAACTTGATACCCAAATTGTCTAATTGAAAATTCAAACGGGAACTAGAAGCCTTTTCATTTCGATTTTTCTTGGGGGGGGGGGGATTGCTAGCGCCCGTGTTTTGACCTTTTCTCTTGTTAGTGATACTTCTTCGGCCATCCATAATAGAAACAACAAGTAGAGCAACAATAACCAGAGGAAATGTGACGACCCGTCCCAATTTCATATAAATTTTACGTATAATATTATTTTATAAATTAATTTATGTTAGTTTGATTATTTTAAAAGGCTTACTTGTTCTATTAAAATATTAAATAAAAGTATTTGAGTTGCAAAATGATTAACTTGTATGAGTAGAAACTAAAATAGTTGAGTTAGTATTTGTAATTAATGATAAATGGGTTAAGTGTTAAAGTTGAAACCTTGGGGGTTAAAGGTAATTAGTTAAGTTTGGAGGACCTAAGTGGAAATAACTGTAAGAACCTAGCGAGTGGTCGTGCTTAGTTTAGTTCACGTTTACTTTCTTTTGGGCTTTGCATCATTCTTGCATGTCATTAAAGTAGCACCTCTATTTGACGTGCTTATGATTGGGTATATCATTACTTGTGTTTTATATACCTTTGAAATATGCAAAATATCACGAATTCTGTCAAACTCGTCACTTTTGGCAGCTCGACTAGTTTGCACTAAAATGGGCATAACTTTGTGTAGAAAATTCGGATTGACGAACCGAAAAGTTCGTTATAAACTAGACACGTAAGGCTTTCCATAGACATATGATTTGTTCAATTTGGTTCAGTAAATAATTCAAGATAATCTGGTTAATCTAGCTGATTTTCTGACCAATTACAATTAAGTTTGAAAATGTTGACTTTTGACTGGCTAATGAGGCTTTGACACCTCACTATGTCCTTATGACCCTAACTGGCCTTGACTAATGTTATTTGCTGAAAGAATTGGTCATGATAAGTAATGATCCCCTATTTCTACTCTCTTTGGCGATGAGTCACTAAGACAAGCAAGTTGCTTACTATTCTACCCTATAGCCATTGACCAACTCACCTAGTGCATGTGATAGAGTTTGTGGCTGGGGAAAGCTTGATGCTTGTACACCTTATTTATATTCATCAATTACTTATACTATAAAATTAAATAAGTGTTCTGATTCTATTTGGAAAGAGATAAGTGAGTCACCACTTAAGCTACGTGGATAACAAAGAAGGCCGGTTGACTCATGTTCTTAACATAAGAATATAAAAGCATACCTTCCTGTACCAAGGCATTAGTTTACCAAAATCAGTAACCAGGCGGTAAGGTTCTTTCCCGGCTGAAGAATAGATAGACGAGAGTAACCAGGCGGTAAGAGAAAGGAATAATAGGCCACGGCTCTCTTACAACAAATTCAATTTCAACTGCGATTAACAATCAAACACCGACTCTTATCAAGTTCCGCCCGGTGATGGTCATAGATCGAACCAAAATTATTGTAGACAATGGATTGGTCATTAGAGGGTAAGCTACTATCCCTTTTTAATTATGTAAATTAACTACATGTTTAATTAGCGCGTTCTACCGTTCCTAAAATTTGTTATCTTGTTAGATGACTTTATTTAGTGAGTATAGAATTATTTTAATGCGCTAATATGTAGTTGTAGATATACCGGGGGAACCACGGCTTTGGCTAGAGCGCGCGAGTTGTCCTAGGATGTCTAACTTGTTTTTAGAGTCGCCACCTATGTTTTGAGGAACATAAGAAAAACCTATTGATGATAGCCTGAGTTTGATTACGAAAACAGAGATTCTTTGTTTTGAGGTTCGGGGGTTAGATTACGAGATGGGAAGTACCGAAACACCCATCTTGACCAACTAAAGTTGGTCTTGCGTGATCAAAATCTACATGAATAATAAACGTTCTTCTTCTTCTTCTTTAAATCATAAAAGGGGTTTTAAAATAGAGTTTGGAATATAGGAGATAACCCCTTAACCAACCTCAACGAGATGAGGTGATCATTAGAGTCATGTCCCAAAATGATTTGAGTGATTGCACTTTGATAATACAAAAAGAAAGAGAAAAGAGATGAAGTTGAGAAGGGGAAAGAAATGATTTTACCTAGACTTCAAGAGACTTCAAACACTTCTTGTTGAATTACTTGGAGAAATCCTTTGGAAAATGCTTTGAAAGTAGGAAATTTGGTAAAGTCAAAGTTTTTGTGTCAATTCTTGTCTCAAGTTTCCGTCCTTTGAAAATGGAGGTAAAGGGAGGTTTTTATAGGTGAAAGAGAGGTGTTTTTGGTGCCAAAACTCAGTCACCAAGAAATCCTTCCCGGGCAAAATCCTGTAAATTGAGCAAGGGAGAGAATCCTGGCCAGAAATCTGTAACTGACGCCCAGAGGCGCGCGCTTCCTGCTTTGGGGGCGGGAGGCGCGCGCGCTTGGATCCTCCTGTCGGAGGCGCGCGACTCAGAGAAGGCAATTTTGACAGAATGGACTAGAAAGTCAGCCCTGTCATTCAGTTTAGTCCCTGGACTTAACGAAGTCAGTCAGGAACTTAACGGAAGTGACAGAGACTAACGAGAAACACTTAAAATGGGGGGAAAACACAAGATCAAATGTGCAATCGGGGTGAGCGGTCCAAGGCGGGGTGTCTACAGAGCCCCTCGGCGACGTGGATTGCAAAGCAAAATGCGTCGACGAAAGTTAAAAACACCCGCCGAGGACATCACCAAGAAAAAAGCAAAGACTCGATGAAAGCAGGAATTTGAAATTGCGAGAGATAGTGGTGCGCTCCCTGTGTGAGCGGCTTATGTTGATAGAGGGGGTGGTATGATTCGTTAGGTGAACCTGCCGGCTGAATATGTTGAATGAGGCCGTTAGTGAACCTTTGAGGGCCGTTAGTGAACCTTTGAGGACGAATCCGTTAGTGAAATCCGTTGATGAGGCCGTTAGTGAACCTTTGGAGAGGCCGTTAGTGAACCTTTGAGGAGGCCGTTAGTGAACCTTTGAGGACGAATCCGTTAGTGAAATCCGTTGATGAGGCCGTTAGTGAACCTTACCTTTGAGGAGGCCGTTGGTGAGCCTTTGAGGACGAATCCGTTAGTGAAATCCGTTGATGAGGCCGTTAGTGAACCTTTGGAGAGGCCGTTAGTGAACCTTTGAGGAGGCCGTTAGTGAACCTTTGAGGACGAATCCGTTAGTGAAATCCGTTGATGAGGCCATTAGTGAACCTTTGAGGAGGCCGTTAGTGAACCTTTGGAGAGGCCGTTGATGAACCTTTGAGGACGAATCCGTTAGTGAAATCCGTTGATGAGGCCGTTAGTGAACCTTTGAAGAGGTCATTAGTGAACCTTTGAGGAGGCCGTTAGTGAACCTTTGGAGAGGCCGTTGGTGAACCTTTGAGGACGAATCCGTTAGTGAAATCCGTTGATGAGGCCGTTAGTGAACCTTTGAAGAGGCCGTTAGTGAACCTTTGAGGACGAATCCCTTAGTGAAATCCGTTGATGAGGCCGTTAGTGAACCTTTGAAGAGGCCGTTAGTGAACCTTTGAGGAGGCCGTTAGTGAACCTTTGGAGAGGCCGTTGGTGAACCTTTGAGGACGAATCCGTTAGTGAAATCCATTGATGAGGCCGTTAGTGAACCTTTGAGGACGAATCCGTTAGTGAAATCCGTTGATGAGGCCGTTAGTGAACCTTTGAAGAGGCCGTTAGTGAACCTTTGAGGAGGCCGTTAGTGAACCTTTGAGGAGGCCGTTAGTGAACCCTTGAAGAGGACGAATCCGTTAGTGAAATCCGTTGATGAGGTATTACTTTGAAGTCTCGTGCCGCTTGGAGTCACCCTTGACCTTTTGAATTGTGGGGTGCGGGCACAGTTGACCGCGACCAGAAAAATGCTCCTGCTGGGATGAAATGTTGAGATTGACTCTTGAGGGGGGCATGGCACCCGTGATAGAACTTAGGGAGTTCGGAATCTAGAGAAGGACAACCTACTTTTGAGTGGGAGTTTCTATCCTACTTTCAATCTTTGACATGCCCTAAGGGCGGACCAGAAGAAGGTGTGCCCAACTGGGTGTCCGATGACCTGGACTGTGTCTTGATTTAGGCTGGAGATCTCTGACAAGGCCCTTTTCTGAAGTGATCTAGTCTTGGGAGGCGCGCGCTTTCCTCTGTGGGCTTGGGACGCGCGCGCATTTCAGACCGCCGGAGGGTGGCGCGTGCATCTGGTAGGCGGAATTACGGGCTTGACATTTACTAGCCAAAAGAAACCCCAACAGCTATAATATCATCTTCTGTTCGACCACTTGATTCTCACAGCTCTTTTCTGCAATTTTTGAACATCATATTATTGCTCAACTTTGCTTGTGATCAACATTTTCCATGGCTTCCAATTCTTTTGTTCTTGATGCCAAAGTTGTTAGTGGTTATGAAAAGGATTTGGGCACTTTTATGTATTCTTTCAAGACCCATCCCAAGAAGGCCTTCATTAAAGACTTCGGGTTCCGAATTCTTTTCACTTTGCGGACGTTGAAGCCGGATTGGGATATGTTGAGAGCTGCCGCGGCTTTCTGGGATTGCGATAGCCATACCTTCAACTTTTCAGCTAATGAAATGGTGCCGACTGTTGATGATTTCGGGGCCATCGTTGGTATGCCTTTGGCCGGTCGGATTGCCGTCCCTAAATATCAACGTGGTGCCATTGACTCTTGGGTTGAGTTACTGAATCTCCCTGTTGAGGACGTGAGGAAGATATTGCGCGGTACTGTGATTGACATAACTGAGTTGCCGATGTTCTTCAGTTTACATTCGGAGGATACGGTGCTTCAATCTTTCAAGAGGAATGCCATGGCCGCTTGTCTCTTTAGTGAAGTACTGTTTGTTACACTCTTTGGGACTGCAGATGTGCAGTTGGCTGAGATTATTTTGCAAGCCAAGGAGCAACAATTTAGTATAATCCCTCTTATTGTAGGGGAGACGTTGCACGGCCTTGATGAGTTACATAGGACGGACAAGATGTGTCGGGGAAGCCCTTTGCTCTTGACCATATGGCTCCGAGAACACTTCAAGATTTATTCCCCGGATGGTGATTTGTCTCCTTTTGCTGTTCATAGGAGGAAGTTATTGATCTGGGATTTATCTGAAGATGGTTGGAAGAAATTCTTTGCCTCTCGGGTAACCCTCGATATTGAGTGGTGCCCTTCTTCTTGGGGTCTTCGTCCTTTTGTGGAATGGACTCTTGGTTTTCAGCACGTGGTTGTACCCGGCTTGAGAGATTCGTCATTTTACCAGCCAGAGCAGGTTCTGCGGCAGTTTGGTCGCCAACAGATAATTCCTTTTCCGAGGGACGGAATGCTTCGTCCAGTTGCTTACATGGGTCCGGACTTCTCGAGTGAGCTTCAGTCGGCTTGGGGAGATGATCGCAACCGTTGGGCTTTCGCTCCTCTGCATCGGGGGAGTGTCTTCCTTCCCGAGAGCTACTTGGATTATTTGTTTGGCACCCTTTATCGTGGCATCACTTGGGTCGATGTGCTTCGTGCCGAGTTGTTGGGAAAGGGTTTTGAGCCTAGCAGCGCTTTGAGATATAGGGAGGCTGCTGCTGATTCGAGTAACATTCTCGCTGACCCTTTCGGTACTCCTTTGGATGACTTTTATGCTAGGAGACGTGTTGCAACACATAAGGTTTCGGTGCGTATCAGTGCTCCTCCGTTACCCAAGAAGAAAAGGATTGAGAGACGATCGGGTGGTCCTTTGAAGGCTAAGAGGAAATTGGACTTTTCTTAGTACCCTAAGAGATTGCAATCAGACCACTTTGTTTTAGGATTTAATGTTTTGATGTCTTTTGTTGCTCAATAAATCCGTTGTAATGGCTTGAATAATTCATCGAATGAATAAAAATTGCATTTTTTTATTTGAAGTGAATTGGGTATTTTTGATATGTTTTATACCGCACCCGAAGGTTGCCTACGTTTCTCCAGTTGGGAGGCTCAGGTCTACGTAGTTCAAACAAACAAAGACCATTTTTTTTGTGCACCCTGTTTTTTGCGTAGACCGCCCTTTCGAGTTTTCAATCTAGCGGGCTTCTTTTTTGCACGTGCTCTAATTTTTGCCTAGGCCGCCCTTGCGTGTTTTCAACCTAGCGAGCGATTTTTTTTTTTTTTTTTTTTTTTTTTATGGTCTTTGTTTATTAAGCGTAGAACCTCTTGAGCTTGTCGAGGTTGACCTCCTTTGGCAGCTGGTCACCATCTAAATCCACGAGCCGGGCTGCAGCGCCGCTTAGTATCTTTTTTACCACATACGGACCGATCCATCGGGGTCCCCATTTCCCCAGGGGATTCATGGCGTTAGGAGGATGTTGTCTTAAGACCAAATCTCCCACATTGATGTTTCGAGGCTTCACCTTTTTGCTGAAAGCTCTTGCCATCCTTTGCTGATACGCCCTTGTGCGTTCGAGTGCTCTTAGCCTTTTCTCGTCGAGTAAGGCTAGCTGTTCATATCGACTTTGCATCCAGTCGACCTCGTTGACTTGATTCTCGAGGAGGACCCGTAGAGATGGGATTTCAAGTTCGATTGGGAGTACGGCTTCAGAACCATAGACTAATGCATAAGGAGTTTCTCCTGTTGCTGACCGTATTGATGTGCGGTAGCCCCACAATGCTAAAGGTAGCTTCTCGGGCCAATCCCTTCCTGTTGAGGCCATTTTCTTGACGATGGTCTCGATGGTCTTATTTGCTGCTTCGATCGCGCCATTTGCTTGGGGACGGTAAGGAGATGACTTGTGCTTGGTGATCTTGTATTCTACCAAAAGTGCATCCATTTCTTTCTCAAAGTGAGATTCGTTGTCGGAAATGATTTCATGAGGCACGCCGTATCGGCACATGATATTAATTTTTACAAATTCGGCCACTTTCTTGGCGTTGAGGGTCCGATAGGCTTGTGCTTCGACCCACTTTGTGAAGTAATCGACGGCCACTAGGACGAATGACTGCCCATTGCTTCCAGCAGGATGGACTTTGCCGATGATGTCTATCCCCCAACAGGAGAAAGGCCAAGGTGTGACCATGTTGTAAAGTTGCGAGGGTGGAGCATGTTGCAGATTAGCATGGAATTGGCACTTGGCACACCTTTTGACTTTCTCGATACAGTCTCGTTCCATAGTGCTCCAATAGTAACCAATGGGGAGTATCTTCTTGACCAGCATAAACCCATTCATGTGGGGTCCACACTCTCCTTCATGCACTTCACACATTATCTCTTGAGCTTCGGCCTCATTGGCGCATAAGAGATTGATCCCGTCGTGGTGCCTTTTGTAGACTCGGTCCCCAATCAGTACGTACCGAGAGGCTAGCCTTTGCAGGGCCGCTTGAGATTTCTTATTGCTATTCTCGGGATAAGTGCCATCTCTGAGGAAATTCATGATATCCGAATACCACGGAGAGTTTGTTTGAACCTCGTTGATCTCGATATTCATGCAGTATGCCGGACTGTTCCTTCGGGCAATTTTGAAAGGCTTCACCATTTTCCCTTTGGGCATTTCGACTAATGATGCTATGGTGGCCAGTGCATCGGCGAAGCGATTCTTATCCCTTGGCAGGTAGTTGAAAGTGATCTCTTGGAATTGTTCAACCAATTCTTCAAGGTGCTGACCATACTGTTGGAGAGTCGGGTCTTGGGTTCGCCATTTACCCGATTGCTGATTGATAAGGAGCAAAGAGTCGCCGAATACTTCTAGTTCCGTGACGTTTCTTTCGAGAGCTGCTTCGAGCCCTGCTATGCATGCTTCGTACTCGGCAATGTTGTTGGTAGCTTTGAATTCCAGACGGATGGCAATGGGAGTGTAGATGTCTTTTGGATCGACAAGCAATATTCCTATACCAAAACCGTGCTTATTGGCGGCGCCATCGAAAAAAAGTTGCCACTTATTTTCCTCGGTTGCAGTACAAATTAAATGCTCGTCGGGGAACTGTACGTCTTCCCCCTTCACTTTGTCACACGGGAATTCGGCAAGCTGGTCACTGAACACTTTCCCCCTGACGGATTTTAGTGTGACGTAAGTGATATCGTAGCCGGCGAGCATGAAGTACCATTTGGCTATTCTTGTTGACATGAAAGGCTTCTCGAAGATGTAGCGGAGCAGGTCCACCTTTGCTACTAGCTTGATCGGAAAAGCTTCCATATAGTGTTTGAGCTTTTGAGTGACCCAAACCAATGCTGCACATGACTTCTCTAAGACAGAGTAGTTCTTTTCGCCTCCTTGGAATCGGCGACTGACAAAATAAATGGCATTCTCCTTTGTGGACTCTCGTTTCTCTTGTGCTAACATAGCCCCTAGGGCTTCATCATTGACAGTGAGATAGAGCAAAAGAGGCTTCTCCTTGTGCGGCGGAACTAGAACAGGAGGGCACGTCAAGTAATGATTCACTTGGTCGAAGGCTTCTTGGCACGTGTCGGTCCATTCTAGAGCCACATTCTTCTTGAGTAGCTTGAAGATTGGCTCGCACATGGAAGTAAGTTGGTGCACAAACCGACTGATGTATTGCAGTCTGCCCATGAAACCTTTGATCTCTTTCTGCGTCTTTGGAGGAGGCATGTCAATGATTGCCTTGATTTTGGAGGGGTCTACTTCAATTCCCCTTTCAGTGACCATATAACCAAGGACTTTGCCTCGGATAACCCCGAACGTGCACTTTGCAGGGTTGAGCCTCATCTTGTGTTGACGAAGCCTTTCGAAGAACTTGCGGAGATCGATTAAATGTTGACCATCGGTCCTTTTGGAGTGAATGATCATGCCGTCCACATATACCTCGATTTCTTTGTGAATCATATCGTGGAACAAGTCTGTCACGGCTCTTTGGTAGGAAGCCCCAGCGTTTCTTAACCCAAATGGCATGACTGTGTAGCAAAAGGTACCCCACGGTGTTGTGAAGGCTGTCTTATGTTGATCTTCCTCGGCCATGAGAATCTGATTGTACCCAGCGAACCCATCCACGAATGAGCGAACCTCGTAGGCAGCAGTGGAGTCGACCAGCTTGTCGATATTAGGGAGTGGAAAATCATCCTTTAGGGAAGCTTTGTTCAAATCCCGGAAGTCCACACAAACTCGAACCTTGCCGTTTGCCTTTCTGACTGTCACGATGTTAGCTAACCATGTCGGATACTCGATAACTTTGATGAAACCCACACTGAGGAGCTTCTCAATCTCTTCTTTGACTTGTAGAGACCATTCTGGCTTGATCTTTCTGAACTTCTGCTTTACTGGCTTAGCATCTTCTCTGATCGGAATTCTGTGCTCTGCTACCTTTCTGTCCAAACCCGGCATGTCTTTGTATGACCATGCGAACACATCCATGAACACCCGTAGTAGTGCATTCAATCTGTCTCTGTCGTCCCCCTTGAAGAAGCTTCCGATCTTAGTTTCTCTTGGTTCTTCTTCGGTACCCAGATTAACAACATGCAATTCTTCGTCAGCCCCTGGACCATTTTCACCACGACTATGGACTTGTTGAGCAAGTTCATTTAAGTATGTTGTGTTTTCGTGGTCTATTTCATCATAATTTGAATCGTTATTAACTTGTTCGTTAAGTTCATTATTAGTTAATTCATCATTTATGATGTTTGCAATCTCAGGGTACTCAGAAATATCAAATTTTTCATTAGCAAAGAAAGGAAACACACGCTCGGCTATGGCCTCCATATCCTCTTGGGTGAGGGTATTAGAGACACTCTCGGACTCGAAAGTAAGTGTGAGCCGCTCTTCCTTTGTTGCTGTGCGGGGTATGCAACCCATTTCTTGGACTAAGAACTCTTCGGATACCACGGGCCCTTTCGTAGAATACCAATTGTTGATCGGCTCAGAGCTTGGCGGGATCTCACTGATAGTCTCATTCATGACGACGGTGTCGTGGATGGCGTTGACTTGGCATTCGTTCATTATGGCAAGCTCTTCGAACATGGAGGCTAAATCTGTCAGTTCTGTTGGTAGTGGTGCCCTAGGCACGTTTAATAAACGTTGTAATTGTTATCATTTATTTCATATCAATAAAGAGATGTTTTGATTATTATTGTTGTTCATGTTTACTTATAATAATCTCCGTCCCTAGCACTTGTTAAGCACTAGTATAAAGGCTAAATGATCATGGGATGATCATGTTAGATTTATGGGTACTTGTTTGGAACAAGGTACTGGACATGACCCGCTCTATGAGATTTATGTCATGGTCTTTGTCATACATATATCTCATATTAGTTATGTCATTTGAATCCTTAGACATGAAGTTATTATAGTCTTCCACTTGATGAACATTATGTTTGACATATTCAAACGCTACCTTTAACCGGGAAGTTATAAAGGGTAAGATTGGCATAATCGGATTCACGTAGGGAAGAATAATAAGCTAAATGGATTTGTCCCTCTTCGGAGAGATGTCAAGCTTGGGCCTCTCGTAGGAATGATGTTGATGAAATGTTCGGCCGGACTCAAATGAATTGATTGGATCAATGTCATTTGGATTATCAACATATTCGGAATCGAGAAAGTATTGAACAAAACAAGTTGACCGTTTGACCATGACTTGTGTTCAATGACATCGTGGACAAAGGGATTATGACATATTCTAAGAGGAATGCGAACTTGTATCTAGTTATACTAATTGGGTAGGTATGACGGTTTGCTAGAACCTAATCATATCTTATGGTTTCATGTTTGAACCCATTGCCAACTTAGTATAATCCTAGAGGGTCACACACACTAGAACGAATCTTTAAAAGGACTACATTGGAATTTTGGAAATTCTGGACATTCTGGGGAAGTGGGCGACCGCACATAATGGACTGGGAGGCCGCACACTTAGCTCAGTTTTTGTACCAGTTTTGTTTCAGATAGTTGTGCGACCGCACAGAGGCTTTTGGGCGGCCGCACAGTACTGTCGGGTGGCAGATTCCTAATTTGATTAGGAAACGAATTTTGGACGAATTTTAACGCAAGTTTCCTATTTGGAATAGGTCATACTTGTGTATAAAAGACTAAATTCGGCCAGCACTCTTGGCTAATGATTTTGTGAGTCTCTAAGAGTTTGAGAGAGGGTTTATTTTGTTCTAAGACATTCTTGGTTAAAGAACAAAATAATACACAAAATAAATTCCATATAGTTCTTTTGATTGTGGGAAAGTGTTTCACAATTTGGTCTAGCAACCAAGATCAAAGAAGCTCCTTTGATATTCGTTCGAAGTGTGGATACCGCTAGAGGGTGAAAATCATCATCTTCAAAGTTCGTGTTCAAGCTTTGTGGTCGTGATCAAATCTTCAAACCTCCACCAAAGACCAAGAGAATTTGATAGCCATCAAGGGTTAGTTTATTCCTTTATTCTTATGTTGTATTTGATTTAGTCATATGAACGAATCCATGGCTTTGGGTTTCTTAAAAATTTAAATGCTAAATTCCGCTGCGCATGTATGATCGAAACCCAACAAGTTCTTCCCCCACGATGATTTCTGTCTCGGACTCTATAGTCACCTTCCTTCCCCACCATTCACGGGGCGACATGGGAGTTGGTTCCCTTTCGGACTTCTGGATCTCACAATCGGAGAAGATTTCGAGACCTGGCTTTTTGACACCCTTATTGTTAACCCACGGCTCGGGAAAGATCATGTATGGAACGTCTTCCCCTTGGCGGACAAAATAGCCATTCAATGTCTTGCGGTAAGACCTTAGATTAGGGACCTCATAACAACGGCCTTCTTTACGAGCTCGGGCCTTTTCATTCTTGATTGCTTGCTCTTGTTTCAAGTCCTCTCTGGAAGGCTCGTACCCGAAACCGAATGTGTTCTGGACAAATGGGACTTGCACAAGATGTAGGATTCCTAGTTGATATTTCCCTAGGCCTAAGCCAGAGAAGCTGTCCATATTCCTCATCATGCGGAGGACTTTGTGATTGCTGGGGGTCCATGATCCGTTTCCCCCTTCTTTGTCAATGGCGTTGATTGAGACACCGGAGAGAGTGGAGTCTGGTAAACCATGCTGGACTTGGTGGACGGGCTCACCTTTTCTGTGGATAGTGACGTTTTCGGCCATGACGGTCACTATTTCATCACCATTTCGGATCTTGACACATTGATGGAGAGTTGACGGGACGGCATTAGAACTGTGAATCCATGGTCGACCCAAAAGCAAGTTGAACGAGGCCGGGATGTCAAGCACTTGGAATGGAACGGACATGACCATGCTCCCAAACTCAATGTCTATTTCGATCATTCCCATGACTGTACGGGCGGTGCTGTCATAACCTCGGATTACTTGAGTAGAAGGCTTCAAATCGGAATCCTTAAGCCCCAGTATGCCCATGATTCTGCCAGGCATGAGGTTGAGTGCGGAACCACCGTCCACTAAGACTCTTGAGATGGGCCTCCCCCTTGCTCGTACCTTGAGGTAAATAGCCTCGTTGTGGTTGGAACCAAATGGTGGAAGGTCCATATCGGCAAAGGTGATGACGTTGCCAAAATGAATGTGACCGATCATTGCCGTGAGGTCCTCGGGAGTAGTATCGGGAGAAACTGATGTATCATCGAGATTGCGGATGACAAGATCTCGGTGTTTCTTTGAGGATGCGATGAGGTCCCAAATAGAGATGTTGGCTTGAGTTTTATTGAGTTGGACCAGTAGAGGATCTTTGGGAGTGTCGCGAGCTTGCGGTCTTTGAGAAGAGGAGCTTAGTGCGGAAATGGAAGGGTTGCTTGCTATAACTCGACCGGATCGAGTTAGCATGTTGACGTTCCCATCTTGCTTCTTTTTCCTATTCTCTAGTACTTCCCTCATTACCTCATCATAAGTTACAACATAACAAGAATTGTCAAGTTTATTCATAACATTGGGGCCCCCATTCACAATTGGGATTGAATGGGTGGTCCCCTCGAGTTCTCCTATCTCTATTACATTGACATGTTCGCCATTAGTCACTACAAATTATTTCTTGTCTATGAGATCTTGAATGACTTTGCAGAGAACGAAGCATTCCTCGGTGGTGTGGCCACTATATTGGTGGTAGCCACAATATTTGTGGTGAGCATGATTGGGGTGGACCGTCTTGGGTTGGTATCCTTGCACGGGTGTGACTTGACCCTTTGCTTTGAGGACTTTGAACACTTTGGTTTGAGTCATGCCTTGGAGAGGCGTGTAGACACGGTCATTTCGAGACTTCTTCCCTTGGGGTGGAGGAATCTTTTTGTAATTCCCCTTATCAATAGTGACGGCGTTGACCGAGGCCTCTTTTGTGGAGTTGGAAGCGGCCTTGTAGCGGTAGCTAGGAGCACTTTTCTTCACTTCCTTGAGCAACTCGTCCATTCGGACCCCCGCCTCATACATTTGGGAGAAATCCGCATAGCAAGCCCCACTTAGGTGGGTGCGGAGATCAATTTTGAGACATTTGAGAAAGATGTCCATTTGCTCCTTGGTATTTGGCCTTTCCACGATCTCGGAGAGTTTATCATTCCATCTCCTCGTGAAGTCGATGAAGGACTCGTGGTCTCGTTGAGTAGTGTTCTCTATCTCTTTCCTTGTGGGCCGGTGAGTGGTGTTACCTTGTGTGAATACGTGTGTTTGAATTTGGGAATATTCATAGTAACATTAAAATTATGAGAGTCGCCACGCCGTTTTAATTATAGCCAAAACATTGAGAAAAAGCATGTTTAATGGGTTCGGGGGTCAAATTACAACAAGAGAAGAATATTGAACGTTATCACTCCTATTGCCCGAATGATCGGTCTTTCTATCATGATGCGGTGTATGTAGTAGTTAGTGATTGAGACCGGATCCGAAGATTGCCTACGTTCCTCTCAATGTGAGAAGCTCAGGTCAGCGTAGTTCGAGAAGAATTTAGAATAGGCAGAAGAATCGGGATCATGCATAATGAGGGGGAATTACCTAAAGTTTAGGGTTTAGAAGTAGTTCCTAGATCATCCTCGGGTTGATGAACCCTAGATCATCATCGGCTATGAAATAACATGTAATTATGAAGATCGCCACCCTAAATATAGCATAAATAATGTTTTAATCTATGAACACGAAGAACATGCGAAGAACATATTATGAACATATGAATGTCATGCAAAGAATATGAAGAAACTATGAATAAACATGTACGAACATGAATATTAAAGATCTACGTTAGAAATAATGCAAGAACGTGAAGAAATAAGTTAGAAAACTTACCTATGTTGGCAAGAAATAAACCTTGATCTTCTTGGAGGTTGAATGCTAATTAGAGAGCAAAATTGTGTTTAAGAACTCTCAAATTCGGATCCCCCTAAACCAATAGCATGGGATTGGTTTATATAGTAAACTGAGGGGAAGATCTGATGGTCCAGATCATCCAGAGCAAGGTTGGCCGCCTGGCCATGGTTGAAGCCGGTGACAATAGTGGCCGCGTGGCCAAGATCAACGCGGAGCAAGGTTGGCCGCGTGGCCAAGGCTGCCGGCTGACTTGATTCTTAAGCTAGGGTTTCTGCATGGTTTTAAGGAAACCATTTATTACCTATTTTGATAGATTTTGTCATAAATGAGATATTTTGGGAATCCGGGACAAGTCTTTGCAAGGTTTCTAATTCCTACAAAGTCCTTGTATTTTTGGGAAAGTCCTAATAAACTCATTTTCAGGTCGGGTACTAACAGTAGCCCCTCGGCGACGCTTCTTGCAAGGCAATGTGGGGTCGACGATAAAAGAAGGATCCGTCTGAAACATGAGTTTCAAAACAGATGAAAGGTAAGGGGAACGGCTGAACCTTGGTAGGCGACCTACGTATCCGCGGGGGAATCAAGCCAAACGTAGTTCGAAGCTTATGGAAATTGGGAATGACTGTCCTCTGATGGGGAACAACGTCTTCTGCTGGGGAACATGCACCTGCTGGGGATGAGAGATGACCATGTCGGTCGGGTGGCTGGACCTTTTCAGGTTTCCTACGTATCCTCAGAGGAATCAAGCCGGTCGTAGTTCAGAGACATTGGGAAAGACGAGACATCGAACTTCTACTGTGGATAATAAACCTACGGATACTATCTTGTATGAAGAACGAACATTCGTAAGCAATGAAGTTATTTGGGAAAATTAAAGACTACGTTGTCTAAATAATCCCAAGATGGAATGGTAAACGCAATCAGGATCGCCGGGGTTTCTGCCGATCGCGCTAAATTAATAGATGATGGATCTCTCGCGAACAGAAACGCCGAGGCTTCTGCCAACCACGATTGATCTAGGATGCATATGTCATAGAGGCGCCAAAGTTTCTACAATCATACGAATCCTAAAATAGATGCTGGATCGCTCGCAAACAGAAACGCCGAGGCTTCTGCCCATCGCGATCGATCTAGGATGCGTATGTCATAGAGGCGCCGAAGTCTCTACAATCATACGAATCCTAAAATAGATGCTGGATCGCTCGCAAACAGAAACGCCGAGGCTTCTGCCCATCGCGATCGATCTAGGATGCGTATGTCATAGAGGCGCCGAAGTCTCTACAATCATACGAATCCTAAAATAGATGCTGGATCGCTCGCAAACAGAAACGCCGAGGCTTCTGCCCATCGCGATCGATCTAGGATGCGTATGTCATAGAGGCGCCGAAGTCTCTACAACCATACGAATCCTAAGCCAATATTAGGAAGTGCTAAAATAATAGATGCTGGATCTCTCGCAAACAAAAAACGCCAAGGCTTCTGCCCATCGCGATCGATCTAGGATGCGTATGTCATAGAGGCGCCGAAGTCTCTACAACCATACGAATCCTAAGCAAATATTAGGAAGTGCTAAAATAATAGATGCTGGATCTCTCGCAAACAGAAACGCCGAGGCTTCTGCCCATCGCGATCGATCTAGGATGCGTATGTCATAGTGGCGCCGAAGTCTCTACAACCATACGAATCCTAAGCAAATATTAGGAAGTGCTACAATAATAGATGCTGGATCTCTCGCAAATAGAAACGCTGAGGCTTCTGCCCATCGCGATCGATCTAGGATGCGTATGTCATAGAGGCGCCGAAGTCTCTACAACCATACGAATCCTAAGCAAATATTAGGAAGTTTTAAGGGGTTTTCCGTATTCAAAGGTAACGAATATCAGTCAAAATAGCGCTAAGGGCACCTAAAAATGAACAAAGGGAAATGTACCAGGGGTAAAACTGAAATTTTGCATGTGGAGGCAAAGATGATGGATTGTTATGGAGTCGCAAACGGGATGAACTCTCAAGGAGTCATGAAGGTGATAGACTCTCAGGGAATCGCAGAAGTGATGGACTCTTGGGGAGTCGCAAAGGTGATGGACTCTCGGGGAGTCGCCAAGGTAAAGGACTCTTTGGTGAGCAACGGACGACCACGGAAAGCGTAATGTTTGGGATCCGCTTACCCTAAATTAGGAGGAATACATAATATGAGGCTACGAACCATTAAGATGAAGGTATTAGGTAAGGGACATTTTGCTTGGTTGCTTAGGGTAGGACCTAAGGCTTCTAAGGAAAGGGGATGGGTAGCCTCTTAGCCTTGAGATAAGGATGCAAAAGATGTTATGGTTGTTTAGACTTGAGATTGTGTCTTGGATACAATGTGGGTTTCCTAGGCTTACGGGCTAGGGTTTGGAGAGAATGCGACTGCCTAGGCTCGAGGCTAGGGTTTGGAAAGAGTGCGACTACCTAAGCTTGAGGCTAGGGTTGATTGAGTTTTGGACAGGGCATTATATCCTAGGTTTTGGACTAGGGTTCAATAAAACGGAGAATTGAGATTGTAAATTTCCTAGGTTTCGAGACTAGGGTTTCGGGAATTTGGAAATGATGTTGCATACGGGGCTTTGGAAATTCCCTAGAATTTGGGCTAGGGTTAAAGGGGATGTTGTGGTTTTCCTAGGCTTAAGGATAGGGTTTAGATAGGATATGTGACTACCTAGGATCAAGGCTAGGGTTTAGGAAGGGTGTAACTTCCTAGGCTTTAGGCTAGGGTTTGAAAGGATGTAATTACCTAGGCTTGAGGCTAGAGTTCAGAGAGAATGATATGACTACCTAGGCTCGAGGCTAGGGTTTAGAGAATGTGTTTACCTAGCTTTAAGGCTAGGGTTTGGAGACCGAAAGCATTTGAAGGTTTGTCTTGGTTTAGACCGAGCAAGTTTGAGGTCTAAGAGTGTTGCGGTTTGGGGCAAATGAGCTTGATACCTCGTGGCTGGATAGGCTCGATAGATTAGACCTAGGCTAAAGTTCTAGGGTTTAGCTAGGGTAAGACTCAGACATGTGTTGAGGAGACCGGGGCCTAATGGAATGGTAGGCGTGAGATCTAGGAGATCGAAGGCTAGGTAGGGTAGCGTTGGAACATAAGGCTTTCAAGCGGGTAAGTCTTTTGTCCTAGAGAAACCGCGTTATGGGTTAGGACCAGCAGGTTTGAGGTCGGCCAAGGTGCAACGGATTGGGATTGGATGATCCTAGTACCTAATACGTATGTCGGGCTTGGATCCTAGAGTGTTTGAAAGTTTAGGCTAGGTGCGAACCGTAGGTGCAGGAAATGGTTTTGGATATATGACCAGGTTGGCGCTTTAGGTAAAGGGATTGAGTGTCCAAGATTTTGCTTGAGTACAATAGGTACCTTAAGGTTGATTGGGTATGCTTTGGTCTCGCGTGACCAAGCTCGTTTGGCGATTGCGAAGGTGGGTTAGGGATGGGACCAAAGGTGTTTAAGGACATGGGTTTTAACTTGATGGGTATTGAGATCCCTATGGTATGGCGTGGTGCGCAGGAGATCCTATGTACTTGAGCAAGGTTTGAGATTTGGACTCGTTGGGGGAGCGATGTTTGAGATCCATGGAGTTCAAGGCTGGACCTTGTAGGTGGCGAGGTTTGGACTCGGCTTGGATTAAGTAGGTTAGAGTCCTTAAGGGGTTGAAGGTCAGACTAGGAAGTCTTTTGAGGCTAATGGGTGACACTAGGTTGGTACTTGGTAGGTTTAAGAGTGGTAGGGTCATGGCTTGGACATGACGGGAGTCGGGAGACGTAGATGTTGTCGCTTTTAGTCGGACCAAGTAGGCTTGGGAATTACAGAGTCCAAAGGGTGGAGATGTAAGGTGAGAGACCTAAAGGGTATAAAGTCTTGTGACCTAAAGGTTTAGGGGTTGAGGCCTAAGGTATGGATCAGATATTCTAGAGACCTAAAAGGTAGGTGTTTGGTAGACTCGAATGGTCTTGGGCCCTCAGGGCTCGCTCCACAGGTTAGACTATGGGTGGACCTTAGAAGTTGGACCGAGGAGGATAAGAGAGCTATGGCTTAGATAGGGTAAGGACGAGTATGTGTTGGTAGGTTTGAGATCTAGGAGATCGGGTAGGCTCGGGACCGGTAGGTTCGGGACCTAATGGGTCACCCTAAGGATTTGGCTTTGGTTAACTGGTTTAAGGTCTGAAGTTTTGGGTAGAACCGGTTTGAGGCCGAAGGGGTCATGCTACGAACTTGCGGAAGGTTGAGCTAAGAGGTTATGATGTAACGTAGGTAAGACTCACCGGGTAGGTTTGGGACATAGGTAAGACCGATCGGGTAGGCTTGGGACCTAAGGTTTTGAACCAGGTAGTTTGGGACCTAAGGGTATCCTATTGTGTAGGAAATAGGGTGAAGGACCGAGTCAACTCAAGAATCACGGAGATGGGTCTCAGATGGATCGAGGATGTTTTTACAATTTTGTGGAGACCGAGCGTGCGGGTTTATAAACAAAGTGTCGGGGAGGAGAAAACTTTATGAAAGTGTTATGATCTTATACAGATGCCTTATAATTAATTATGATTCTAATCAATCAAAATAGGTCGTCGCGTGCCGAGTTTGACGATGAGGGGTGCCCTTCTTCTAAGTGTATCCTTGTTGACGCCTCGGTATTCTCTGGGAAACCACATAGTCGACCCTTTCTGTTGGGGAAGCCCCAGTTCGATAAGGGTGTAGAGCGGGGTATCCTACCTCCTTTAAGACGCACCCTTTTTTCTGCCTAGACCGCCCTTTCGGGTTTTCAATCTAGCGGGCATCTCTTTTGCGTCATCTCCTTTTTTTTTTTTTTTTTTTTTGAAAATCATTCAGTCGACTCAAAAAAGGAAAAATAATTGTTTAAACATGCGGGGGCATTTTGGTGATAGTGAGAGGGAGAGAGAGATAGTACTCGCATTTTGACTCTTCGGACAATTGAGTGCATATAAAAGGAAGGAAGCCCCTGCTTGACAGAAAGTAAGTGTTTAGCAATTTCCTAGATTGTAGAACAGAAGACTTGTCGAGACATTTGAAAATTGTTTTATTCAGGATTCTCATTTGATTGCTCGAGAATGGACCTCGTTGATTAGTTGATGAGTTATGGTTAATTAGTAAACAAGTAGCCTCAAATTAATAAATGTTTTGATCAATTGTGAGTGAAGAAGTCAGGAGTAGAAATATGGGGGAAGAGAGAAGAGAAAGAAAATTGGCTCGAGGTGGGTTGTGTATATTTTGGACCGAACCGGGAGGTTGCCTACGTTCTCCTCAATGTGAGAAGCTCAGGTCCGCGTAGTTCGGGGATGACCCGCTTGACGATGGTGTCGGGTTTCAGTGGGTATGTGTGGGAGGAAAGAAAGGAAAGAAAGTTGGCCCAAGGTAGGTTATGTTTGGCTTTGAGTGGTCGCCTGGTTGACGATGAAGTTGGGTTTTGAGTTTAGGGTATGAGGTTCGTTTGAGGTGAGTTGTTCTTTGTAGCTCATTGCGGTGGATTATTCCTTTGTAGTTGTTTCAGTGGATTGCTCCATCGTAGTTATCATGGGTTGCTGCCGTTTATCTACTTTGTAAGGAAAGAAAGGAAAATAGAACATTTGAGGTGAAAAGAAAATGAGACTTTTACTTTTCCATGGTGATATCCCCTTCTATTTTCTTTTTCTTTTTTATTTTATCTCTTTGTGCACACCCTTTTTTTTTTGCCTAGGCCGCCCTTTCGGGTTTTCAACCTAGCGGGCTTCTTTTTGGTGCAATGCTCTAACTTTTGCCTAGGTCGCCCTTTTGGGTTTCAACCTAGCGAGCCATATTTTTTTTTTTTTTTTATATTTGTACATGAAACATTGGGCAAGACAAGCCCCTAGTTTGCTTTCGCCTCTCTCGATTGCGAGGTAGCTTCCTTATAGTTCAAGCGGCCTTTTGCTGGCGGCGGGCATCCTAGCCCCTTGATTTTCACCGGTAGATCTCCATTGGATTATCACGTGCACCAATTAATGGCATGAATGACTTCGTGCACTTGTCTTACATTTGCGATGGAATACGGACAGCCCCAGTGTAACGGCATGTAGTACTCATGAAGGGAACAAACCAACCCTTTAAATTGTGGCAGCATGGATGTCTATTTGATGATGAGCAACCGCAGTCCATTTCTTTGTCACGACCTTATAAAAATGGGTCTAATGGTGGGATGAGAGGCGTATGAGGATAGTGTATGGGAGAAGGTGTATATAGATAGTGTACATGAAGTGTGTACAAGGGGTGAGTGTATAGAGAGAGTGTATGGGGGTAGAATGTAGAGAGAAGAGAAAGTGATTCGTTCATCCCAATTGATCGAAGCATTGTTATTTTGAGATTAATCGTTTATTTAGTTATGTGAATGGTTTGTGGGTCCATTTACCTTTTAATGAGTCGTCATTAATGAGTAAGATTAAGATTAATTCATCATATAAAGATATAGCAATCAAGCGAAAATGGTGAATAAGACAATTTTCATGAAATTGATATATGCAAGCTTATGTCTCAAGTCTAGAGAGAAAAGAAAATAAATAAAGACCCTTTTATTGGAACTAAACGATTTAAACTGACTAGTCCGGGGTGGACTTTTACTTAAAGAAACAAAAATCGTCCAAGGTGGACTTTTGACTAAGGACACTCTAGAACCTACGAAGACTGAATGACCCTTTTCTTTTCTTTTATTTAAAGGAGGTAGCCCCAATTTCCTCTTTTGTCCATGCCCATGTATTCCGTTGGCGGGTGATGGCTCCGCTGTCAATGAGGCTTTGAATCTTCCTCCTCAATTGGAGGCAATCTTCGGTGTCATGCCCAATGTACTGGTGGTATTGGCAGTGTTTGGAGGGATCCAAGCATTGCTTCACCCTACTTGGTTCATAGTTGAACAAAGGAGACAACTTGCCGGCTTGAACTAGACTTTTGAAGAGTTTGGCTAACGGCATACTCTAGTCATTGTACTCGCGTTCGTCCTTCCGAACTGTATTTGAGGGTGGTTTAGGTACCGGTACCTGTCGTTGATGAGTAGTCTTAAGAGGCATCCCAACGGGGGAAGTCTGTGGCGGCCCATACATTTGAGGAGCGTACGGGTGTTGAAATTGAGCAAGAGGGAGAACTCGGCCGAGGTAATCATAAATGCAATAAATATCAGAGTGAAGGCGCTTCTCGGTGTCCTTTAGAGCCCTGCACATCTCTTTTTGAAAGCGGTCGACTTGCTTGAGGAGGACAGTCTCAAAGTAGGCTTCTTGTTCGTCGAGAGCGGTCCGGAAGAGGGTTGCTTGCTCGTTGAGGATGGTCTCGAAATGGAGCGCTTACTCATTGAGATCAGTATTGGTGTGGAGAGTTGTCTCGAGCCCTTGGCTAATAGCTTCATTTGCAACATGGATGTTCCTTTCAACAGACATGATGCAGGATCTTCAATAGTTGTGGGGGAATTATGTCTTTGAATTGAGCTTAGATTTATAATTAATGACAAGGCATCGTTATAAAATCACTTTTGGAAAAGAGTCGGTCTCCACACTTTGAAATGCATTTTTGACAAGAATTTGAAAGTTTGACCGGGCCGAAGTTGCCTACGTTCCCCTTATCATGAGGGAGAGGTCCCACATAATAAGAGGCTCAGGTCGCCGTAGTTCGAATCAAGTTAGACTTTTAAAAAGAGGTGAGAGATGACCATAGGGGTCAAAAAGAGGGGGATGACTCGGTCCTTGGTCAAGCATGGGTGAGGAAGACCTATAGGAGTTGGTTTTGATTGAGTAGGGTATGGTTTGACCTAAGGTTTGACCTAAATTTGACCTAAGGTTTGACCTAAGGTTTGAGACAAGAAGTGGTTAAAGCTAGGATGCGACGATAATGGTGGGTTGACCTAGATGGGTAAAGGATAGGTCGACCTAAATGAGAAGGGTTGGATTGACCTATATGGTGAATGAATCAAGATCGCGGGTTGTAGCGGTTTGCCTATGGGATGATCTAAGCGGGATGGACATGGTTTGACCTAAACGGGTCTAAGGTTGACTTATTCGGGTTGGTAGACTAAGGAAGGTTAGAGATTGACCTAGATGGATCCAAGATAGGTAAGTCGACCTAAGCGGGTCACAGGGTGACCTTAACGGGTCAAAGGTGAAGTGGTAGTTTTAACCTAAGACGGACAAGTTGACCTAAATGGGTCAAGGATGGTGTGTGGACCTAAACGGGTTGACCTTGGTTGGTCTGGACGATGGTGGGTCAAATAATGACCTAGGTGGGTCAAGATGACGGTTTGACCTAAGCGGGTTAGGACCAAAGGTAATTGGGTTCACCTATGGAATCAAAGATTGACCTAAGAGGTCGAAAACTGATAAGGTTGACCTAGGATTCCAAGTTTGACCTAAGAGGTCGAAGGTGATTGGGTTGACCTAGGAGGTCAAGGTTGACCTAAGAGGTCAACGGGTGATAATGTTAACCGAAGGGTCCAAGGGTAGACCTAAGAGGTCAAAGGTGGATGAGGTTGACCTAAGAGGTCAAAGGCGGATAAGAATGACCTATGGGGTCAAAGGTTGACCTAAGAGGTCAAAGACGATAAAGTTTACCTAGGGGGTTAAATGTGATAAGGTTGTCCTAGGAGGTCAAGGGTTGACCTAAGAGGTCGGAGACGGATAAAGTTGACCTAGGCGGTCAAGGGTTGACCTAAGAGGTCGAGGGGTGACCTAAGAGGTCGAGGGTGATAAGGTTGACCTAGGAGGTCAAGGGTAGACCTAAGAGGTCAAAGGCGGATAAAGTTGACCTAGGGGGTCAAAGGTAGACCTAAGAAATCAAAGGTTGGTACGGTTGACCTAGGGGGTCAAAGGTTGACTTAAACGGATAAGATTGACCTAGGGGGTCAAAGGTTGGCCTAAGAGGTCAAAGGGTGGTAAGGTTGACCTAGGAGGTCAAAGGTTGACCTAGGGGGTCAAAGGTTGACCTAGGGGGTCAAAGGTTGGCTATAGAGGTCAAAGGTAGATAAGGTTGACCTTGGAGGTCAAAGGTTGGGAAGGTTGACCTAGGTGGTCAAAGGTTGACCTAGGAGGTCAAAGGTAGGTAAGGTTGACCTAGGGGGTCAAAGGTTGACTTAAACGGATAAGATTGACTTAGGGGGTCAAAGGTTGACTTAAACGGATAAGATTGACCTAGGGGGTCAAAGGTTGGCCTAAGAGGTCAAAGGGTGGTAAGGTCGACCTAGGAGGTCAAAGATTGACCTAAGAGGTCAAAGGGTGATAATGTTGAATGAGGGGGTCAAAGGTTGACCTAAGAGGTCAAAGGTGATAAGGTTGACCTAGGAGGTCAAGGGTTGACCTAGGAGGATGAGGTTGACCTAAGGGGTCAAAGGTTGAGAAGGTTGACCTAGGCGGTCAAAGGTTGAGAAGGTTGACCTAGGCGGTCGAAGGTGAATGGTAGACCCAAATGGATCGCAATGATGGCCCAACGGATGAGCGATGGACCTTAGAGGTCGCCTAGATGCAATGCACATTTTATTTTGCGAAAAGTTTTGCATTTATTTACATCCTAAATGGGTGGTCCGAGGAGTGTCCTAATCTCTATGTGTGGGTTGACACGGGTTAGGTTAAAGGTTCCCACCGCTCGCGGAACGTACACGGTGAGTGGAGTAGACGAGTGACTCGAAAAATGTGAGGCAGTAGCGCACAAATTCCTGCACATCGAATACTCCGGGTAGTAGGGACCTGTGCAGTGCTGACACGGACTAGTGGTAGTGTGTGGCAAGAAACTAATTCTTTTTAAGGAGAAAAGAGAGAAGTTTTGAATGTTTGAATGATGCTATGCAATGCAATGCAGGAGAAGGAAAATAATGTATAAGGGAGCATAGCAGAGTTTGGTTTGACCCTAATACTAAGGGGAAAATAACAAAGGTACAAGGATACAAGGTATCAACAAAGTACAAGTATCAACAAAGTACAAGTATTAACATTGCGGGGTGCACGGGTTCATGTGTAAATATGGCAAGTATGTGAGGTGCATGTATAGACATGGCAAGTGTGTGCATGTGTAAACATGGCAAGTATGCGTAGGGTGCATGTGTAAACATGGCAAGTGTGTGAGGTGCATGTGTAAACATGGCAAGTGTGTGAGGTGCACGTGTAAACATGGCAAGTGTGTGCATGTGTAAACATGGCAAGTATGTGCATGTGTAAACATGGAAAGTGTGTGTAGGGTGCATGTGTAAACATGGCAGGTGTGTGCATGTGTAAACATGGCAAGTGTGTGCATGTGTAAACATGGCAAGTGTGTGTAGGGTGCATATGTAAACATGGCAGCTGTGTGTAGGGTGCATGTGTATACATGGCAGGTGTGTGTAGGGTGCATGTGTAAACATGGAAAGCGTGTGCATGTGTAAACATGGCAAGTGTGTGCATGTGTAAACATGGCAAGCATCATGATGTGACGAAAGTTAGACCCACTAAGTTTGAAAAAGTTTCAAAGCAGTCCCCAGCGGAGTCGCCACTGTGAATACGTGTGTTTGAATTTGGGAATATTCATAGTAACATTAAATTATGAGAGTCGCCACGCCGTTTTAATTATAGCCAAAACATTGAGAAAAAGCATGTTTAATGGGTTCGGGGGTCAAATTACAACAAGAGAAGAATATTGAACGTTATCACTTCTATTGCCCGAATGATCGGTCTTTCTATCATGATGCGGTGTATGTAGTGTGTTAGTGATTGAGACCGGATCCGAAGATTGCCTACGTTCCTCTCAATGTGAGAAGCTCAGGTCAGCGTAGTTCGAGAAGAATTTAGAATAGGCAGAAGAATTGGGATCATGCATAATGAGGGGGAATTACCTAAAGTTTAGGGTTTAGAAGTAGTTCCTAGATCATCCTCGAGTTGATGAACCCTAGATCATCATCGGCTATGAAATAACATGTAATTATGAAGATCGCCACCCTAAATATAGCATAAATAAGGTTTTAATCTATGAACACGAAGAACATGCGAAGAACATATTATGAACATATGAATGTCATGCAAAGAATATGAAGAAACTATGAATAAACATGTACGAACATGAATATTAAAGATCTACATTAGAAATAATGCAAGAACGTGAAGAAATAAGTTAGAAAACTTACCTATGTTGGCAAGAAATAAACCTTGATCTTCTTGGAGGTTTGAATGCTAATTAGAGAGCAAAATTGTGTTTAAGAACTCTCAAATTCGGATCCCCCTAAACCAATAGCATGGGATTGGTTTATATAGTAAACTGAGGGGAAGATCTGATGGTCCAGATCATCCAGAGCAAGGTTGGCCGCCTGGCCATGGTTGAAGCCGGTGACAATAGTGGCCGCGTGGCCAAGATCAACGCGGAGCAAGGTTGGCCGCGTGGCCAAGGCTGCCGGCTGACTTGATTCTTAAGCTAGGGTTTCTGCATGGTTTTAAGGAAACCATTTATTACCTATTTTGATAGATTTTGTCATAAATGAGATATTTTGGGAATCCGGGACAAGTCTTTGCAAGGTTTCTAATTCCTACAAAGTCCTTGTATTTTTGGGAAAGTCCTAATAAACTCATTTTCAGGTCGGGTACTAACACCTTGGTATTGTGACTTGAAGGCAAGTATGGAGGAGTCCCAATCAAGACGGACAGTGAGCAGGAGAGTAGCATACCAATCTTTTGCCGCCCCCTCGAGAGTGAGAGGAAAGCATTGAGCCATTACCTTGGGGAGACCTTCTTCGGAACCATTGCCCAAATATAAGTCTCAATGTGAGCCATAGGACAAGAGTTTCCCTTGAATTTGCTTATGTCGGGCATCTTGAACTTATCAGGAAGAGCGGCCATGGTACTCATGAGGATGGATGATTGATAAAGGCTTGTGTCGGAGCCTTTCCCCATGTTGAGCCCATTGATTTTTTGGTCGATGTAGGCCATGATAGAATCCACCATTTTGGGCTCATTGTTCTCGGAACTCGGCTCTCCCATTTTCTTGGTGCGGGTGTTGACATAAGGACTTTTGAACAAACCCTCGGTCCATTCGGATTCGTCATTGTTATTCTTGTTCTTCCCCTTGGCAAGATTAGCGAGCTTTTCTTTCATTAGCTCCATCTCGGCCTCGTGGGCCTCCCTTTGGCTGTCGAGGTGGGATTGCCAAATGTCGTCTTTGCTTTGTGCCTCCTTATTAAGGGTGGAGACTTGCTCTTGGAGGAGTTGGACCATAGTTGAAAGCTGTTCGAGAGACATGGTGTTGCTGCTGCCGGTCATGGTTGATGTAGGAGCTGTTGGAGTGATCTCTTCACGGACTAACCGATTTGCCGAATCCCGGTAGACTCTGTAAGTACCAATTGAACCTATATTGCAGAAGAGGCCCTTGTCAGTCTTGAGTAACACTTGCGGTCCACGAAGAGGCTTAGACACACAGTTGGGTACACGACTCGGACCACATAAGAAAAGACTCTTTTTTTTTTTATAAGTCGGGGGAATGGACCCCTTTTGGGGTTTCTAAGAAAATAATGGAATCATCACACTAGTATATAGACCATTTCGCGGTCCCATATACTTATCGGATTCCATCGCGTTTGTGAATCCTACATGTATCGGGATTAAACTAAATTAATGTAGTAAATCATACATGCGGGGACGGATTTTTATTTTCGTCCAAAATAACCACTTTTGGGGACGGATTTTTATTGCGTCCGTTTCAATGAGTTGGCATGTATGATTTGAAGACATTAGTTTAGGGAAATCTCGGTACATGGAAACCGACTTGAGTCACGGAGTGTTAGACCTTAACTAGAATTGTGTGGCTTGTGCTCGGCTTGAATATGAGGCTCAAAGGTCACCCCCGGCATGTAGTCTTGAACTACGCCACGGGCTGAGGTTTACCGCTTCGAAAGAGCCAAGGTCGAGTGGAGCTTGAAACTTTCTAGGACGGGCCTCGACGGGTTTGGGGTTGGACTTGTGCGACTCGATAGTGAGCAGTTCATAGGAATATGTGCATGTAGTGTGAGGTCTATCACGTGACAAAATTATTATTATTATTTTATTTTTTTTGAAAAGAAAGATAAAAAAAACACATAAGCACATAAATTACAACTCCCGAGTCACCCGTGTGACCGGTAAATAAAACATAAAAATAAATAGTCCGAGGGTTCAATTCTGTTCTGATGCAGGCAACTGTGCCCACACCTCACTGTTCTGCTCAGTCACTGAAACCTGTTCCTGTTCTGGGAGCCAACCCAGAAGCGTGCGCCTCTGAGTGTTGATACGGGATGCGCGCGCATGGCGCAATGCTATTAGGAGGCGCGCGCCTCTGGGCACACCTGTCAGATTGTCAGATTTTGGACTCAGGGGATTGCCCTGGTCCTATGTGCATATTGTAACCCCTGCAGAAATGATTAGTGGAGAATAGCAAAATAAGAAGATTAAGAACATGAAGAAGCGGGCGATTCTGGTCCTTGATGCGGGATGCGCGCGCCTTAGGCTGAAGAGGCCAGAAGCGCGCGCCTCCCCCATCAGGAACCAGAATGCCCAGAAAAGATGTAGATTTTGATCAGATGCAAGTTTAACCCTCAAACGTCCCTAGCGGAGTCGCCACTGTAGATACCCCGGGGGAACCACGGCTTTGGGTAGAGCGCGCGAGTTGTCCTAGGATGTCTAACTTGTTTTTAGAGTCGCACCTATGTTTTGAGAAACATAAGAAAAACCTATTGATGATAGCCTGAGTTTGATTACGAAAACAGAGATTCTTTGTTTTGAGGTTCGGGGTTAGATTACGAGATGGGAAGTACCGAAACACCCATCTTGCCCAACTAAAGTTGGTCTTGCGTGATCAAAATCTACATGAATAATAAACGTTCTTCTTCTTCTTCTTCTTTAAATCATAAAAGGGGTTTGAAAATAGAGTTTGGAATATAGGAGATAACCCCTTAACCAACCTCAACGAGATGAGGTGATCATTAGAGTCATGTCCCAAAATGATTTGGGTGATTGCACTTTGATAATACAAAAGAAAGAGAAAAGAGATGAAGTTGAGAAGGGGAAACAAATGGCTTTACCTAGACTTCAAGAGACTTCAAACACTTCTTGTTGAATTACTTGGAGAAATCCTTTGGAAAATGCTTTGAAAGTAGGAAATTTGGTAAAGTCAAAGTTTTTGTGTCAATTCTTGTCTCAAGTTTCCGTCCTTTGGAAATGGAGGTAAAGGGAGGTTTTTATAGGTGAAAGAGAGGTGTTTTTGGTGCCAAAACTCAGTCACCAAGAAATCCTTCCCGGGCAAAATCCTGTAAATTGAACAAGGGAGAGAATCCTGGCCAGAAATCTGTAACTGACGCCCAGAGGCGCGCGCTTCCTGCTTGGGGGCGGGAGGCGCGCGCGCCTGGATCCTCCTGTCGGAGGCCCGCGACTCAGAGAAGGCAATTTTGACAGAATGGACTAGAAAGTCAGCCCTGTCATTCAGTTTAGTCCCTAGACTTAACGAAGTCAGTCAGGAACTTAACAGAAGTGACAGAAACTAACGAGAAACACTTAAAATGGGGGGAAAACACAAGATCAAATGTGTAATCGGGGTGAGCGGTCCAAGGCGGGGTATCTACAGTAGTATATGATATTGGGCCCGATTAGGACGGTTGTACCATTTCGAACAACATTTATAAAAAATGTTAAAAGTCGAGCTGCTAGTTCCTACGAGGATAGGGATCAAATAAAGTAACACAGTAACTAGAACGAGTTATTAGAAAACCCATCATTGGTACTATAGTACGACGCCGTCGTAGTCATTTATTATGGGTTTTGGCTATGTGGTAGATACTCGTAGTTATTTGTGATGTTTAATTACTTGTTATACAGTTATTCAGTGATTCAGTGAGTATAGACACAGATACAGACACATATACAGATACTGATAGCGATACTGATAGAGATTCAGCGATACAGTGACACAGTGATTCAGTGATACAGTGATAATACGTGAAACGTGGGTGTAAGTACCCCAATTTGAATTTGACCAACTTAGAGGAATTCTAGGCACCATTCTGGGATAAACTGATAAGCCAAGACACTAAGACAAAATATGGACACAAGGACCTTTCTGCAATTAAAAATTGGAAAAATCCAGAAGGCACCATCCCTAGCCATACGGCTACTTTGAGAGGTCACATGGCCTATAAATTGAAGCCCTTGCTGATAATTCCAGGGGGAGAAACAACACAAGAAGGATTACTCTGTCGAAATCACTCCAGTAGTGTGAGAGAACAGTGAAACAAAGAGTGAAAGAGAGAAAGGAAGATTGGCCAAACCAAAATAGGTAAAGCCACCTTCTCCCCCTCCCTTCTCTTCATCTATAACTCTATTTTCTCTTTAATCTTTGTTTAAGTTCATGTTAATCTTTATATTACTTGCAAGACTTGTCCATTCAAGCACCTTTATATTACTTGCAAGACTTTTCCATTCAAGCAACTTTATATTTATGCAAGACTTGTCCATTCAAGCAAATATACATATATTACTCTATATTTCTCTTGTCCAAGCCATGAGATGATCCAAGGTGCCCTCCATGCCTTGTGTGGAAGAGGTTCAAACCTAGATGATCATGGCTTGTTGATTGTCATTTACATTCTTGTCTAGTTAGAATGATGCTCTTGTTGGTTATAATGATCATTTGGATGATAAAGCTTCCATCTTTATCATCCAACATTGATCTAGCTCTAAAGCCCCCTTTGGGGTTATAAAGATTCAATCTTTATGTGTTAATTTGACTCTTTAAAGGTTAATAAGTCATAAAAATGACATCTTGGGGATAAAGTTTCAATCTTTAATCACCAAATGGTCAATTTTGGCCCAAAGGGCATGTTCATCAACTTTTCTCAATTTTCTCCAAAGATTGCTTATGATCACACCCAAACACTTGTTTTGGGGACTAAGTGATGATCATTTGGCATAGGAATGTTGTATTTAAACTCATAAAGTGTTTTAAACAAACAAGAATCAAAACAGTTCTGTCCAGTTTCAACAGAATGTTCTGTTTCTGCTCAGAAACTGGACTGTTCTTGACTGAACTGTAAAATCCCAGGAAACTGCCTGTCCATCCGTACGGCTATGTTGGGAACAGGGGGCAAAATGTCTGTTTTGCCCTCTGATCCCAATTTTATTAATGAACAGACCCTTTCAGTTAAGTTTTTCCAAACAAAACAATAACAGAAACTTTTCTGTTAAATACACACACACACATGCACATTTTCAAACTAACAAGGGAGACTCGGTTTTTCCGAGGCACTTTGGGTGAACCGCAAATATGTTCTTCCCAAAGCGTAACGTGACCTCCGAACTCACCTTCTCTAACCATTTTCATTTGTTTGGTTTAAAATTAACAAATGTGGCGACTCCGTTTCTTTTTCGTTGGAAAAGTTACCCGTGTTTGGCATTTCTTCCTCGTGCGAACTTTGCTTGTTTCGCCCCGAGGGACGGGATCCTTACAGTGGCGACTCCGCTGGGGAAAATTTTGTTTCCGGACTTCTTTCTAGAAGATCCGGGGGCATTCTTGTGTGGGTCAAACTCCCGCCCCCGTTAGTTGACCTTGTGCATGCTTTTGTGTGTTTCATGTTTCTGTTTGAACTTTTTTGGGTGGATCTGTTCTGGAAATTCAATAAACTGGGGCTTGGTGATCAAAAGTTGGAAAAACTGGAATAAATCTCAACCCGCTTGTCTTAGCCGTACGGCTACCTTGGGTAGGGGTCAGAATATTGCAATTTAACCATTTTGTGCAGGAAGCAACACTCTGAACACCCCCTATGCTTCTGCTTGTCCAGGTTCCAAATTTACAGTCTTATTTGTGCACATTACCTCCTTTTCTTTGGCCAAAACTTGGTTCTTAAAGATTGGTTATGCACAATCTTTTGGGAAAATAAAATAGGTTTTCAAAGCCTCATTGTGCATAACCCTTCTTGAAAAATTTATTTGCTTTCAAAACCCTCTTTTTGTTGTGCACAACTTGATTTGTACAAATGGCTTTCAAATGAATTGCTCTTCTTGTAAAAATGTTTGGCTTTCAAAAATTCTTGGTTGTGCACAATTGTTACATGTACAAAGTTTTGGTCCTCACTTGTTCATATTCTTTGATTGATTGCTTGTATAAATTGCTTATTCCATGCTTGTCCACATTTGTTCATATCTTGCTCATGTCTTGTTCATAATATTGAAAAACGGATTGAAATTTTCTATTTTGACTCAAAAGGGAATATAGAATGACTTCACACAACGCGCACTTGACCTTGCACGTTCCAAATACCCTTTAAACTCGGGATGGATTCCAGATGCAGCTCGATTGGCGCTCTTGTTCCCTTCGAGCACGCACGGGTCCATTCCACCTCCCCTTCCGAGCCGAGTCAACCACACATGTCCGTGACTCACAAATACCGTGACTTCGGTTGGTTTTTGGTCTATCTCACATTGCCACATCCTTAATGCGTGTCTAAGGTTAATCATGGCCAAGTTAGTGCCCGAGTCATGACTCCTTGTGAAAGCAAGTGTGACCATGGTCAATTTTGACCCGGTCCTTGACTTACGCATTAATGTTGACCGTAATTAACCTAAGTCATGTATTAAGGATAGGGTGACACCGTGTTGTCAAGCCCTAATGAATGGTCCATACTAATCATCCTTAATCCCAAGGATAAGGTTCGAGAGCCCTCATCAAAGATGAGGTTATGCCGGAAGTCCCTTAAGTCCCTAAGATGAATCTCGACCTTAACCGGGGCTTAATAATGATTGGAATGGCTCACGCATTGGGAATCTTGCGACGCACTAGACGCTAGGTTCGTTAATTTCGGCCGGTGGAAGCCGCTTGCCCTATAAGACCCTCGCCCGAGACAGTCCATTCTTGGGAGTGTGCAAGGCAAGTGAAAAACAAGGGGTCTATAGGCGTAGTGATGGCCTCCACTGATCCAGGATATAGAATAGTTGCGAAAAAGAAGAGGAATCTTTTCCAACCATTTAGGAATAAAAATGTGTTTTAAGTAAAGTTGAATGAATAAATAATTGCACGTGGCATGAGCTTGCTCCGTTCTTTGTTTCTTGTCTTCGGCACATTCTTGCGTTAATAAATGTCACTTCGTTAAGTCTTTGGATGGACCCCCGTTGTCCTCTGAGACCCCGTTAAGATTCCCGTCAAGACCTTAGGCGCTGTCTCCTAGGTCCCCGCTAAACCCCTAGGAATAGTCCCCTAGGAAGTCAAGTCTTGGAAGGATCCCCCTTTATCCTCCCAGAATGCCAGTTAAGTCCTTGGGCGGACCCCCGTTGTCCTCCAAGACATCCGTTGTGTGATTTCGTTAAGTCTTTGGATGGACCCCCGTTGTCCTCCAAGACCTCCGTTGTGTGAATTCGTTAAGTCTTTGGACGGACTCCCGTTGTCCTCCAAGACCTCCGTTGTGTGATTTCGTTAAGTCTTTGGACGGACCCCCGTTGTCCTCCGAGACCCCGTTAAGATTCCCGTCAATACCTTAGGCGCTGTCCCCTAGGTCCCCGCTAAAACCCTAGGAATAGTCCCTTAGGATGTCAAGTCTTGGAAGGATCCCCCTTTATCCTCCCAGAATGCCAGTCAAGTCTTTGAATGGATCCCCGTTGCCACCCAAGAAGACTGTTACAACCTTGTAAGTAGACCCCCGTTTGAATCTCGAATGGATTTAAGATCCCATTTGATCCCGTCCACCTTTCACCCCAACGGTCATTTCCCATCAGTAGCATGAGCATTCGCCCAATGTTTACCCGAGCCTAAGTTGCATTCTTTCTTTGCCGAAGCAAGAATGAAGTGGAAAAGAGCACCGTGTCACCGCCTGTCCAGCATTGAGTCTGACAGTTCCTCAGTCGCTACAACACCTCCACTCCGGTACCTCGGAACGACCAGCTCAGAGGAAAGCAGTTGGGGAAGTGATACCGCAGATGATCAGACCAGTCCAACCAAAGAAGAGTTGTTCCAAGCTTTAGAAGCCTCCAAGGTTAAGGAAGAGATTACCAGGTTACACCACGAGAAAGCACGGGACCGATTTGTTGAGTCAATGAGACGGAAGGGTGTTGAGGTTTTGTTTCAGACAGATGGATCCTTCATTGAAATTTCTGACCACGAGGAAGAGGTCGAAGTCACCCAACCTCTGAATTGCAACCAAACTCCACCCCCTAAACCTCGCAAAAACATCAAATCCCCTCATTCTCTATCCAAAATCTTACCTCCCACTCAGGCTCACTACACCTTGCCTCACCCCAGATCCAACATCACCCTTGGGTTGCCCCCTATAAATCCCCAAATACAATACACTCAAAACACCCATGTCTCACCAATCACACCGATCATGCCTCAACCATCACTCCCACGATATCTTCCTAATTATGCTCCTTCTCAGTTCGAGATATCCAATCAAATCCCAAGAACTCAGTCACCATATATGGATACTCAATCAAGCATTGGACTCCACGGAGACCCATATCATTTCTACGGTCTGGGACCTTTTGGACCACAAGTTCATTGCATACCTCCGATGTACATTCCTATGAGCAACCGAGGTTATGAGTATGACTACGCCCATGCACTTCCACGGAGTCCTCATGGTTCACCACAGCCGGGTAACGTATTGGGAAAGAGATGGCAAAGGAATTATAAGGAACCCCTTGCCTCGAGCGGCGGTAATTCTCGTCACCACCACATCTCAGCCAGAGATAAAGGAAAGACCAAACGCCAACCCAAACCCCATTTCATAAGATTTGAGGATTTCGGAATGCCCATAAGCAAGGTATTTGAGAGATTGGTTAAGCAAGGCCTCACAAAGCCCCTTGTCAACTTTCAACCCAAGAACCTCGAGAAGTATCTTGATGAGAGCAAAAGATGCGCTTTCCACAATTACCATGGGCATAATACCGACGAGTGCCCTGTTGTGAAGCGTATCATTCTGGGTTTGATTAAGGAGGGAAAGCTTGAACCCCCTCACGCCTCCGACATAGCCAACAGCCCGAGTGTCAACGTACTCAATCCTGTGACCTCTCCAAGGATCAATGAATGGAGTGATATCCGCCCCAAGGAGAAGGAGCCCGTGGTCGACAGAGTCACCAATCCCAAAGTAGGAGAGACAATTTCGGGAAGATTGACAAATTCAGTATCCAAGATGGTGGTTCCTAACATCAGCAAAGCCAAAGGTGACGGAAAATGTTGGGGAAGGATCAGTGGCACAGGAAATGTCTGAAGGGCTAAATACCCCAGGTTGTGAAATTGATAATGCCGTGGTTGCTGTAACAGAGGACAAAATTTCAAAACCCCTTTCATCAACCTCCCCTTAGGAAAAGTCAAAGTCCATTGTTAGGATGTGTGATAAGTCTTTAGGAAAATTCGGTTAAGATGTCTGTTAGGTTTAGTAAAAGTCTTGACTCCCCGGTTGATGCCATGTGGTGACCACTCTGAGTCCATTGTCAGTTTTCTTAATAAAATTATAATTATCTCCTTGTCAAAAGTTTGCAAAAATATGTGTGATTCTTTCACTCAAAACAAAAGTATGTCTTCAAAAAAAAAAAATCTTAAAATAAAAAGATCAAGTTTTTTCTAAAAGGCTAATCTGATAATGAAGCATTTTTCTCAAATCATGGTTATAATTTCACCTTGAGGTTTAATATGCTAAAATTCCTTCGCGGTTCTGTCCATCGGAAACATCGACCAAGGAGCCCACACCTGAATTGGCGTCCGAGACAACCATCCACATGAACAACAAGGGAAAGCCCGTGCTTCGGAAGCCCAAAGGCAGCTACATCAAATGGAGGTCTGTACCCTCGTCGAGTGTCATGCACAAAGGTTGCGCGCCTTGAAAGGAAATCACCAAAAGGAGATGGCCAGAGTAAACTCCCAACTCATGAGTAGTAGACGGATCCAGCAATTACAACGCCAAGCCAAATGGAGACCTCGTGACATCTCTCCCGACGACATGGAACCCGAGTTCCCCGTAGAAGACATGGAATATGCCGCCGACAACCCCTCCAACAATTGAGGAAGATAATGGATCATCATGCTTCATGGGAGCCCATCCCTAAAAAAAAAAAAAAAAAAAAAAAATTAAAATGAGTCTTCCAGCCTCGTAGGGTCTAGACTTTCACCAAAAGTCCGTCCCAGACTGTGTCTTTTTATTTTTACAAAGGTCCATACTTGGACATATATGTATAACGTTATCTAAATAAAAGAGTCATTTTCCTTCTCTTCTCTCTAGACTTGAGACATTATTTGGAATATACACTTACTCTTGAAATTGTCTTGCTTGTTATTATCAATTGATTGCTACGTCCCTAAAATGATGAATTGACTTCTAAGCATACTAGTCAATGACGATTCATTATGGACCTAACACAAATGAAAAATGATAAATGCAAACAATTAATCTTGATGTGAATAAATGTTGTGATCAATTGGCATGAAGAGACCATTAATGGCAAACCTTCCTCTATACATACCCCCTATACACATCCCCGATACAAATTCTTGATGCACATCAAAGACATCCCGAGACGATGAAAAGACAAGGATGTTGTTGCTCAACCACCAAGATTCAACCGTGAACGCACGTGCGCAGCCAAGATAAGGACTTCCCGGATCTTCAAAGTCAAAGTGAGAAGTGACGTACATTCCACCAGGAGGCTACAAATGAACCAATGCCCAAGAAATCAAGTTGGGGCTAATGTTTCTCCTCCCTCTCTCTCTCTCTCTCAAAAAAAAAAATTAAATAATGAGAAGAGAGAAAAGAAATGGATAATGGAAAGGAGGAAAGGAAATGGATATTGGCGAAGAAAGAGTCTGCCTCAAAAGCTCACTGCAAAAGTCCACCTCAAAGAACATCACGAGAAGTTCACCATCAACAAAGTAACAACATCCTTCAAAAGGACACCAACTTCAACAAAAGACGATCCACGGCCGAACTATGGTGACCTGAGCTCCTCAAACTGAGGGGAACGTAGGCAACCTTCGGGTCCGGTCACAGCATGAGAAAGAACGGTCAAACCATGGCTTTCCCAAAGTAGCCAAGCCTTTCCCCCTTGGTCCCATCAATGACCAATTTACCAGACAAGGACCAATTCCCCATAAACACATTTTGATCTTGCCATTGATCGAATCTTAATTGATCACAACATTTATACATGTTAAGGCTAATTGCTTGTTATAATCTTGACTTAATAATGAACATGGTCCATCCAAGCAATCATTTTGATAATTTTAACCAAGACAAATTTCAAATGTCTCGACAAGTCTTCTTCTCTACATCTTAGGAAAGAGCTAAACACTTGTATTCTGTCAAGCAAGGGCTTCCTCCCATTTCATGATATATTGCTCAAAGAGCTCACCCCCATAAAGGGACTCTCTCCCAAATAAAATGCCCTTTCATGTTTCCTCCAAGAAAAATACTTTAAAGTCCCCGTTCTATCGAGTCGTCTGGATCACTCATATATATAAAAAAAAGGGGGGGGGGCACCAAAAAAGTAGCCCGCTAGGTTGAAAACCCGTAAGGGCGGCCTAGGCAAAAAACAGGGTGTGCCATAAAAGACGCAAAAAAGTAGCCCGCTAGGTTGAAAACCCGCAAGGGAGGCCTAGGAAAAAGAAAGGGTGCGTCATGAAAAAGGGATGGGTTCATAACCTCATTCCAAAGGTCAGAAGATGATATTGGGGCTACTCCGCCATCGACACCGACAAAGACATGGGGCTATGCCACCATCGACGCCAACAAGGACATGGGGCTACCCCAACATTGATGACTACAAGGACATGGGGCTACCCCAACATCGACGACAAAAGGGTTCATTACTCCCGATCGCTCCTAAGAAATGGACAAAGCTCCAAAGGACTTTATGCATAACAAACCTCACGGTTAAGTTAAAATCAAAAATTTGACTAAAATGCTTTGTTAAAAGGTTTGCCTTTAGGAATAAGCACTTCCGAAATTTGCCCTTTTAGCATCATTTATCAAAGACCATGTTTCAAGAAAAATGCTTTTGATCTCCTCTCAAAATGATTTTCCCAAAGATTTGGACTCTTTCGTCCACAATGTGTCTTAGCGGTTACCCCTAGGCTCTTCTTCGGTGTCAAGAAAATGTGTCAACCGTTCCGTAGAGTAGAGTTGACCCAAGTCAAACCTTGACTCAGAATAGTCATTATAGGTTGAGACCCTTATCCCCGGAAGTCTTTAGTCGGACGTAAGACCAGTTTTCCCGTCAAACTCCCCAAAGATGGAGTTGACACAAGTCAAACCTTGACTCAGAATAGTCATTATAGGTTGAGACCCTTGTCCCCGGCAGTCTAAAATGACATAAGACCATCCTTATTAGTCAACCATCTCGTAGTTAGAGTTGACCAAACCTTTAGGATTGACCAAGTGAAAGTCAAATCCGCTGTTGTCACGGCAGTCCAAAATGACGTAAGACCATCCTTGTTAGTCAACCATCCGGTAGTTAGAGTTAACCAAACCTTTTAGGATTGACCAAGTGAAAGTCAAATCCGCTGTTGTCACGGCAGTTCAAGTGGATGTACGACCATCCTTGTTAGTCAACCATCTCGTAGTTATAGTTGACCAAACCTTTAGGATTGACCATTGAGAGTCAAATCTGTTGTTGCCCCGGCAGTCCTTCGTAAGTCCAAACTTGTGTGAAAAGAACCGGCAGTCCTTCGTAAGCCCAACCATTTAGTCAACCCTCTCCCAGAGAGTCAAGTTGACCATGCCCCGGCAGTCCTTCGTAAGTCCAGTTAAGAAGTTAAAACTTGTGTGAAAAGAACCGGCAGTCCTTCGTAAGCCCAGCCATTTAGTCAACCCTTTCCCATAGAGTCAAGTTGACCATGCCCCGGCAGTCCTTCGTAAGTCCAGTTAAGAAGTTAAAACTTGTGTGAAAAGAACCGGCAGTCCTTCGTAAGTCCAAACTTGTGTGAAATGATGTAAGACCATCCTTGTTAGTCAACCATCTCGTAGGTAGTGTTGACCAAACCCTTAGGCTTGAGACGCTAAGTTCTCCACCCGAGCTTTTACGGTCGCCGTTAGGCTCGAGATGCTAAGTTCTCCACCCGACCTTTTACGGTCGCCCTTAGGCTCGAGACGCTAAGTTCTCCACCCGACCTTTTAGGGTCGCCCTTAGGCTCGAGATGCTAAGTTCTCCACCCGACCTTTTACGGTCGCCCTTAGGCTCGAGACGCTAAGTTCTCCACCCGACCTTTTACGGTCGCCCTTAGGCTCGAGACGCTAAGTTCTCCACCCGACCTTTTACAGTCGCCCTTAGGCTCGAGACGCTAAGTTCTCCACCCAACCTTTTACAGTCACCTTTAGGCTTGAGACGCTAAGTTCTCCACCCGACCTTTTACGGTCGCCCTTAGGCTTGAGACGCTAAGTTCTCCACCCGACCTTTTATGGTCGCCCTTAGGCTTAAGACGCTAAGTTCTCCACCCGAACTTTTACGGTCACCTTTAGGCTTGAGACGCTAAGTTCTCCACCCGACCTTTTACGGTCGCCCTTAGGATTGAGACGCTAAGTTCTCCACCCGACCTCGACGGTCGCCCATAGGTTTGAGTAGCCTTAAAATCTCTCACCCCTCTTCCGAACTACGCTAGGCTTGATTCCCCGCAAACGGGATACGTAGGAATCCTATACCTCTAGGTCCAGCCATTGGAATCAAATCGGCCTTTGCCGTCCTCCCATAAGATTGGGATGCGTTTATCAACAACCCCGCTTTCTTCAAAAGCGACGTTGCCGAGGGGCTCTATAAGTACCCCAATCTGAATTTGACCAACTTAGAGGAATTCTAGGCACCATTCTGGGATAAACTGATAAGCCAAGACCTCACTAAGACAAAATATGGACACAAGGACCTTTCTGGAATTAAAAATTAAAAAAATCCAAAAGGCACCATCCCTAGCCGTACGGCTACTATGGGAGGTCACAGGGCCTATAAATTGAAGACTTTGCTGATCATTCCAGGGGGGAGAAACAACACAAGAAGGATTACTCTATCGAAATCACTCCAGTAGTGTGAGAGAAGAGTGAAACAAAGAGTGAAAGAGAGAAAGGAAGATTGGCCAAACCAAAATAGGTAAAGCCACCTTCTCCCCCTCCCTTCTCTTCATCTATAACTCTATTTTCTATTTAATATTTGTTTAAGTTCATGTTAATCTTTATATTACTTGAAAGATTGTCCATTCAAGCACCTTTATATTACTTGCAAGACTTATCCATTCAAGCAAGTTTATATTTATGCAAGACTTGTCCATTCAAGCAAATATACATATATTACTCTATATTTCTCTTGTCCAAGCCATGAGATGATCCAAGGTGCCCTCCATGCCTTATGTGGAAGAGGTTCAAACCTAGATGATCATGGATTGTTGATTGTCATTTACATTCTTGTCTAGTTAGAATGATGCTCGTGTTGGTAATAATGATCATTTGGATGATAAAGCTTCCATCTTTATCATCCAACATAGATCTAGCTCTAAAGCCCCCTTTGGGGTTATAAATATTTAATCTTTATGTGTTAATTTGACTCTTTAAAGGTTAATAAGTCATAAAAATGCCATCTTGGGGATAAAGTTTCAATCTTTAATCACCAAATGGTCAATTTTGGCCCAAAGGGCATGTTCATCAACTTTGCTCAATTTTCTCCAAAGGTTTCTTATGATCACACCCGAACACTTGTTTTGGGGACTAAGTGATGATCATTTGGCATAGGAATGTTGTATTTAAACTCATAAAGTGTTTTAAACAAACAAGAATCAAAACAGTTCTGTCCAGTTTCAACAGAATGTTCTGTTTCTGCTCCGAAACTGGACTGTTCTTGACTGAACTGTAAAATCCCAGGAAACTGCCTGTCCATCCGTACGGCTATGTTGGGAACAGGGGGAAAAAGGTCTGTTTTGACCTCTGATCCCAATTTTCTTAATGAACAGACCCTTTCAGTTAAGTTTTTCCAAACAAAACCAATAACAGAAACTTTTCCGTTAAATACACACACACACATGCACATTTTCAAACTAACAAGGGAGACTCGGTTTTTCCGAGGCACTTTGGGTGAACCGCAAATATGTTCTTCCCAAAGCGTAACGTGACCTCCGAACTCACCTTCTCTAACCATTTTCATTTGTTTGGTTTAAAATTAACAAATGTGGCGACTCCGTTTCTTTTTCGTTGGGAAAGTTACCCGTGTTTGGCATTTCTTCCTCGTGCGAACTTTGCTTGTTTCGCCCCGAGGGACGGGATCCTTACAGTGGGTTATAAATCACTGACTATACATGGGGGCGGCGTGCTAGTGTATGGTTGTTGTTGGTTTGTAATTCGTCACTTGTCCATGATACAGTTATACAGTTATACAGTGATATAGTGATAATACGTGAAACGTGTGTTATGAATCACCGATTGTACATAGGGCGGAGTGCTAGTGTACGGTTGTTGTTGGTTTCTAATTCGTCACTTGTCACATGTCCCCTATCATTGGCCGTAGCAGGGCTTGTCACATCTCTTGCTAGCCGAGATCGGTCTTGACAATGTAGCAGGGACTGCTGTTACATGTCTTTGTGCACACCTATGGTGCGCACCTGTTGGGTTTCGTAGTAACATGCGCAGCGGAAATAAGCATTTAAAATTTTATGAAACTCAAAGCCCATAGATCCATTCATATGATTAAATCAAATACAACAATATGAATACTAGAAAAACTAACCCTTGAAGACTTTGAATTTGGTCTTTGATCTTGGTGGAGAACTTGAAGCTTTAATCACAAAAGTAAGAACACGAACCTTGAAGATGATAAGCTTCACCCTTTAACGGTATCCACACCACAAACGAATATCAAGAACACTTGATCTTGGTTGCTAGACCAAATTGTGAAACACGTTTTCACAATTGATATGAACTATATTGAATATTGGTTTGTGTATTATTTTGTTCTTCAATCTAAGATGTCTTAGAACAAAATAAAACTCTCTCAAACTCTTTGGAGACTTGCACAAAAGCTATATCTGTTCTGACCCGAATTTAGTTGTTTATATACAAGTTAGACCTATTCCAAATAGGAAACTTGTGTCTAAACCCATCCAAAATTCTTTTCCAAAACAAATTAGGAAACCAGTCCCGACATGGTGTGCGGCCGCCCAAAACCCTTATGCGGTCGCACATCTATTTGGAAGGTTTCTGATACTTTCTGTGCTAAACTGTGCGGCCGCCCAAGCCCTTTTGTGCGGTCGCACACTTTCCCCAAATTTCCCAGATTTCCAAATTCCAATATATTCCTTGTTTAAGATTCGTTCTATTGTGTGTGACCCTCTAGGATTATACTAAGTTGGCAATGGGTTCAAACATGAAACCATAAGATATGATTAGGTTCTAGCAAACTGTCATACCTACCCAAATAGTATAACTAGATACAAGTTCGTATTCCTTTAGAATATGTCACAATCCCTTTGTCCACGATGTCATTGAACACAAGTCATGGTCAACAAGTCAACTTTTTTTTGTTCAATACTTTCTCGATTCCGAATATGTTGATAATCCAAATGACATTGATCTAATCAATTCATTTGAGTCTGGACGATTATGCCAATCATACCCTTTATAACTTCCCGGTTAAAGGTAGCGTTTGAATATGTCAAACATAAAGTTCATCAAGTGGAAGACTATAATAACTTCATGTCTAAGGATTCAAATGACATAACTAATATGAGATATATGTACGATATAGTCCATGACATTAATCTCATACAGCGGGTCATGTCCAGTACCATGTTCCAAACAAGTACCCATAAATATAACATGATCATCCCATAATCATTTAGCCTTTATACTAGTGCTTTAACAAGTACTAGGGACGGAGATTATTATAAGTAAACATGAACAACAATAATAATCAAAACCATTTCTTTATTGATATGAAGTAAATGATAACAATTACAACATTTATTAAACGTGCCTAGGGCACCACTACCAACAATCTCCCACTTGCCCTAGGCCCAATCTCCCATGTATCTAATACCCATGGACCTAACATGACCTTCATGTTTAGCTTGTGGAAGTCCCTTTGTTAGCGGGTCCGCAACATTGTCATCAGTAGGTACTCTGCATATATTTACGTCTCCCATATCAACGATTTCTCGAATGATATGAAAACGCCTAAGTATGTGTTTGGATTTCTGATGTGCTCTTGGTTCCTTTGCTTGAGCAATAGCACCATTATTATCGCAATAAAGGTCTATTGGATTAGCAATGCAAGGAACCACTTCATGTTCAGTAATGAACTTCTTAATCCAAACAGCTTCCTTTGCAGCATCCGATGAAGCAATATACTCAGCTTCTGTTGTAGAATCAGCGGTTGTACTCTGCTTGGAACTCTTCCAGCTTACAGCTCCACCATTTAACATAAACACAAAACCCGATTGCGATCGACTATCATTTTTATCGGTTTGGACGCTTGCATCTGTGTAAGAATTTACCACGAGATCATCTTCCATTCCTCCATAGACCAAAAACGAATCTTTAGTTCTTCTCAAGTACTTAAGAATCGCTTTTACAGCCATCCAGTGATTTTCACCGGGGTCGTATTGGTATCTACTTGTCATGCTTAAAGCATAAGATACATCCGGCCTAGTACAAATCATGGCATACATGATGGACCCAATTGCCGAAGCATATGGAACATCATTCATTTTCTCATGCTCATCTTTTGTCTTAGGACATTGAGTCTTTCTTAGAGAAACTCCATGTAATATGGGCAAGGTACCTTTTTTAGAATTTTCCATACGGAATCTTCTAATGACCTTGTCAATGTATGTACTGTGGCTCAAACCAAGTAGCCTCCGTGATCTATCTCTATAGATCTTAATGCCAAGTATGTATGCGGCTTCACCCATATCTTTCATTGCGAAGCATTTTCCTAACCAAGTCTTCACAGACTGAAGTGTAAGAATATCATTTCCAATGAGTAAAATGTCATCCACGTATAAAATAAGGAATAGCACTATACTCCCACTAATCTTCTTGTATACACAAGGCTCATCTTCGTTCTTGATGAAACCAAACTCTTTGACCGATTCATCAAAACGGAGATTCCAACTCCTTGAAGCTTGCTTCAATCCATAGATGGATCTCTGTAATTTGCATACCTTAGAATCTTGTTCAAAACCTTCTGGTTGTGTCATATACACATCCTCTTGTAGTTTTCCGTTTAGGAAAGCGGTTTTGACATCCATTTGCCATATTTCATAGTCATGATATGCAGCAATGGCAAGCAAAATTCTTATAGACTTGATCATTGCTACGGGTGAAAAGGTTTCATCATAGTTGATACCATGAACTTGTCTATACCCTTTCGCTACAAGCCTAGCTTTGTAAGTATGCACCTTCCCATCCATGTCGGTCTTCTTCTTGAAGACCCATTTGCATCCTATGGTTTTTACACCTTCGGGCGCATCAATCAAATTCTAAACTTGATTGTCTTGCATGGATTGCAATTCAGATTCCATGGCTCCAAGCCATTTATCCGAATCAGGAGAAGACATCGCCTCTTGGTAGGTTGTCGTTTCATCATTCTCAATGATTTCCACCTCATTACTATCCGTTACAAGAAATCCATATCTCTCAGGCTCGGATCGTAACCTACTAGATCTGCGAGTTGCTTGTGTGTTTTGAACAGGTTCCACAACTCCTTGTGGTTCTTGTTCTTGTTCCACTATTGGTTCAATGTTATTTTCTGGGTCTCGAATTTCTTCAAGTTTTATTTTACTCCCACTGATTTCTTTGGAGAGAAACTGTTTCTCTAGAAAGACACCAGTTCGGGCAACAAACACTTTGTTGTCCTCTCGGTTGTAAAAGTAAAATCCTTTAGTTTCCTTAGGATATCCCACGAAAATACATTTATCAGATTTGTGTGCTAGTTTGTTGGAGACAAGTCTTTTGACATAGGCTTCGCAACCCCAAATCTTCATGAAAGATAAACTAGGTTTCTTTCCGCTCCACATCTCATATGGAGTCTTTGGAACCGATTTAGTTGGAACTTGATTTAGTGTGAAAGCAGCGGTTTCTAGAGCGTAACCCCAAAAGGATATTGGAAGATCAACTTGACTCATCATTGATCGAACCATGTCTAACAAAGTCCGACTTCTCCTTTCGGACACGCCATTCTATTGTGATGTTCCGGGTGGAGTCAATTGTGAAACTATTCCACAATTCTTTAGATGATCATCAAATTCATGACTCAAGTATTCTCCACCTTGATCCAATCGAAGTGCCTTAATACTTTTGCCAAGTTGTTTTTCTACTTCATTTTGAAATATTCTAAATATCTCAAATGCTTCACTTTTATGTTTCATTAGTAAACATACCCAAATCTACTATAGTCATCAGTGAAGGTTATGAAGTATTGAAATCCTCCCCTAGCATTGCTACTTAATGGTCCGCATACATCAGAATGTATCAACCCTAATAAGTCGCTTGCCCTTTCACCTAGCTTTGTAAAAGGTGTCTTAGTCATTTTTCCAAGAAGACACGACTCACAAGTGTCATATGACCCAAGGTCACCTGAACTCAAGAGACCGTCCCCATGGAGTTTTGAGATACGCTTCTCATTAATATGACCAAGACGGCAATGCCACAAATAAGAATGATTTACATCATTAGGTTTAGATTTCTTATTTATATGATAGACATTTTCATTATTTTCATTCTTGACATCCAAGACATAAAGGCCATTAAATGAATTAGCAATACCATAAAGCACATCATTTAAATAAATTGAAAATTTCTTATTCTCAATAAGAAACTTAAAACCTTCATTATCCAAACAAGAAATTGAAATAATATTTCTACTTAAATCCGGAACATAATAACAATTGTTCAAAACAAGAATTAGTCCGGAAGGTAAAGTGACTTCATAAGTCCCTACGGCTAATGCAGCAACTCTTGCTCCATTCCCCACGCGTAGGTCTACTTCACCCTCTTTAAGTAGTCTCCTATTCTTTAGACCCTGCACATTTAAACAAATGTGAGAACCACATCCGGTATCCAATACCCAAGAATCAGTGGTAGAAAGGAGAATATCTATCATATAGATACCTGAAGTCGACGCAGCTTTGCTGCTCTTCTTCTTCTTTTGCTCTTCCAAGAAAGCCTTGCAATTACGTTTCCAATGACCAATTTCTTGACAATGGAAACAGATTGCATCCTTTTGTGAATCGGGTTTTGCCTCAGAAGCCTTGGCAACACTTGCCTTGCTTATCTTGGGTTTGACAACTTTCTTACCCTTTCCTTTGGCACTAGCCTTCTTCCCATCATGAACCAAGAGCACGGGAGAACCTTTCTCCGCAATCTTCATCTCCGCAGTTTTAAGCATCCCATGCAACTCGGAGAGATTCTTATCCATTCCATGCATGTTATAATTCATCACAAACTGATTATAACTTTTAGGCAATGAATTAAGAATGAGATCCGTGGCTAGCTCCAATGGGATTGGATAGCCAAGTTTCTCAAAGTGCTCTACATAACCTTTTATTTTCAGCATGTGAGGACTCACTTGTTGCCCTTCATTCATTTTTCAAGTAGTGAATGCAACAATGGTCTTGTACCTCTCTTGCCTAGCTTGTTCTTGAAACATGGCTCTCAACTCCACGCCTATCTCATAGGCTTCCAAATGTTCCAAACTTTGTTGGAGTTTTGAGCACATGGTAGCAAGCATGAGATAGCTTACATCTCTAGAATCATTACGATGTTTCTTGTAACTATCTCTTTCTACCCTAGGGGCAGTAGGTTCTGGTTCAGCAGGAAGTGGCCCATCGAGAATGTACAACTTATCTTCTTGCCTTAGAACAATTCTTAGGCTACGGATCCAATCCATAAAGTTTGTACCATTCTCTTGGAGCTTATCCTTCTCAAGGATCGATCGCAACGAAATTGATTGAGTGTTAGCAGTCATTGTCTACAAATATGCAAAATTTCCAAAATTTAATATGTACTGGTTTTTCATTAAAGAAATAAACAATGTATTTTTCAAACGAAAATACTCCCACTAAATTATATACCCTTCTTATACATCCAATGTATAATATAATTTGAGTGGGTTAAGATCCCGCTTTAATTTAATTTTAAGTCAACTAAGGCGGATTACACAAAATCAAATTAATTAGGTTGACAACTCTTGTCAATCACATCTCATATGACTCTTAGTTCCTTTTATGAGATTCTTTAAGAAATCCTATTTCAAAAAGCATGTTAAATCTCATCTTTGCCTAGGCTCAAAACTGTTTTGACGCCCAATTAAGTCCAACCATTTTAAACGTATAGTTAATGTGCCTCGCTAGGGCGTGCCCACATTATCTATCTTGCTCATACATAAATAAAGTCAATGCATCTCGCTAAGGCGGGTCTACATTAAATTCACCCATGTATTAACAAGTGTTTTAATCATGGCATGGCAATAAAGGACTTAAAAGTTTCTTTGAAGGTTCATCACATATAGCATATAACACATTTATGAGCACATAATATAAACATGTTACGCATCAAGTTTAGCCATTAAATTAATCTCCATTAATTTAAGCATAATATTTATGTGTCATTAGTTTCTCTATAATTATGAGGATGAGACTATTTCAACTTTGGTTATTATCTCCAAATCAAGACAACAAAAAGTGCGGCCGAAACTAAGCCATCAGGCATCCACAATTCCGCACTAATTCAAGAAACCAAGAAAGTAGTCCATGTGGCCGAAACTAAGCAATAGATGGTCTCGATGAACGTAGGCCAATTGCATCCACAATTCCACATAGATCTCCAATCTTTGAATCAAGAACTTTGTTTCTCAATTTTAGCAATTATGAACTCTTCATAATTCTAACTTCGTTTTATCTTTGAAACTTAGATTGCGATCAAGTTTGGGAAACACAATCTCGATGAACGCAGATTAGCCATCCAAACCTTGAACCAATCTTAGATTCACAAGACTAAAAAAATAGGAAAATCAAACCCCAAGATCCACACCCAAACCAACTACCCAAAACCCATTCTAGATCAGCAAGTCTGGACTGGTTCTGTTACTGGTTTTGTTGGACCTCTCGAAAATTCCAAATTCTGATTTCAACAAAATCAGACAATCTGATCAGTATGTGCGGCCGCCCAAAAAATTACTGTGCGGTCGCCCAACCTTGGGCGGTCGCCCGGGTAATTTTGTGCGATCGCATGGTGAGATCAGAGGGTAATTTTTCAGTTCGAAAATTTGTCTCAAAATTGTTTTTCCCCGATTATTAAAACCATGATCCAATCAGAATTAATAATCAAACAATTCAGAATCCATCATAATATTAATTGCGATTGAATCGTGCGATTAAAGTTGCAAAACAATAAACCACATAAAATCACATAACACATAAACTTCATATATCCCAATATTCATACCATGCAAGGCACATAAACAATTTATATACACACAACATGATCTAGGTATTGAAATAATCAATATGAACGGGGCTCTGATACCACTGTTGGGTTTCGTAGTAACATGCGCAGCGGAAATAAGCATTTAAAATTTTATGAAACCCAAAGCCCATAGATCCATTCATATGATTAAATCAAATACAACAATATGAATACTAGAAAAACTAACCCTTGAAGACTTTGAATTTGGTCTTTGATCTTGGTGGAGAACTTGAAGCTTTAATCACAAAAGTAAGAACACGAACCTTGAAGATGATAAGCTTCACCCTCTAGCGGTATCCACACCACGAACGAATATCAAGAACATTTGATATGAACTATATTGAATATTGGTTTGTGTATTATTTTGTTCTTCAATCTAAGATGTCTCAGAACAAAATAAAACTCTCTCAAACTCTTTGGAAACTTACACAAAAGCTATATCTGTTCTGGCCCGAATTTAGCTGTTTATATACAAGTTAGACATATTCAAAATAGGAAACTTGTGTCTAAACCCGTCCAAAATTCTTTTCCAAAACAAATTAGGAAACCAGTCCCGACATGGTGTGCGGCCGCCCAAAACCCTTGTGCGGTCGCACATCTATCTGGAAGGTTTCTGATACTTTCTTAGCTAAACTGTGCGGCCACCCAAGCCCTTTTATGTGGTCGCACACTTTCCCCAAATTTCCCAGATTTCCAAATTCCAATGTAGTCCTTGTTTAAGATTCGTTCTATTGTGTGTGACCCTCTAGGATTATACTAAGTTGGAAATGGGTTCAAACATGAAACCATAAGATATGATTAGGTTCTAGCAAACCGTCATACCTACCCAAATAGTATAACTAGATACAAGTTTGTATTCTTCCCTACGTGAATCCGATTATGCCAATCATACCCTTTATAACTTGCCGGTTAAAGGTAGCGTTTGAATATGTCAAACATAAAGTTCATCAAGTGGAAGACTATAATTACTTCATGTCTAAGGATTCAAATGACATAACTAATATGAGATATATGTACGACATAGACCATGACATTAATCTCATACAACGGGTCATGTCCAGTACCTTGTTCCAAACAAGTACCCATAAATCTAACATGATCATCCCATGATCATTTAACCTTTATACTAGTGCTTTAACAAGTACTAGGGACAGAGATTATTATAAGTAAACATGAAAAACAATAACAATCAAAACCATTTCTTTATTGATATGAAATAAATGATAACAATTACAACGTTTATTAAACGTGCCTAGGGCACCACTACCAACAGCACCTATTTAGTATACAGTCACATTTATTCAGTTGAGCTCATGTTGATCAAGATGGAGTTAGGGGTGCAGTTGATCAAAGATGTTCTCGATCATATATCATGTTATATGTGTTTACTCAGTTATCCAGTTATACATTGATATGTGATATGCATGATGAGTTGGTCATTGTTTTCAACTGGTATGGGACGGTTGGCGACAGGGAGCCTCTCTTATTATGTGATATATGTATTCAGTTATATTGTTATATGATTCAGCTATTCTGTTACTTATGCTAGATCTGTTGCATTCTGGCATGACATGTAGCTGCATGATAGTAGCTTATTGAGTCTTTGACTCACCCTTTCCTTTATTTTGTTTTCCTTAGCTCGCAAGGACGTAGTAGGTCCGTCTCAGACAGGCCGGTGAGCTGAGTTTGTTGCGAGAACGTGGGCAGACTTTTGGGTAGTCCTCTTTTCTATGTTTTAACCAGGTTGAGATTTTATGTTTAGTCCAGTTGTGATACTGTTATACAACGCTCTTGCACCAATTTGGAGTTCCGGGAAGGAGCTCAGGTCGGGGTGTGACAGAGTGGTATCAGAGCCGGGTTTGGCTCAGGCTGGGAATATATCCTTGGCTTTGTTAAGTTGATCATATTGTTGGGTTATTGACGATGAGTGTTTGTATCTAGGTTGTCATAATGGTTAATACTAGATCTGGTTGCGCAGGATCAAGTGCGGTCTGAAGTAAAGATAGAGCTGAGAGTGTTAACCGTCCTAATTATCCTAAGCAGCCAAGACTAGTACATTCTAAACCTATAGATCATATGAATACTATGTTTGGTATGATAGAAAAGATGACCTCATCTATGGAAAAGAAAGGTAAATGCTATAGAATGCAACAGTGTCAACAACAACCAGTAAAGACTTTTACTTTTTGTGGGAGATATGGACACTCTGAAGAAAATTGTTGGGGAAAACATGGAAAGTGCCTGTTTTGTGGTGAAAGTAGCCATTTCAAGAGAGATTGTCCAAAAGTGAAAAATGTGGCACCAGGAACTGGATATCAGCAGACTGCTGGGGTTAAGAGAACAAATGAGAGTAAACATAAAGTTCAAGGCAAGGTGTTTTCTTTAGATCAGCGTGAGGTGCCTAAGTCCACTGCAGTGATAGGAGGTACTATCCTTGTCTTTGATTCGAAAGCCCGAGTCCTTATAGACCCCGGGTCCTCACATTCTTACGTTGCATCACATTTCATACATCATTTGCATGTTTATTTATATCCACTACCATATGTGTTAGAGGTTTCTACCCCAATGGGAGATTATTTATTAGCACTTGATGTATTTAGAGGTTGTGAGATACGTGTTAGTGAGCATGTGTTACCTGCTAATTTGATTTTATTGCCGAGTCATGACTTTGATATCATATTGGGTATGGATTGGTTATCTGCTCATCATGCGATTCTTGATTGCCATAAGAAAGTTGTTACCTTTACTATGCCTGGTATACCTGAGTTTAAATTCTGGGGTGATAAAGCGGGTAGTGAGATACATATTATTTATGCTCTGCGAACTCGTAAACTGTTATCAAGAGGTTGTACAGGTTATTTGGCATATGTTGTTGATAAGAGCAAATCAGAGGTGAAATTAGAGGAAGTTCCTATAGTGTGTGAGTTTCCTGATGTTTTCTCTACTGATTATTCATTGCCTTCTGACCGTGTGTTAGAGTTATCAGATAACAGAATAAGAGATCTTGAGTTTCAAGTTGGTGACAATGTATTCTTGAAGATCTCACCTCGGAAAGGTATTCAGAGATTTGGAAAACAAGGAAAGTTAGCACCGCGATATGTTGGTCCTTTCGAGATTCTTGAGAGAGTTGGGAACTTGGCGTATCGAGTTGCCCTACCACCATCTCTAGCAGAATTTCATGATGTTTTTCATTATTATAATAAACATGCAAAAGACATAATAATCAAACATTCAATATCTTTATAAATAATAACATTTGTTTTACAAAAAACATGCCTAGGGCATAACACCAACAATGACTACTCAATGGATGTTCCTGATATGAATGTTTTGAATAAACCAATCAAGAAATCTGCAGGTTTTCAAGAGGTGAAAAAGAAGAAAGGACCAACCATCAGCGAGCTCGTTAAACAAAGATGTGTGATTTCTTTCTCTAAGAAAGACTTTAGAATTGATCAAATCAACAACTAGGGAACAATTCCCGTCAGTCTGATTCTGCCGGTAAAACCATCCGTACGGATGTTTCTGGAAGCATCCAGATTCATCCGTACGGATCCTTTCAGCAGGATCCGTTTTACTTTGTTTTTCGCTCCTTTTAATTATCTGTTCTGCGTGTGTGACCCAATAGGATTATACTAAGTTGGCAACGAGTCTGAACCAGTCAAACCTCATAAGTCATAAGCGGACTCTAGCAAGCCATTATGACTACCCAATTAGTATAACTTTGAACTCCAAAGTTTCCTAAAATAGAACATAACACAATCTCTTTGTTTCACGATGTCTATTGAACGTAAGCAATGGTCAATGGTCAACTTACATTTGTTTAATGCTTTCTCGATCCTGAATGTATTGATAATACAAATCTTATTTGAGCATGGCCATGCATTTCATCAATACCATTCATCAAGTGGCCAAAGCTTGACATCTCTCTTGACGAGGAACAAATCCCATCTTGACTTATTACTCTTCCCTACATGATTCCGATTATGCCAATCATATTCTTTATAGCTATCCGGTTAGGGATAACGTTTGAATATGTCAAACGTAATGTTCATCATGTGAAAGACTATGATAACCTCAGGTCTAAAGATTCCAGTGATATAACTATATGAAACTTAATTATGACATTGTGACCATGACATAAATCTCATAGGGGTCAGTCCAGTATTTGTTCTCCAACAAATACCCATAAGTCTAATTGTATCCTATACATCCTAATCATCATATGATTATCTATTAAACTTATACTAATAATTAATCATAATTATTAGGGACGGGGATTATTATAATAAACATGCAAAAGACATAATAATCAAACATTCAATATCTTTATAAATAATAACATTTGTTTTACAAACAACATGCCTAGGGCATAACACCAACAATGACGAATCAAAGGATGTTCCTGATATGAATGTTTTGAATAAACCAATCAAGAAATCTGCAGGTTTTCAAGAGGTGAAAAAGAAGAAAGGACCAACCATCAGCGAGCTCGTTAAACAAGGATTTCTTACTCCGGCTCAAAGCGATGGTGGATTGTTATTCTCCAGATGTGATCTGAGTGCTAGAAGCAAACTCAGAAAGAGTGAATATATTAGACCTCAAGTTGCACCTATTCCTACAATCAATCATGATGAGGACATTGTAAAGCAAGAAAAATTATTCAAAGAGGCTGAAAAGGTAATCAGTCGATTTAGTGATATGAAGGAAGATTTAGCACTATCATGTGATGAAATTTCTCAGCTTAAGACCGAGAAATCTCTATTAAAATCTGAACTCACCCTCCTTAAGAAGCAGATAAAGAGCATGACTCCTCTTACTGTTAAAAACACCTATCTAACGGAACAGAACTCACTACTTAAAGTTCAAAACGATGAATTGGTTACTCAAATTAATGATCTTAAAAAGATTATAAATGAGTGGTCCAATTCTCGTGTCACTATAGACGGTATCTTTGAGTCCCAAAAAGCCAGTGGTGATAAAAGTGGCTTGGGATTCACATCATCAACTAGTGACAACTTTAAGTGTGATGTTTGTACGGAAAGAGACAGTGAATTTACAACTCAGTAAACTCATGAAATTCCCAAGGAAAAACATTCTAATTCAATGGGTAAAGGACAGAAAAAAGTCAAGAGACAAACATTTCATTATGTCTACCCAACGAAACAATTTGGGAAAGCTAAAGGGAAGGAAATAGCTATAGATGAATCATCTTCTAACAAAATCATTCTTGAAACAAGGCGCGATCCTTCTACGAGTGAACATTATGCACCTAGGAGCCATGTGCCTCATCGCCCAATGTGCCCTCCTACAAAAAGCGCTCCAAATTTCAAATGAATGATTTTGTTAAGGCTAGTTCATCTGACTGAAAGAAGAATGCTATCCCAAAGAAAAGTAAAGAGTTTTTAAAACTCACGTGATTAGTGGCTTTCATCATTGTTCCATTTGTGATTGTTCTGGACATAAGGCCGTGGAATGCCTTTTGAGATTCACTCCCAATGCCAAAGGACATAAAAATCCTAAGGTCAAGCAAGAGTGGATCGTCAAAAGTTGCTAACTCTAGGACCCAAAAAGGAATAAAGGTGACCTGCTTTAAATGTTTATATTTCAGGTTCTTTGCTTCATGGTTGGATCTTCAAAAGCTAAAACGTATGAATGGATTCTCGATAGTGGGTATTCACGACACATGACTGGAGATGAATCCTTACTTAAAGATGTTCATGAAGAAAGAGGCCGTCCCTCCGTAACATTTGGTGATAATAACAAAGGTCAAGTTGTAGCATATGGAAAGCTCAAGAAAGACAAAGTGTACATTGAAAAAGTCTCTCTCGTTGAAGGGCTTAAGAACAATTTATTATCCATATCTCAATTCTGCGACAAAGGATTAGAATGCCATTTTACGTCAAAGAAATATCTTATCAAGGATGGCAAATCTGGAGCTACATTACTCACGGGATATCGTAAGACAAATATTTATATTATTGATTTCCAAAATATGAACTCTAGTACTAATATTTGTTTTGTAGCTAAAAGTGTGAGCGAAAATAGTTGGCTATGGCACAAGTGCTTAAGTCACTTGAACTTCAAGTATCTATCTAAACTCAGCAGGAATAATCTTGTTAAAGGACTTCCCAAGGTTGCTGATCATCATGACAAGAAGTGCGCCGCGTGTCAACTTGGAAAACAACCGAAGCAGTCTTTCTCCAGTAAGACAAATCCCTCAACTACTAGATGTTTCCAACTGCTGCACATTGATCTATTTGGACCAGTTACCACTGCAAGTATTAGAGGAAACAAGTATACTCTACTTGTGGTGGATGATTACTCAAGATATACATGGGTGGAAATGATGATTACAAAAGACAATTGTTATGACATTCTTACCACCTTATTCAGAATGCTCCAAACCCAAAAATAAGATGACATCATTAGTGTTCGAACCGATAATGGAACAAAATTCAAGAACAATGGTGTTGCTCGATACTGCAATGATCATGGGATAGATCACAACTTTTCAACCGCTGGTGTTCCTCAACAAAATGGCGTTGTGGAAAGAAAGAATAGGACGTTGATTGAAGCGGGAAAAACGATGATAGCTGAAGCAAAATTGCCTAAGTACTTTTGGGAAGAAGCTGTCAACACCGCATGTTTTACTCAAAAATTGTTCCCTCATCAACAAACTTCACAACAAGACTCCGTATGAACTTTGGCGTGGTAGAACTCCCAACATTGCATTCTTCAAGATCTTTGGTTGAAAATGTTATATCCTCTACAACGGAAATGAACATAGAGGTAAATTCGATGCCAAAGCCGACGAAGGTATTTTTGTTGGGTATGCCAAAAACTCTAAAGCTTTTCGCGTTTTTAATAGATCTACATTAGTGATAGTTGAATCTGTACATGTTACATTTGATGAACATTCTCTCCTTGAGCCACACTTGGCTCCAAATGTTGCTGATCAAAATGTATCAACTCAAGGAAATCCATCTACATCAGTTACGCCGAACTTCGATGATAGCGTACCGAGTGAAGATTCAGCTACACCGTACAATGTGCTTGTTTCCACTCCTGCGCCCCACTTAAATATTGCGCCTGGTGTCACTCCCATTTTCAGTGCTGAACCAGTTGAACACCCTATCTTTGATGATTTTGAAGCTGGTGAAGATGTACCAAATTATGAAACACACATTCACAATTGTAAGAACTATATGGAATTATGAATTTCTTGATCTTGGATTCTAAATCTTTGATCAAGAATAATGTCTCTCTAAGAAACTAGGAATCATATGCTTGATAGCTGATGAAAAGATACTTAAATAGGTCCTAGTCCTTAACCCTTAAGGACCTAGGAAACCTAAGTCCCATCACCCAATTAAGGCAAGTTTTTCTGTCACAGCCGCTCTGGCACGGTCGTGCCCTATATCTGGCACGGTCGTGCCAATAGGTGCGCGCATGCCATCCGTCTGCTGATTATTGGCACGCGTTATAAGCAGCATGGCCGTGCCAGTCCAGAAAAACTCATTTTTCCATAATTCCAATTCAGTCGTTTAGGATTCGTTCTATTCGTGTGTGACCCTCTAGGATTACACTATGTTGGCAATGAGTCCAAACATGAATCTATAAGATATGATTAGATTCTAGCAAACTGTCATACCTACCCAAATAGGGTAACTAGATACAAGTTTGCATTCCTTTTAGAATATGTCACAATCCCTTTGCCCACGATATCATTGAACACAAGCCATGGTCAACAAGTCAACTTGTATTGTTCAATACTTTCTCGATTCCGAATATGTTGATAATCCAAATGACATTGATCCAATCAATTCATTTGAGTCCGGCCGAACATTTCATCAACATTATTCCTACGAGAGGCCCAAGCTTGACATCTCTCCGAAGAGGGACAAATCTATTTTAGCTTATTATTCTTCCCTACATGAATCCGATTATGCCAATCATACCCTTTATAACTAACCGGTTAAAGGTAGCGTTTGAATATGTAAAACATAATGTTCATCAAGTGGAAGACTATAATAACTTCATGTCTAAGGATTGAAATGACATAACTAATATGATATATATATATATATATATATATATATATATATATATACATATATATATACATATATATATATATATATATATATACATATATATATATATACGATGTAGACATGATATAAATCTCATAGAGTGGGTCATGTCAAGTACCTTGTTCCAAACAAGTACCCATAAATCTAACATAATCATCCCATGATCATTTAGCCTTTATACTAGTACCAAACAAGTACTAGGGACGGAGATTATTATAAGTAAACATGAAAAATAATAATAATCAAAACATCTCTTTATTAATATGAATAAAGTGATAACAAACAACGTTTTACAAACATGCCTAGGGCACCAACACTAACAAATAGTGTACGGCCGTGCCCAAATGAATTGAAGCGTTCAATGTTATTTGCTCATATCAATCTACTCGAGATTGAGAATGCATTGGACAACAAAAGTTGACTTGAACCATGACTTATGTCCAATATGATATCGCGTGACAAAGGGATTGTGATATGTTCTATAAGGTAACTTGGGACTTTAAAAGTTATTCTAATTGAGTAGTCATAATGGCTTGCTTGAGTCCGCTTATGACTTACGGTGTTGGGTATGCTTATCTCTTAGTCCCAATTTTGTTAGAATTGATTGATACCATCACCTAAGTATATTCTATGGACTTTAGGACCCTATGTAAGAAGTTTTATAACTTTAATTTTTAGGTTAGTCCATTTTATAGTATAGGCTTAGAATATAGGACTTGGAGCGAAAAGGAATGAAGATCTAAACAAGACTGTGGTCACTGTGCAGGACTGATCTGCGCAGGACACCACTGAGCAGGTCTCTCCTGCGCAGTATCCTACCTTGCCCAGTTTTCGATGCATTCAGATCACCTATCTTGGAAAACGCTTTGAAGATATACGCTTATTAAAGTGTTGAGGTGTGTAGTAACAACGAAGTAAGCACACTCAGCAGATCCAACGGTGGAGACGTGCTCAAGAGAAATATCTCAAATGAAGACAGCTGTCAACCTTCTAGAAGAAGCTTTTGAATTTGGTCTTCATGCTCAGTCTCCAACGGCTCTAAAACACCTGCGCTCCAATCATATTGTGCCAGGTCATCAACTTTGATCAGAGCCCCAACGGCTATATAGGACACCTTCGCACCAATCATATTGTGCCAGCTCATCGTCCTTGCTCAGAGCACCAACGGCTAGTTTTAAGCTCTCTGCTATAAATAGCCTGCTCATCTTCATTTCCAAGTTGCTAGAGTTTGTGCTTTCTAATATCCTTGAAGTTCTGAAGATTGCTGCTTACTATTCCCAGATTCAAGATCAACCTTCAAACCTTCTTACCTTCAAACTCCTGCCCAGATCCTAAGCCTTATATCACCAGAATTCTTTATGCTCTTCATCTCATAGATTAATAGAGCCTAGAATTTCTTAACAAACACACACACCTCTTAAAGCTTCGATCATTTAGATCTTACTTCTTGAGATACACCGGTTTAGTCTAGGATTTGCTCTTCATAGATCATAGATCTTTGAGATAGTTTGTTTTTCATTATTGTATCTTGTAACTCTCTCATATAATAAGATCTCCTTTAGAAAATCCAAGACTAACCATCTTGGTAGAGGACATAGATCTTTCATTGATCGAACCTCTCCAAATAGCTTGTTCATTATTCTCGCTGTTTATTTCTTGCTTAATCATTTCTGAATAACTGCTTTGTTTGATCTTATCAGATTGCTATTATTGCTGCTGTGCTTGTTATTGCTTATTTCCATAGAACATTTTATCCAACACTTTAAGCCAAAACTTAGCGCGTGCGTTTTTATCTCTGCGCAGCTTTTTCCTGTGCAGGTGCTACTTAAACTTCCGCTGTGCATTTCACACTCTCTCTGCGCGCTATAATTAGCTTATTTGAGAACTGTGCGCATAAGCCATTGATTTGCAAAAGGGTTTGAAAAGAATTTTAAAACGCTATTCACCCCCCCCTCTAGCATTTTTCATACCCTTGTTGCCCCTTTAGTACCAACAAGTGGTATCAGAGCAAACACTTTCATAAAACTTGTTTTGTTTTTCAAGCTTAGGAGCTTAGGTGCCGATTCAAGATGGCTTCAAAATCTTGGGCAATGGCTAACTATTCACATGTTCCAGTGCTGAATGAAGATCACTTCGAAATTTGGAAGCACTGCATGCTCACTCATTTTTATTCTATCGACGAGATCCTCCACGACATCGTTCTTGAAGGACCCTACATTCCAATGAAGGCTAATCCAGATGCTGCTACAACCAAGGATAATCCTACAATCAAGAAGGCCAAAGGGGAATGGACCGATGAAGAAAAGAAATGGGTTGGCTACGATGGAAGAGCTAGAAATCATCCTTAGCACTCTAGATCTCTCCACGCACAATCAAATTGTGAGTGGTGGAACTGCTAAGGAACTATGGGATGCTATTGAGGGATATATGAATGGAGACAAAGTAAGCAAGGAAAACAAAAGATTTGTGGTGCAAAGAAAATTCAACTGCTTCATGAGAAAGGATGGTGAAACCTTGAGACAAACTTATGATCGCTTCTGTGCAGTTGTTAACTCTTGTAAATCTCTTGGAACTACTTTCACTAATAAAGAAGTCAATTCTAAATTCTTAGATGCGCTAGGTTCCAGATATGTGCACAAGGCAAGTCATTTGGAAGATTCTGGATTTCTAGATACTTGGCCTCTGCGCAGTTTATACGCTAACTTAAAGGTGTATGAGCTAAAGCTTGATCGAATTGATGAAACTGAAGGCAAAGGAAAACTTGTTTCCTACATTGCGCAAAAGGAACCTGCACCTTCTCAAACCTCAGACAAAGTCTCTACTTCCTCTTTACTTGAAATGGATGATGATGATTTCGCTATGTTCATTAAGCGATTCCAAAAATTCAGGAAATTCTCTAAGCCAGGATCCTCAAGTAAAGCTCCAGCTAAATTCTCTCGTGGCAGAGACTCAAAGAAAGATGAAGAGTTGGTCTGCTACAACTGCAGAAAGCCCGGTCATTTTGCTTCAAAATGCCCTACTCCAAAATTTGATTACATGAAGAGAAATAATGCGCAGAGATCATCAAAGCAGCGCGGAATGATTGCTGAAGAAGACTGCGCAGAAAAAGAACTGAAGACTTGGATAGAGACTGACACTGAAGACAGTGATGATGACTCTGAGGATGGACTGCTCTACTTGATGGCCAATACTGATGCTGATAGCAATTCAGACAATGATCCTGATATGGACACAAAGGCTGAGCCAAGTTCAATTCAGAAGAAAGGTCCCACCATCACAGAACTGGTGGAAATGGGAAATATGACTCCAAGTAGACAGAATGGCAAGTACTTATTTGCCAGAGCAGACCTATCAAAGAAATTTGTAGCTGCGCCTCCGCGCAAAGAATCTCTTGAAATTCCTGCTGAAATTGTAATAGAAAAGAATGATTCTGCTGCTGAGCGCGAGTCTATTTTTCAGCAGGCTGAAAAGGTAATCAAGAAATTTAATTCTATGAAAGAAGCAGTGGACTTATTAATTGGAGAAATTTCGCAGCTTAAGACGGAGAAAACTCTTTTAAAATCTGAAAACGCCCTCCTTAAGGAGCAGATTAAGAGCATGACTCCTCTTACTGAAAAGAACCGTTTCTTGACAGATCAAAATGCGTTATTTAAAGTAAGAAATGAAGAGTTGGCTGCTCAAGTAGCTGATCTCACAAATATCACTGATGAGTGGACCAAATCTCGTGTCACTATGGATCAAATTCTAGAATCCCAAAAAGCCAGTGGAGATAAAGAAGGCTTGGGGTTCTCAACTAGTGACAACTTTAAATGCGTCGTTTGCTCTGAAAGAGAAAAGGATTTTACACCACAGCAAACCATTGAAACTTCTAAAGCAAAGCACTCTGCTTCAATGGGTAAAGGACAGGAGAAAGTCCAGAGACAAAATTTCCATTATGTCTACCCAAAAATGCAAACTGGGAAAGCCAATGGTAAGGCTAAAGTTGAACCTGCGCATGACAACCCATATTCTGACTATGGTTGCGCTTCAACTTCAAATGTCAAATCTGCGCAAAAGGGTCATGCGCATGAAAGCCATGCGCCCCAATGCCAGATGCGCATTCTTAAGAAAAGCGCACCCAAACATCAAAAAATGATATTTGTCAAAGCAAGTTCATCTGCTCCAGTAAAGAATGCTGTGCCAAAGAAAAGTAAAGAGTTTGTAAAAACCCAATCTATAAGTGGCTTTCATCATTGTGTTGTGTGTGATGGTTTAGGTCACAAGGCTGCAGAATGCCTTTTTCGATTTGCTCCTAATGCCAAGGGACGTAAAAATCCTAAGGTCAGACAGGAGTGGGTTGTCAAAAGTTACTAACTCTAGGACCCAAGAATAAAGGGGACCTGCGTTTTTAATGTCTATTTTTCAGGTCTCCTGCTTCATTTCGCACTCCTCACAAGCTAAAGAGCATATATGGTACCTCGACAGTGGATGTTCTAGACACATGACTGAAGATGTCACCGCTCTTGAAGATGTGCATGAAGGAAGAGGTCCCTCTGTAACTTTTGGAGATAACAACAAAGGGAACATAGTTGGATATGGAAGAATCAGAAAAGATAAAGTGTGCATTGAGAAAGTTGCGCTCGTAGAAGGACTCAAGCACAAACTACTCTCCATATCACAATTCTGTGATAAAGGTTTGGAATGCCACTTCACTGCAACACATTGCTACATCAAAGATGGCATATCCGGACTGACTTTGCTCACAGGGACTCGTAAGACTAATGTTTACATTATTGATCTTACTGCAATAGATTTTATCACTAATCTCTGTTTTGTAGAAAAGAATGTAAGTGGAAGAAGCTGGCTATGGCATAAGCACTTAAGTTATTTGAACTTCAAGTATTTGGCTAAGATAGGAAGGGAAAATCTTGTCAAAGGACTTCCCAAAGTAGCTGACCATCATGATAGAAAATGCTCAGCATGCCAGCTCGGTAAACAACCTAAGCAGTCTTTCTCCAGCAAGATTGCCTCCTCAACTTCCAAATGTTTACAACTGCTTCACATGGACATGTTTGGACCGGTCACCACCGCGAGCATTAGAGGAAACAAGTATACTTTAGTTGTGGTGGATGACTACTCAAGATATACATGGGTCGAAATAATGATTTCCAAAGATGACTGCTATGATATCTTGACTGCTCTCTTTCGAAGACTCCAAACTCAAAAGGAAGACGACATCGTGAGCGTTAGATCAGACAATGGAACTAAATTCAAGAATAACAGTGTTGCTCAATACTGCGATGACCATGGAATTGATCACAATTTCTCTGCTGCTGGAGTTCCTCAATAAAATGGCGTTGTGGAAAGAAAGAATCGCACGTTGATTGAGGCTGGAAAAACCATGATAGCAGAAGCAAAGCTGCTAAAGTATTTCTGGGGAGAAGCTGTCAACATTGCTTGCTTTACTTAAAATAGATCCCTCATCAACAAAGCCTACAACAAAACTCCATATGAGCTATGGAGAGGAAGAGCGCCCAACATTGCTTTCTTCAAGATTTTTTGCTGCAAATGCTATATCCTCTACAACGGCAAAGATCATAGAGGTAAATTCGATGCCAAAGCAGATGAAGGTATTTTTGTTGGGTATGCCAAACATTCTAAAGCTTTTCATGTTTTTAATAGAACTACTCTAGTAATTGTAGAATCGGTACATGTTACTTTTGATGAGCATTCTCTCCTTGAGCCATATTTAGCTCCAAATGATTCTGATAATTCTGCTGAGAATGTTGAGACAGGTACGCAGTCACAAACTGAACCTGCGCAGAATGATAACCAAGATAATCAAAGTCAGAATCAAGCTAGTCCATCTCATGCGCCAACGACAGATGCTGCGCCAGAAGTTACAACTCCTAAAGCGCAGACACCCCCTCCTGCGCATGATGTTTCTCCGCTTCAGCAAATCACCTTTAATGACCTTGATGCTGGAGCTAATGAAGTACCTATTGAAGATCTTCGTATTCCTACTACTCAACCCAACTTACCTCCTGAGGTTCGTGAAGTTAGAGATCATCCAACTTCAAACATCATTGGTGATCTCAATGTAGGGGTTCGTACTAGGAGAGCATCAAACTTCGATGATGAATATCACTCCTTTATCTCTCAAATCGAACCAAAGAAGATTGATGAAGCGCTCCAAGATTCAAGCTGGGTTACTGCTATGCAAGAAGAGCTTAATCAATTTGAGCGCTGCAAAGTTTGGACCTTAGTTCCCAGACCTCATGACCAAGGAGTTATTGGTACAAAATGGGTATTCAGAAACAAGATGGATGAGAATGGAAGCATCACCAGAAACAAAGCAAGGTTGGTTACGCAAGGCTATAGGCAAGAGGAAGGAATCGATTATGATGAAACTTTTGTGCCTGTAGCAAGACTAGAAGCTATCAGAATTTTCTTAGCTTATGCCTCTCACAAGAAATTCAAGCTTTATCAAATGGATGTGAAGAGCGCATTTCTCAACGGAGAACTCCAAGAGATGGTCTACGTAGCTCAACCTCCTGGATTTGAAGATAGCAGATTTCCAAATCACGTCTTCAAGCTTCAGAAAGCTTTGTATGGACTTAAACAAGCACCAAGAGCATGGTACAATACTCTATCAAAATTCCTGCTAGATAAAGGCTTCAAGCGCGGTAAAATCGACACCACTCTTTTTATTGCTAAGTATAATGATCATTCATTACTTGTTCAAATTTATGTCGATGATATTATATTTGGTTCTACTAATGAGTTACTTTGTAAGCGTTTCGAGAAGCTCATGAAAAGCAAATTTGAAATGAGCATGATGGGAGAACTCACATTCTTCCTCGGACTTCAAATCAAGCAATTGAATGATGGCATCTTCATAAATCAAGCCAAGTACACTAGGGATTTAATCAAGAAATTTGGACTTGAGAATGCTAAAGCATACGACACTCCAATGGCTATGGGCAATAAGCTTGATAAAGACTTAAAAGGTAAGAAAGTTGATCAAACTTTATATCGAGGTATGATTGGCTCTCTACTCTACCTTACTGCAAGTAGGCCAGATATTATGTTCAGTGTTTGTGTCTGTGCACGCTATCAAGCAGACCTTAGAGAACCGAACTTAACAGCTGTTAAACGCATTATTCGTTATCTTTCTGGAACTATTAACCTTGGACTTTGGTACACCAAAGATTCGAATTTCGATTCGCTAGGTTATTCAGATGCAGATTACGCAGCATGCACAATTGACAGGAAGAGCACAAGTGGAACTTGTCATTTCCTTGGAAATCAACTTGTTGCGTGGGCAAGCAAGAAACAAGCTGCTGTGTCCATCTCCACTACAGAAGATGAATACATTGCTGCTGGAAGCTGCTGCCAAATCCTATGGATGAAGCAACAACTAGTAGATTATGGAATTAATGAAGGAAATTGCCCAATTTTTTGCGACAATATGTCCACCATAGCAGTCTCCAACAATCCTGTCATGCATTCAAAGACGAAGCACATCGACATCAAATATCATTTTCTCAAGGGCCACGTGGAAAAAGGAAATACACACTTAGAGCACGTGGGCACAGATAATCAAATTGCTGATATCCTCACAAAGGCTCTTGACGCAAAAAGATTTTCTTCTTGAGAGGAGAAATGGGTATGCTTGAACTCAGCTAACTTGTCCATATAATTTGTCAATACAAATGTTTTTGTGTTTGCTTGACAAGTTCTTAAAGGTTGAGATTTCATGCATCTGCGCAGCCACTACGCAGTAAGTTAATGCGCATAAAAAAATTAAGCTGAGATTTGAAGAATCTCTGCAAAATATTCGCTCTGCGCAAAACGACATGCGCACTTCTAGGTGGAGCGCAGGGAAGTGTTCTATTCATTAGATTTTACACATAGGTCCTTGACTGAAAAGTCAACGCTCAGTCACAAGGGTACTTGTGTAATTTAAATTTTCCCGCGCCTTTATTTTTTGAATTTTCTTGGGAAATTACCTTTTTACCCCTGCGCATGTCCCATTGTCATTTAATGCAAACCGCGATTAATGACAGCGCACCTTGCGAATGTCTGCTCACCATTTAATGAGGAAGGTGATGCGACAGCCGTCAGCCTCTCTTCGCTCACACACGCGCGCGCAAAGACTGCGTACGCGCGTCCCCCATTCGGCCACGTTACCATACTAACGTGCGCCCGTCCTTTCACTGACTCAGCATTTATGAGGAAGTTGACTCGACAGTGACCGGCTTAGGACTTCACACTCACGCGCGTGCTAGGCCTGCACACGTGCGCATCCGGTTGGGCCACGTCATCGCAGCACGTGCCCCACTCCGCTTTTTCACCAACTATCCTTGCGCTGACGTCACCATTTTTCCTTTTTTTGGTATAAACCGTCTGTGACCTCTCTCCTCTTTCTTTACTGCTCATTTTCTTTCATCAAACCTTCATTTTCTCTCTCTACTTCTTACCAACTTCCAAAGCTTTCCTCTTCTTCTCTCTTTGACCTTCAACTTTTCCAGATTCCATCTTCCCAAAACTTCCTTTTTCATCTCCATCTCTTTCTATATCAATGGCCCCCAAGAAAACTTCCAAGAAAATGCCCGAAATCATTCTTTCCTCCACATCTGAGGAAACTTCTTCCTCTTCTCGCTCTGGGTTTGAACAAGAACAACAACCTCCCCAGCCCGTCGTCGAAGATATGGTATGATTTTTTTTGTTTTTCTGTTACTTTCCGCCATTGTTAGGGTTTACAGCTTTACAAGCTTCCCTTTATGATTGCGTGCTTGTTTGTTGATCGTTTTTGAAATCGATTGTTGTGTTGTGTTCGTTTTTCCCTGATCTACTCTTTCATGTAATTTATTTCATGATCAATACTCTTTTTAAGTGATTTCTACAAAATTTTCTGTCCAAAAACCTCCATTGCAGACGAACGGTTATTCTGAATTTCTAGGTTTGTTTTACTGTTGTTGTCTATATTGTTTACATGGTTGACTTCGTCCTGTTCATGCGGTCATTTCAATGTATTTTTTATTGGATTTGGACAACTTTTGATTTTTGGTGTTCTTGATGTACTTCGTGTTCATGAACACTTCATTTCGTGTTCTTTAATTTTTTGATTTTTCTCTTATGCTCTGGTTCGCATAAGAATTTCCAAGTGTTTACGTTTTGCGCATGCTTGCTTGGCTTTCCGCATTACTTTTATGCTATTTTATCTAGAATGGAGTTACTGCGTATAGGTATCCATGCGTTATCTGCGCATGCGCAACGCTCCATGCGCAATATAACGTCTGATTCATATTTTTATTTTACGCATAATCCCTTCTATTTCATTTGTGGATGGGAAGTCAATCCGCAAGATCTGAACCAAGATGCTGTTGGGCGCAGATTGATAAGGCATCTGCGATCCTCTGGCATTCTTCCTCTCTTCACTTTGGACCAGCCATTCTACGTGCCTTCTCTTGTCGATGAATTCTTCGAGACTGTGCGAGTTGTTCCTGCCAAGCACAAGGGTGAGAGCACTGAGATCATTATGGCGGTGGTGCAGAATTGCGAAATCTTGGTACACCCTAACCACATCCGCAAACTTTGCGACTTCGATGTCGGTGATGCGCTAGAGACTTTTGATACTGCGCGGTAAGACAGATTGGCGATGAAGTTAGTTGGCGATCCCACTCTTGTCAAGCGATGGTCTGTGAATGATCGCAAAGAATTTGGTGAGGTGATGTATCACCTGTGCACCTTGATTGGCGATTCCCTAAACTGCAAGAATGGGAACAAGGGGAAGTTTATTTCCAAGCAATGGGAATATTGCTGCGCTATCTACTTAAAGGAAAGGCTGGATTGGCCCCAGATCATCTGGAATGAGATCACCAAGGCAATAACGAGCTATGATACGCGCCTCAACGCGTCAAAACCTAAGTATCGGACGCACTGTCTCCTGATATCCAAGCTTCAGATTCAATACACTGAATTAAATGACTTTGTAAGGAAGGAGCCTATTCTGAAGCAGTCCTGTGCTTCAAAGTTCTATTCTCGAGCGCAGCTTCATCTGCTGCGCGATGAGATTGGCGATGCGGACTACTACAGAATCTGGAGATCAGATGATGATCCCAACAGAGAACCTTGGTTGGGAAAGTTACCCAAGGAAGGCAGGGCCAAGGGCACAGAAGGCCCAAGTGCTGCGCAGGAAACGGCTGATGAAGCATCCAAGCGCAAGGGCAAGGGCATTGCTGAGCCCAAGTCAAAGAAGCTCAAGGATGTTCCCAACGTCCAATCCACCGCAGGCATTAAGATCAGGGAGCCTGCCCCTGCTGCTCCAAAGCCTCCCTCCAAGAAGCACAAGGTTGATGCGCCTGCGCCCTCCCCGAAGAAGACCAAGACTGCCAAGAGTGCCTTCCAACGTATTCCTCCTGCGCATGACTCTGAGTCACGCATGGATCACACTGGTGATTCTGAAGATGCTGCTATTCAGGGGGATACTCATCCCAAGGCCCCAGCTGAGCAAGACCCAAATGTTGCGCCCGCTCCTCCTGCTGATGCCCCTTTCTTCTCCTCGGCGTAAACAGAAGGTGCGTAGTAGCGCAAAGGGCTCCAAAAAGCGTCATACTCCTCCAAGCTCTCCTCAAGAACCAACATCCAGCGCATTTCAGTGCGTTAATATCCTTGTTGGCAATACTCACAGGGTTACCTCTGTTCTGGATGAAGGCATGGACATTGAGCCTGAGGATAAGGATGATGCTGATGAAGTGGATCAGACTATTGGTGGTGATGGCGCAGCTCCTCCTGAGCCTACTGCTGCGCCCACTGTCCAACCTGACTCTGTTGCGCCAGAGATTCCAGCGCCTCCTCCTACTACTGATCCTATCCATGAATACTCTGCTAAGGATGGTGCCACTGCCTCTGAACGCAGTGAACATTCTTCTGCGCATAGATCTCCTGCGCATCCGTCTCCTCCTCGCCAGTCCCCTCTTGATCCCATCTCAACCACCTCTCCTCCCAAGACAACAGAGCAACCGCCTCCTACTACCTCAACTGTTCATGCGGTATCTACCTCATCTCTCTCCTTCTCAAATGAGCTGCGCCAGATCTCACAAGCCTTAAATTCCATTCATGTGAATCAAGTTGCTGCGCAGTCTCAGATGGCTCAACTCATCACTGCGCAAACCGCTATTCAAGATCAACTTGATGCGCAGCGATTGGAAATTGCTGCCATTAAGGGGGAGAGTGCCACAAAGGCAAGTACCTCTGCCGTCGGCCCTTTACGCAGCGTGTCCCGGATGCTTTAGATCAAATGATCCTGGACTCATTGAAGTCAATTGCTGGGATGCTCGAAAATGTTTGCACCTATACCGCTATAAATGATGGGTTTATAGGAATGCTGAAGCGTCTGCGCAAGAGCTTGGCCGATGGTTTACTTGAAGGGTTTGCTGGCCTTGAAGCACAGATAGTGGAGAGATTTGGCCAAGGTGGTCCTGCGCAAGCTGGTGCGCTAAATATGGAAAGCGTCAGGGAGAACATTACCCAAGCGATGACTGATTTCGCTGACGGGTTCAACGCTAGGATGGACCAAGCAATGTTTGACATTCAGGCCAGCGTGAACACCCAGCGCCTCCATACTGACCAAAGACTTGAAGCTACGCAGACCACCATCATCAATACAATTGAAGCTGCGGAGCAGTCATACTTTAATCAAATGACTGGTCATCAAGTACAATACAGAGCTAACTTCCGCGAGCTCCAAGATGACAATAGGTTGATGCGCGATGGAATGCGCACGTATGTTGGTGAGGCTGTTGATTTCCGTGAGAAGTTTCAAACACTGAAGATTTAACTTATGAACAAGTTCAACAGTCTGCAGAATGAGCTGCGCGAAGCCCTTCACCGGATCAACATAGATTGGGATCTATGCATTTTTTTTTTGCTCAAGTTATTCCTTTTTGTGCGCATATTTCTTTTCTCTTTCAAACTTGTAATTCTCAACTCTTAACAGTCCAAGTTTTAATGAGAAAAATCGCATCATTAGTTTCCAAAACCTTGTTCAATTCAAACTATTCGTTTGTGGAACAATGAATGTTTTATTTTACCTCATGCGCATATTATTAACTGCTCACATTTTCTACGCATAATGTTTAAACATTCAGTTTAAACGCATACTTAAACTAAAACTCATATCATTTGTATGCGCTGCATGTATTTCTGTCTTTCCCATACTGTAAGTTAATCTTTTGGATATACTAGAAATCTATAGCATAGGCTAGTGTGTGCATTGACTTGAGGTATGATTTACCATTTTCCATTTTTATGGACATGTTATTATCAAGTACAATGAATTGCCTTTGTTATAGTAGGTAATGGCATCAATCATTTAGGGGGAGATTGTTGGGTATGCTTATCTCTTAGTCCCAATTTTGTTAGAATTGATTGATACCATCACCTAAGTATATTCTATGGACTTTAGGACCCTATGTAAGAAGTTTTATAACTTCAAATTTTAGCTTAGTCCATTTTATAGTATAGGCTTAGAATATAGGACTTGGAGCGAAAAGGAATGAAGATATAAACAAGACTGTGGTCACTGCGCAGGACTTCTCTACGCAGGACACCACTGCGCAGGTCTCTCCTGCGCAGTATCCTACCTTGCTAAAATCGGGGATTTCTGGACTGACCACCGTACGGCTACAAAAGTGGAGTACAGATCCTTTGGAGCCGTAAGGCTGCTATGCCCGTAACAGACCAGTTTGTTCAGTTTTCTTGACTGAAAAGGAATCCCGATCACAAACGGAATTAGGTCAAACCCTTATATATGATATACAACCGGGTTTAACAGCCTCTAATGGTGATTTTGGAAATCACAAACCATTGTTTTAGAAACAATAAATTATAAAGAGGTAGGATTATTTATTTGATGATTCATGATCATCAATATACAATAATCAAAGACCAAAATAACTCCAACGAAGAAATCATTTCTTCATCAAGCCTTGGGTCTAGCAATCCAGATCAAGAAGGTGTTCTTGATACCCATTCGACATGTGGATACCGATGGAGGGTGTTTCCTTTAGCACCCTAAAATCCGTGTTCATGGATGCAATCTTCAAGGGTTAGTTTCTTTCATCTTGTATTTAATTTAATCAACATGCACGGATTCGGGATCTTAGGTGTTTGATTTTATCTATTTATTCCGCTGCGCATGATGCATCAAAACCCAACAACCCGTGCAATGAAGTTGTTCCTCAAGTCGATCAATTAACCATTTCCCCAAGTTTATGCCATTATAGCCCGTGACAAATGCCGACAATAAAAAAAACTCTGTTTTATTTATGGCCCCCTTTTCTTCTTTTGCAAATATGGTGCAAGCGTACATCCGGTGAATATAACGGAGGACGGGATGGATTATTTGGAATACTTTTACCCTTTTAGTAACAAATCGTGCTTCCCCCATAATTTGCTCCCAAAAATGATTAGCATCAAAATGCAGGGGGATTTCATTTGTAAAATTTCTTGGGTTGGGCCATTGTAAGATGCTGTTAATCTCCTCGAGGTCTAGGGAGAAAGGTGTGATTAGGAGACGGAAACATAATTCTATATCTTCAAATTCCTCCCGGGTTTCACTATCAAGCATTTTCTTTTTTCGCTTACACGCCGAACTAAGGAATTCTAGAGTTAGTCTCCTATATGTGTATGCCCCAAGACTGGTGAAATTTTCAGCGCTTAATCCTTGGTGTAGACTCCAAATGTTTCCCTGAATCCCTAAGGTTCTCATTGCTTCAAAATCCGGGAATTGTGTGCGCTTAATATTTTTCATACTCAGCGAATAAAATTTCCTCCTCAGATTTTTTTTCGAACTTGATACCCAAATTGTCTAATTGAAAATTCAAACGGGAACTAGAAGCCTTTCATTTCGATTTTTCTTAGGGGGGGGGGGATTGCTAGCGCCCGTGTTTTGACCTTTTCTCTTGTTAGTGAAACTTCTTCGACCATCCATAATAGAAACAAAAAGTAGAGCAACAATAACCAGAGGAAATGTGACGACCCGTCCCAATTTCATATAAATTTTACGTATAATATTATTTTATAAATTAATTTATGTTAGTTTGATTATTTTAAAAGGCTTACTTGTTCTATTAAAATATTAAATAAATGTATTTGAGTTGCAAAATGATTAACTTGTATGAGTAGAAACTAAAATAGTTGAGTTAGTATTTGTAATTAATGATAAATGGGTTAAGTGTTAAAGTTGAAACCTTTGGGGTTAAAGGTAATTAGTTAAGTTTGGAGGACCTAAGTGGAAATAACTGTAAGAACCTAGCGAGTGGTCGTGCTTAGTTTAGTTCACGTTTACTTTTTTTGGGCTTTGCATCATTCTTGCATGTCATTAGGGTAGCACCTATATTTGACGTGCTTATGATTGGGTATATCATTACTTGTGTTTTATATACCTTTGATATATGTAAAATAGCACGAATTCTGTCAAACTCGTCACTTTTGGCAGCTCGACTAGTCTGCACTAAAACGGGCATAACTTTGTGTAGAAAATTCGGATTGACGAACCGAAAAGTGCGTTATAAAACTAGACACGTAAGGCTTTACATAGACATATGATTTGTTCAATTTGGTTCAGTAAATAATTCAAGGTAATATGGATAATCTAGCTGATTTTCTGACCAATTACAATTAAGTTTGAAAATGTTGACTTTTGACTGGCTAATGAGGCTTTGACACCTCACTATGTCCTTATGACCCTAACTGGCCTTGACTAATGTTATTTGCTGAAAGAATTGGTCATGATAAGTAATGATCCCTATTTCTACTCTCTTTGGCGATGAGTCACTAAGACAATCAAGTTGCTTACTATTCTACCCTATAGCCATTGACCAACTCACCTAGTGCATGTGATAGAGTTTATGGCTGGGGAAAGCTTGAAGCTTGTACACCTTATTTATATTCATCAATTACTTATACTATAAAATTAAATAAGTGTTCTGATTATATTTGGAAAGAGATAAGTGAGTCACACTTAAGCTACGTGGATAACAAAGAAGGCCGGTTGACTCATGTTCTTAACATAAGAATATAAAAGCATACCTTCCTGTACCAAGACATTAGTTTACCAAAATCAGTAACCAGGCGGTAAGGTTCTTTCCCGGCTGAAGAATAGATAGACGAGAGTAACCAGGCGGTAAGAGAAAGGAATAATAGGCACGGCTCTCTTACAACAAATTCAATTTCAACTGCGATTAACAATCAAACACCGACCCTTATCAAGTTCCGCCGGGTGATGGTCATAGATCGAACCAAAATTATTGTAGACAATAGATTGGTCATTAGAGGGTAAGCTACTATCCCTTTTTAATTATGTAAATTAACTACATGTTTAATTAGCGCGTTCTACCGTTCCTAAAATTTGTTATCTTGTTAGATGACTTTATTTAGTGAGTATAGAATTATTTTAATGCGCTAATATGTAGTATATGATATTGGTGTTGGGTTTTGATGCATCATGCGCAGCGGAATAAACAGATAAAATCAAACACCCAAGAGCCCGAATCCGTGCATGTTGATTAAATTAAATACAAGATGAAAGAAACATACCCTTGAAGATCGAAATCCACGAACACGGACTTTAAGGTGCTAACGCAAACACCCTCTATCAGTATCCACACATCGAACGGACTCAAGAACGCTTCTTGATTTGACTGCTAGATCCTTAGGCTTTAAAAACATGTTGAAGAACCATTCTTCAATCCCTTTGATTATTATGGTTTGAGATGAGCAAAAATCAAACCCCAATAACCTAAGTATAATATGTGTTTTTCTCTCTCCAAGAAACTCTTGTTGATTTCCAAAATCAATGCCTAAGGCTTAGTTTCCGGCTGAAGAGAACATAGAATTTAAACTGGGAGAAACCTAATTCCATTAGGTTAAAGGATTCCTTTCCCAGAAAGAAATCTGACAAAAACTCATCAGCGGACAAACTATCCGTACGGCTAGTCCAAACTATCCGTACGGCTGGTTTTTCCACTTCCCAGTTTTTTCTCATTTTTGTGCCAAGCAAGATCCGTTCTGCGTGTGTGACCCAATAGGATTATACTATGTTGGCAACGAGTCCGAAGACCTCGTAAATCATAAGCGGACTCTATCAAGCCATTATGACTACCCAATTAGTATAACTTTGAAAGCCCAAGTAACCTTATAGAACATATCACAATCCCTTTGTCACACGATATCATATTGGACATAAGTCATGGTCCACGTCAACTTATGTGTCTAATGCTTTCTCGATCTCGAGTAGATTGGATATGAGCAAATAACATTGAACGCTTCAATTCATTTGGGTACGGCCGTACACTATTATCAATCTCACTCATCGAGGTGGCCAAGCAGATATCTCTCTTGAGAGAGGGACAATCCCATCTTGACTTATCATTCTTCCCTACATGAATCCGATTATGCCAACGTAGCCTTTATAACACCTGGTTAGGGGGTAGCGTTTGAGTACGTCAAACATAATGTTCATTATGTGGAGACTATGATAATCTTAGGTCTACGGATAAATGATATAACTATTATGAGATTTAATTATGACATTTGACCATGACATAAATCTCATAACGGGTCTATCAGTACTTGTTCTCCAACATGTACACAAGTTAATCCGCATCCTATGCGCTATAACTAACATCATATGATATCCATAATCATGCTAGCCCTTCATAAGTGCTAGGGACAATGATTATTATAATAAACATGCAAAAGATATAATAATCAGGTTTGTTATCTCTATAACAATGAAGCTATGATATAAGCATAGGCCTTTCTCAGGGCCTAGGGCATAATATCCAACAATCTCTCACTTGCACTAGGCCCAATCAACGCGTATCCAATACTCATTGAGCTTAGTTATGATCTCCATCATAATTGCAAACGAGCTTATGTAGGATAGTTATCCT